>NQII01001295.1:149109-181279 GCA_002778355.1 Clitarchus hookeri
GATTTTCATTCTGTTTTTTTATAAACCATTCTTTCGTTCCCACGAGTGTTTGTACACCTTTCTTTTTTATCTGTATTACCTGCAAAGGTACTAAAATCTGCAAAAAGCTCATTTTTACCATGCTTTTGCGTCAGGAAGCGCCTTAGTCAACAATGCAACGTCAACAATGTAAAGTCGCAACCTAGCAACAGATATATCTATATAAAAACGATATATCGATATTTATAGATATAATGATATATTGATACTTATAAGTACACTAATTCTCGATATATCGATACTAATATATATGTCGATACTTATCGAAAAGCGAACATGGCACATATCAATCTGTGGATGTAACATTACACGAAAATGAAGCGGTAAATTATCCGCCAGAATTTCTAAATTCGCTTGATGTTCCGGGATTGCCTCCACATATATTAAAATTTAAAATAGGAGTGCCAGTCATTTTACTTCGTAACATAAGTCCACCAAAACTTTTCAACGACACACGCCTTGCAATAAAAAAAAAATGATGGGCAATACTATAGAAGCTACCACTTTGAAATGTGCTTTCAAAGGAGAAGATGTGCTTCTTCCCAGAATTCCATTTATTCCATCAGAAATTCCCTTTCACTTTAAAAGAACACAGTTTACAGTCAGATTGGCATTTGCAATGACAATAAATAATGTGCGGAATAGATTTAGAAACAGAATGTTTTTCGCACGACCAATTGTATGTGTCGTGTTCTAGAGTAGGAAAACAGCACAATTTATTCATACGCGCGGAATATGGTAAAACTAAAAACATTGCATACAAACAAGCACTTCAATAATAAAGATTTTGAAAAGACATATACGTCTTTCAATTAATTAACGTTATACTGATTTTCTGCCAGTAGCCCTATAAAAAACAACGTGGATGGGATTTGAGGTTATATAGCTGTTTATGTAAGTATTCTGAGATGTTTGTACAGTACTCTTCCACTAGTCAAGTTTTGATGCAACTAGAATCTGTGTTCAAGTTAGTCAATGTATTTCTTAAATATATAAACTTAAATCTTTTGGAAAATTTGAAAGTATTTAACACGTTCATCACTGTGACCATGTAATTCTGACAGTTATATTGGCAATGGGGGAGTCAGTGATGGGGACATGCACGGATGACGGAAATAGGCAGAGGCCCTATCATTTCACGTTATAATTCAGTACCAAAGTAGACGACACACAGGTATAGGCTGTTCATGGTAAACTGAGCATTTCCGAAAGACCTGCATAGGATCTACTTCTCTAATTATATTGCATCCTTCCACCATACGTAAATTTAACATTGCCGTGGGCCTAGTCACTGTATTCGTGCATCTTTCAAACGAAACTGTAAAATTATTAAAAAATGTAAATGTTTTAGGAATTTACTCAATCTTACGCTTAAAATCATTAAACAAACAGAAAAAAAAAATTAAATAATTTCAGTACTCACAAATGCTTACCAAATACTTTTTATTCATCGTCAAGAAATGGAACTACTTTCCCTCCGTAGTTACCAACTTGACTGGGCACATTACAGACATTGCGCCCGTTAAAATACTTGTATTGTAGGTAAGAGAAGTTGACATTTTTCGAAGGTTGATTTCGAAAGTGCTCACTTTACTGTGAACATCTTTTATATGTTAGTTTCACGTCTATCATTGGCCGTCTGCTAACCCGACATGCACTGCAGGACGCAGAACCAATAGTAAACTATCAGAATTCTGGTGACTTCACACCGTATGGCGGGGTAAAACAGGATAATAAGTTCCGTCTGAAATTAATTAAAGTAATAAGTATTATTTCATCGTAGTTTTTAGAAACGTTGATCTTTATTATTTTTAAAACTATTTTGTGTCGTGTACTTTTTACAGTTTTTCATATTTATTCCTACATTNAACGTTGATCTTTATTATTTTTAAAACTATTTTGTGTCGTGTACTTTTTACAGTTTTTCATATTTATTCCTACATTGCATGTAATTTTTTTAAATTGTAATTAATTGCTACAGAAAATTGGTTACTAGTAATCAGTCAGACTTCACTAATCGCTTAGTGTGCAGAATGTCTATATATTTACACGTTATTCAATGTTGTTTGTTAATTGCTGTATGAAGAAAACGGTTTAAGTGTAAGAGAAATCAAATTGCATTATCATAGCTATTTAATAAAACATGTTATAAATAAATAAACAATAATTACCTTTAAATAAAATTCCCTCGGTCTCCTTATATCTTAACGTAAACACTTGCTGGAATAAGACGGTAATGTTGGCAACAAATCGAGACAAAAGTAGTTTATCGTCTTAACGGATTGATGGATGGTTGTTTGGGGCTTAACATCTCATCGTCAGAGAAGTCATTAAAAACGGGACCAACGGCTCAGAAAATCGAAATCGGTAAGGAAGCGTTCATGGCCTGTGGTATGGAATCATCCCAGCTGACGTCTGGAGCGACTACGGAAAACCCCGAGAAAACGAAATCAGGATGGCCGGATTGGGAACCGAACTTGTGATCATTCGAATGCGAACTCAGTGTGTTACCACTGTGTCACCTCGTTCTGCTGTCTCGTTCAAGATGTGCATAAATTAACTGCTAATCAGATACAGAACTGCTTCTTCCTAGCTCAATGCCAAATTTAGTGGGAATCGCCTCTGAACACGGTACAATTAGATATATAGTCTATTCACGGTTTCTTCGCCCTTTTTGTATAAAACCTTTCAAAAATCACACTATCGACGACGTGTTTGGTTGTTTCTGAATGTGTCACGTATTGCACGCGTTAATTACTTGTGTTAACATAAAAGTACCTTATTTTTGGTTAAATTCAACATTTACATATATTCTATCTATAAATTATAATATCTATTTTGTAGTTGATTTGAAAAAAAATCGGGAGAAAATAGGTGTTTTGGAAACGCCTAATAAGAAATAGTTCTCATGTAAAATATAATTACACTAAGTGCACACGAATGCGGTGCGTTGTCCCTTTAGTGTAGTTTTCTATAGACTATTCACGGTAAAGTGAGCACTTTTGAAAGCCATCTCATTTGGAATAATAGTTATTAAATTTGTTTTATTTTAGCTTTAGATGTTAACTTCAGAGTGGGTTGGAATATACACACTGTGTTTATTACTTACATGGCAATATTTATCTAAAAAAAAATTGTTAAAGGATAAAAAATAGCTGAAAAGAAAATAATAACTAGGGCCTCAAAAGTGCTCATTTTACCGTGGACAGCCTATATACTTGGTTGAGCTTTGTTTGCACGAGGCGGAGGAATATTCTAGAAGTAGAACTTAAGCAGGACTTCGGGAAAGTTGGAAGTAACCGTGAATGGACTATATGACGAGTTGATGCAGCTGGCCAAGAATAATAAAGATGCCATGAGACGTTTATTGTCACTCCAGCAGCGTGGCAGGAGAAATGTTATGACGGTCCTTCTCAGATAGTCAGCAGTGTACGTTCTACACATTCACAATGAACTCAGCCTGCCGTTGTGTTGCTTTCGAGACAGAAGCTGTTTCGAAGGCACTCGCGATGGTGCCTCACATAGCCTCAAAATGAGCGTTACTCACTAACCGTGGAATTACAAACTGAAAATTAAAACTCGTTTAAAGAGATTTCGCTTTGTTAGGCCGCTATACCACATGCTGCAGTAACGACACTTAAACGCCGCTTCACGACGGAGATTTATTTTATGTGGGCGGACCAATTCTATGATTGGCTTCGCGAAGCTCTGGGAATGGACCATGTGTCTGACTGGCTGTTGCATGCTGTGATAGGTTCCCTATTGGCTGGGATGCCAGCTGGCGAGTAGGTTACCAGAATCTGGGATGGCGAACGGCTTTCCGACATTTTGCTGGCAAGTGACGCCATTTTGCTGGCGTGTGCGCAGGAGTTCGCGGTATAAGCTGCTGTTTCAACTCTGTATTGTTTCAATAGTCTGCAGTGACAGTAAGCAACCAATGAATATTGCACATTCGTGGTTACTTCCAGCTTTTCTGAAGCACTGCTAAAGTTCTGCTTTCAGGCTATTCCCCCGCCTCGTGCTAAGAAAGTCTAGCTAAGTATAAATAAATTATAGCAAAGGGACAATGCAACGCATTTGTGCACACCCAGTTAAATAATATTTTGCACGAGAACTATTTAACACTAGGCATTATCAACACACATATTTCCTACCTGGTTTACTTGTATTAATTACACATANGCACGAGAACTATTTAACACTAGGCATTATCAACACACATATTTCCTACCTGGTTTACTTGTATTAATTACACATAAGATTTTATCATTTACAGACAAACGGTTAACAAAAGTTCAATCTAACCCCAAAAATAAGATACATTTACGTTAACAAACGTATAAAACGCTTATAATATACGATATATTTCGGAAAGAATCAGACACGTTATATAGAGGGTGATTTTTCAAAGGTTTCATTCAAAAAGTGAGAGGATACTGCGAATANGGAAAGAATCAGACACGTTATATAGAGGGTGATTTTTCAAAGGTTTCATTCAAAAAGTGAGAGGATACTGCGAATATACTACAGTTCAAATTTTGTTGAGTTTTAGGAATTGCTGTAAAATCTATCTTACAGGTCAATGAACTCGCAAATTCTCTCGTAGTTATCTACCAGTTTCAGTGTGTTGTAATGAGAGTTTCGTGCAGGACCAAGTAAGCATGGAAGAGCAGGGTGCAGGACGCGCATGCGTGTACGACACGCGAGACTGCGTCAGCCTGCTTGGCTGTCCGTCACGCTACGCGCTCCTCGACACGCCTAGACGAGTCGGCAAGCACTACAAAAGGGCGTAGCCTTTCTAAACTAGCACCGCCCATTTAGTTAACAGGGGGTGGCCGCCACAACGCAACGCAACGCGCGCTCGTAATAACGGTGTCCGCCCGCACGCGGTCGCTCCGTCACTGCTGCGCGAGCAAACACCTGCTTCCTTTCTCTGGCGTGGACAAACCTTTCTCAAGGTCGGGAAGGGGTGAAGCTCAAGCGGGGTGGTCGTCACACTTATTGACGTGAAGGGAGGAAGGTCACACCAGCAACCAGCGGTGCTGACACGTGTACTAATAAGTAAAAATTCTAGGAGAATATTACGTCACAGCATAATAAAATTCATCATTTTAAACTGCAATAGCATATTTTCTATCACAAGTAAAGGATTATTAACAACTGGTTTACAACTTAATGGGCAAATGGAGGGGGGGGGGGGTTACAACCCCCAAACACCCGGCTACCCCCCTGCTTCCTTTACTGTGCGGTCGCTCCTGGATTTTTTTCGCACATGTGAATCGCGTCGGATGATGTCGCAGGTCAGCAGGTTTCCTGGGGGATATCCCGCTTCCTCCGCCCTTACATTCCGGCTCTGCTCCATACGCACCTCGCTTCACCCTCACCGGTTCTCAAGACTACGATGTTAAGAACCGCCCAAATCTCCCCATTTCACTCCACTTTACTATAGCACAACTATGGTAGGAAAATACAGCGGGTTCACAGATATGGTCTGTCTCACGTAAGTTGGCGAGATTTTGACAGTTCGACGAAAGTAGCGCCAATTTTGACTTTTCGTTTATGTATCCTTTCGCCATCAGCTGGTGCGTCAAGTGGCGGCTGTGTATTTATTTTATTAACACGCTGTCGGCTAATCCACTGTCCATTGTAATGCTAAACAAATTTTAAGGTATTTAGAGACTCACATCTGTCTAAAAAAAAATGTATAGGTTTTAAAAGTAAAAACAGAAAACCCTGCAAAAAATAAAATATTTGTTACCTACTTTTTTTTTAATACAGACAACAAATTTGGGTTAACATTTGCGAGACGTTAATTGTAGTTCTTATCACACTTTGGATGTTACATCTAATATGTTAAAACTGGAAATAAAAGTAAAACGGGAAACTTGTATGACAACGCACTTTTCATTCGCCAACAAACAACTTACCAACGACTTTTGAAAAGCAGTTATTCTGCTATTACTGATACTAAACAGCTTGAGTTAGAAATATGTGGCGTGGAATAATGTAAGAATTCTTCAAAACTACTCACGCGTATCCCATTTTCATAGTTTTATTAATACAGAATAGTAACACCACGAAAACAACAAAAATTTGGGTTAGCGGTAGAACTGGTTGTAGTTCGGGATCTGGCTGACAGATAGCGTGGAAAGGCGTGTTGTAACAGATGGTGTGGTAGGAATTGTTGTCAACTACCTCAACAGGTAGCAGCACTTTGACCTTCCTTTTGATTTCGTCTGTAAAAGTTCACTTTTCGCCTTTCATTGGCTCAAAACGACAAGAGTTTAAAATATATTTCTTCAAATTATTTGAAAAAATTATTTAACTATACCATTCGATATTTCTGTAGGCTTTTGGAATTAATATCAAGCATGTATGGAAGGTGTGAAAGGTGGCGGTACGACATAAAAATATTTTCCAATGTTTGAAGTTGTATTTCATTTGAACACGAGCCGTTTTAATGCCCGTTTCATTTTGAACACACATACATTAATACTTTAGCACGAAGTTTAGTTTGTAACACTAATAAGAGCTGGTTTGTGAAAACTTAAAATAAAACATATTAATTCATCGAGGAACTCTTTCTTATCCACGTATTTTCTGCTTGTTTGATGTGCATCGGCAGTGCAGTCAGAATAGCCAACGTAATATTAATTATAATTCGTTCATGCATCAGCTGATACTGGATTTTGTAAATGGCGCACGTTGTTTGTTACGTATACTTCAATTTGCCACTCACTGACTGTCAAAATCTAACCAACTTATATGAGACAGACTTTATGTAGACAAGACTCCACAGTCATACTTACAGGATGATTCTAAAATCATGGGACAAACATTGAGGGGTGGTAGAGCTCACTAAAACAAACAATTATTGTATAGGAATATATGGGCGGGGACTGACGCGTTGAGGCACAACCACAAAAATAACACATGAAATGCAACACATTGTTTATTTACAACGTCACCGCTAAATTACTTTTTACAGCAATGTTTATAATAATTGCTCAAAATTGCTACCACCGACAGCAATGCAAGCTTGGTAGCGTCAGTGGNGACAGCAATGCAAGCTTGGTATAGTCAGTTCACGACTGGAAGAAACTTTTGAAAATCAACCTTTGAAAAAACACACTAGCCGTTAGCGACATGCATATAACATTACAAACAGCGGCGANACGTGACTGTTGGTGGATGCATGTCCAGCATCTGTTTTAAAATCTTCTGTACGGAATCACTCGTTAAGTATGCTGCTAATGAAAATTTTATGTTTCCGTTAATGTGTTATGTTTTTGTGTTTGTGCCTCAACGCGTCACTTCCGCCCATATATTCCTATACAATAATTGTTAGTTTTAGTGAGCTCTACCACCCCTCAATGTTTGTCCCATGATTTTAGAATCATCCTGTACATGGAAGCCTAATCTCTTGATTGCATTGACTGCTGACCGAGGAAGACGTTTAATTACACGCTTAACCAAGCATCACAGGATGCGGTCCTTGTTTATTTACAGGTCTGTTATTGTCTCGAGAGTCTTTCAGGGCGTTGCTAATAAACTGTGATTCAATTGCAAAGTGACTTAAATAAACACGTGTTTCAAATATATTATCCTTAAATAATGAATCCATTAAATTTTTCGGTACCTAATAACAAACAATTTCAATATGCACAAAAAAAATTGTTGCTCCCTATAGGGTTTGGGTAGGACCCACCGGAATGACGACACTTTGGGAGCTTCCGTACACTAACGACGTATCTGGGGTAAGATATGGAATGAGGCTTTATGAAGCGACAGAATTCAAGGGTGGGGGAAACTGCCTGTCATCGACAACATCTGCCTCATTTGGCTTGCTGATCGTACCACCACATAGGTCCCCTTCCTTCACTACGATGGCCGAGCTTGTCTCAAGCCGTAAAACTGAGACCAGGCAACTTTATCATCAACAGACTTTCACGTCACACGGTTATTCTCACACTTTTAGGCCAGAGTTGTTCAAGGTAAACTATAAAAGTGGGTCTCCTATATCCATCACTGCATGAATATACCAGTTCTGTTTGTCTCTGTATACCCATTTAACAACCGTTTCGTTTGTTTACGATAATTTCGATACTTCATTGCACTCTACTAAATCCATTGCTGGCCGGTTCTCTGCTATTTCAGTGTTAATTTGACAGTGTTGCGATTAGTACATATTTCCTATATCCGTCTGAGTAACTGACCAACTGTGTGCTGCGGACGTAATATAACGTTGCAGTGAACTTTGTGAAAACTGGTGGTAACGTAATAGCACATCGCCAATGTCTCCGAAATACGCGGAAGTCATAAAGTAAGGCTAAATTCATATAACTCTCTTGAATTCATACGGCGTCATGTCTTCAAGACAACAGGAGTTCAAAATCTTGTAAAACCTGTTCACGGTAAAGTGAGCACTTCTAAAAACATTTGAAAATAACACTGCTCGCAACTATACAGTATGTGCTGCAGTATGTCTACAGGCATGCAGCAGGCTCCCAGTTAAGTTGGCAGCGAATTTAGGAAAATGTTCCTACGACTCGATGTTATATTGTCGTATTTCTGTATTAAAACTGACGCATTTACTATTTCGTTACCACAGCCAATGGGAAGACGGCGTTGTGTTCGGCGACAGTGATATGAATCAGCCAAACAGAGCAGTACCGCGGTTTACGAATCATATTATCCACAAGGAAACTCGCTGGGCATTGAGCCTCGCAATGTACAGCACCAGCTAAATACAACATCCCTGAGAATTATTTAGGCCTACACAATTGGGCCCAAAAGTGTTAAAATGCCTCCCTAGTTGTCATATCGGTTACATTGTAAGCATACGTCTATATCATAATTTTTAAAACACTATGGAATATTTCAATGTAAATATTTTTTTTTCAGAATATACATAAATGTCAATATTTTGTTGACAATTTGTACTCAAATTTGGTTATTTAAACATAAATGTGGTCGTTCGTTGAAAAGTGTCAAAGTCAGCTAAAATCACTGTAAGTAGTCCTTTTTTTTTTTTTTTTCGATATTTACTCTTCTGTAAAACAGTTTTTTTTAACTATACCGATAATGCTGTATCTTTTCGGAACAAATTGATGTATTCCATCCGTATATAGTCACCGCTAACAATTCTGAGGAAACAGAACACATGCGAAGCTTATTGTTCGTGCTAAGGAAGTGTGAACGTACTCACGAGTGGACTCTGCAAACGTATTCAGAGTACCAGTAGTCTCACCTGCAACATAAGAAAAATAAAGGTTGCTTAGTTTGATACAACGCCAAGTAACATAAAGCCACAAATACATTACACTCAGACAAACCAACATCTGAACAATGTTCCTGCAACATGCCTCGCAAGTTAGAAAGGTAAAATAAAAATGACACTGTGCTTCAGTTCATGAAGTCTACATGAGGCAGCAGTTAATGCTACAAACGCACCACTACCAGAGACCGGAAACATTCGCGATTTCAGTGAACTGTAGCCTATATTCTATATTCGCTTGTATAAAATCAGGCAAGTATCAACTGTTCATTAGCTGCTTGATTACAAAGCGAGGTACCGTGACTGGGACCGCATTTTGCTGCCTTTTTGTTATTGGCTCATAGTCATCGAGAAGGTGTCAAATAGGCCATAGGTCAATTGCAAAAGTAATACAAACGTGCATGTCTTTGAAATTTGGCGTGTTCTGGGATGACTGCGAATTTTTCAGGTCTCAAACCATTACAAGTCGTAATTATCTTTCTGAATTAAAGTCATTATTTGATGTGAAAACAGTTTTCGAAAAGATTCCGTTGTGGCTTCAAACCCATTTGGTAGCTGTCGAGACTACTATACGATGACCGAACGAGGTGGTGCAGTAGTGGCACACTGGACCTTCATTCGGGAGGACTAGGGTCCGATTCCCGCTCTGGCCTTTTACGACTTCGGTTTTCTATGGTTTTCCGATATCACTACAGGCGAATGTTGGGACGGGACGGTTCCTTATTACATACAGGCCATCACCGATTCCTTCCCCACTCCTGCTTCTCTGAGCAACGTGCTCTTCTCGAATAACCTCGCTGTCGACCTATTTACCTATTACTACACGATGGGAGAAGAGCGAAACGTTGCAGAACGTCCCACGTAATGGTAGACTGGCTCCAAACGCATGCGAATGCAGTAAAAGACGCAACATATCTCAGCTTCAACATTTCATCGTACTGTAAAACGTGCATCTCTACAAGGCCAGTCATGCTTCTACCACGCGACGAATCGAGTTCAATTCCTGCCGGGTCACCCTGGATTTTCACGTGTGTGGCTGCCGTCGCTATTAGCAGACGGATTTCCTCGGGGTTGTCATTTCTACCCACACAAACTCATTTCGTAGCTGTTCCATATTAACGTCATTGGCGCTTCGAGTGCAATCAGTTTACAAGTTCCAAAACACAATTCAACCAATCAGGACGGATACAAGATCGGCAGTGTTACCACACACAGATAATAGAGAAGACCCTGCCATTTCGTGTTATAATTCCGTAAGAGGCTTGATTTACATCACGCATATAATTAAACTTCTGTTAATTTCGACACGCCTTACAAGACACAAAATTTAGCAGTTAGGTGCATAAGGTTCCGTGCGGCCGAGTCGAACATGAGAACGTGTTCGAATTGTGGCAACAAAAAAAAAGCACAAATTACCTCCACTGTAGTATGTGGAGGACTGCGAAGTCCACCGTGGTACCACGCCATAAGGCGAAATGGTAGGGTCCCGTCTCAACTCGTCAACAAATTTATTCCAGGACGGTGAACCGTCTCGGGGACAAGTGTTTGTCGGGAAGAGCCGGAAAAAAAAAAAAAAAAAAAANAATGAGGAGGGAAGCAAAGTGTAAAAGGGTGGAAGAGGAGCGAAAGGGGAACAGGAAACGCAGTCGCCCGCGGCCCATCACAGCCCAGCCCGCGTGCCTAATGAAGGCCGCCTGTTTGCCGCGCCAAGACGAGGAGCGAGCCGATGAAAAATTCATCTGGCCACGGAGCCCTGGCATTACGCCGTAAAGCCGAGCAGTGACAAGGCGCTAAACTATCCGTTTCTCTCTTCGCGCCGGTAGCAACTATACTTCCAGCCGGTAATTTGCGGCCGCGCGATTGAGCCGTCTTCGGCGAGCCCCGCAACGACCAGGTCCGCGTTACGAGTTTTAAACATTTCCAGTCGCCGATTAATATATCGTATTAAAAGTAGTAAACAACAGCGCGAACAGGATTCTTATTTTGGGAAGGGCTGAACCTCGATTTCTGAAGTAAGCACTTTGCACAGTGTAAAATATACGTACTTTAATTTCGAGTGCACACTCAAAGGAAACACATTGTAATTGTTTATTTCAATTTTCATTGCATAATTTTCAATCGATTTTACAAATTTTGTTTAAAATTATTTATATCTTAACTATTTTAACTATTATTCATATCTTAACTATCTTAACCCCTTTTGCGTACGCCTTTGGTTGCAAAGAACGAATTATTTTTGTTCGGAATTGTACTAGCATCGTTATAATGATCTGCCATGTATAAGGACCAATAGAAATAAGCTTGTGCTTCATTTTACTGGTAACAGATGGAATTCAGTCTTAGCAACTAACGATAGCTCCCACAAGTGAGGAACTAATTGGACGATGTTTCCTTCTGCGTGCAGTGCAGGCCATTAAATCTACTCCATATGCAACTTCCAGATAAACGACACTGTGACTGAAAGGGATAAAACACCAAGTTTTCGCCTCCAAGTGGCGATTGTGTTATTTGGCGCGTCGGACATAGAAAAGCACACTAATTGAAATCTGCAACGTTTTACAAGCCAGTACACACGACCCAGGAGATAAAAACTAGATAAATGTTTTTGCCTGTACTTTGTGAGTAATTTTGCCAGTATAGCCTANACACACGACCCAGGAGATAAAAACTAGATAAATGTTTTTGCCTGTACTTTGTGAGTAATTTTGCCAGTATAGCCTAATGCATTGCTTTAACGTAACATAGTACGCCGCAATGAAATTCACAATTGCCCATTCACGCTGCAAGAAACAACTGTAGAAATATGGCTTTTTCCTCAAAAAACTTGGCGTTGCCTTTTCTTGTCTTTACACTTATTTTAAAAATGAACGTGTAGGTTTCAATTAACGTGTCTTAGCACTAGTTTACTTACGTCCCACGCGCACTTAACTTCAGACTCACTTTATTCTACACTTCATTTTAGCATTTATTTAAGACCTTCCTGCCTGCTTTAATTGATACTTTTAGGTGACGTGAATAATAAAGTGTTTTCATACATGCTGTACTTAGGATGAAAGAACATTATTTCTTTATCACAACCAACGAGCTGTTAAGTTTTGTGTTAGGTGATAGTGATATGAACCAGTCATAACCCAGGACAGTATAGTACAGTTTATATGAGAAAATAATCTTCNTCTTTATCACAACCAACGAGCTGTTAAGTTTTGTGTTAGGTGATAGTGATATGAACCAGTCATAACCCAGGACAGTATAGTACAGTTTATATGAGAAAATAATCTTCGCGCAGATTTGAGGGAGGGAAAGTAGGGGTGGCAGTGTAGGGGAGGGATCCCGAGCGCCTGCCGCTGGAGGGAGGAAACCAAGTAACACTGCTGGCTCTGTACACACCAAACTGATAACATCGCTCTCCACTACCACGTTTTAAATACTTCGCAGCGCGACGTACGTTTTTTCTACAGGTATAATTCTAGCGCGCAGCAGCTCTCGCTCAACCTCTCTCAGCCGCTGTCAAAACTGAACTGAACATCCCACCCCTTCGTGCAGCGGCAATGGACTCGTCCGTCTCGATTAGGGTTTTTGCGCATTACTTTCACATTTAGATTTTACTATAGTAAGGTTTAACGATCAGTTACATACAAGGAAGAGCAATGAGCACTGAACCTCCCGGTGCACATAAATAGACAAATATCACCTTAATGAGCAACATGTATATATAACGACTGAACCACTAATTCGTACTTATGACGCGATATTGATTTTGCCAAATTTTGCGAAAATCAATTGTGATGTAATTAGGAGTTCATAGTTCTTTTGTATTGCATGTACTGCAGTGTTAGGTTACTAGGGTAACTTTAAAAACTTAATAAAAAAACTATAAAAACTAATAATCCAATATGGCGGAGGAAGATTCCCCTAAATACCGGGAGAAAACTTTCATGCTAAATTAACTTGAACTTGTTTGTATGTTCTAACTCGCAACCTTGTGGTTCAAGAGCACCTTAGCGACTGCGGCCATGGAGAGTGGCGTAGTGTCTCAAAACGCCTAGTATCCTGTANCACACGACCCAGGAGATAAAAACTAGATAAATGTTTTTGCCTGTACTTTGTGAGTAATTTTGCCAGTATAGCCTAGTGCATTACTTTAACGTAACATATTACGCCGCAATGAAATTCACAATTGCCCATTCACGCAGCAAGAAACAACTGTAGAAATATGGCTTTTTCCTCAAAAAACTTGGCGTTGCCTTTTCTTGTCTTTACACTTATTTTAAAAATGAACGTGTAGGTTTCAATTAACGTGTCTTAGCACTAGTTTACTTACGTCCCACGCGCACTTAACTTCAGACTCACTTTATTCTACACTTCATTTTAGCATTTATTTAAGACCTTCCTGCCTGCTTTAATTGATACTTTTAGGTGACGTGAATAATAAAGTGTTTTCATACATGCTGTACTTAGGATGAAAGAACATTATTTCTTTATCACAACCAACGAGCTGTTAAGTTTTGTGTTAGGTGATAGTGATATGAACCAGTCATAACCCAGGACAGTATAGTACAGTTCATATGAGAAAATAATCTTCGCGCAGCTTTGAGGGAAGGAAAGTAGGGGTGGCAGTGTAGGGGAGGGATCCCGAGTGCCTGCCGCTGGAGGGAGGGAACCAAGTAACACTGCTGGCTCTGTACACACCAAACTGATAACATCGCTCTCCACTACCACGTTTTAAATACCTCGCAGCGCGACGTACGTTTTTTCAACAGGTATCATTCTAGCGCGCAGCAGTTCTCGCTCAACCTCTCTCAGTCGCTGTCAAAACTGAACTGAACAACCCCAACCCTTTGTGCAGCGGCAATGGACTCGTCCGTCTCGTTTTGGGTTTTTGCGCATTTCTTTTAGATTTAGATTTCACTATAGTAAGGTTTAACGATCAGTTACATACAAGGAAGAGCAAATAGCCAAATATCACCTTAATGAGCAGCATGTATATATAACAACTGAACAACTAATTCGTACTTATGTCGCGATATTAATTGTGCCAAATTTTGCGAAAATTAATTTTGATGTAATTATGAGTTAATAGTTATTTTGTATTGTATGTACTGCAGTGTAAGGTTACTAGAGTAACTTGAAAAACTTAATAAAAAAATAGAAAAACTAATAATCCAATATGGGGGAGGAAGATTCCCTTAAATACCGGGAGACAACTTTCATGCTAAATTAACTTAAACTTGTTTGTGTGTTCTAACTCGCAACCTGTGGTTCAAGAGCACCTTAGCGACTGGCGTAGTGTCTCAAGACGCCTAGTATCCTGTATTATAAGCCCTATATAAATCATTTAAAATATATATATATATATATATATTTAAGGCACAAGCCACGTGTGGACTTTCGCACATACACCGAATGCGCGACGCAGACTCCAACAGCCTGTTCTTTGTACCTCTCCTAATCACAAGCGAGACATCCGTCCTGACTGGCGTTTGGCTCTCATATCAGCTGCAAATACTGCGTGGAGCGAGGTACGGGACATCTTGTCTAGAATAGCCTTTCTTTGCGCTGTTCAGGTGCGTAGGAAGTCAGTGTACAGGAAGATAACGATGAAAGAATCGCCTTCCTTTGTGTTTTAGTGCACGAAAGGCACGTTGAGACACCTTAATCGCTACCCCGTTATCTGTGATGAATATGTTGGTTTCCTGACATCTTAGTGTAGGCAGAAGACTTCGCAATAGTAACGTGTAAAGAACTCGAACATGCATCATAAGTGTGCACGCCTCCAGGCCATTATAAACGCGCATATATATATATATGTGTGTGTGTGTGTGTGTGTGTATAAATTCTTTAACTATTGGCTCTTTTACGGATGTAAGAAGGAAGGGGGGGGGGAAGGTTTCTCCGAACCCTGTTTTACCAATCTAGGGAACGACCTCCACCTTTAGGTGTAAGCCTGCTGTGCTATGCCATATTATTGAAGACCAACTGCAACCTGGGTAGACTTAGGTCCAGAGCATATAAGCCCACAGAGACGAAACGGCGTGGTGGTTCCTTTGATGTGTGCGTATCCATTCTCTGATTGGCTGCGCGAGGCTCTGGGAAGAGGGATTGTGCCGCAATGACTACTGCATATTGCGAAAGGTTCCCCATTGGTTGAGCTGCCGGCTGGCTAGTAGGTTACCAGGCGCTGATTGGCGAACGGCGCTCCAACATTTTGCTGGCAAGTTGCTGACGCGTGCAGCTGGAGTTGGCTGTTTCACCTCCGTATTCTGTGGCTGAGGCGTGTGTGCTGTAGCAGGTAGCAAGTGACAACGTCGCGCCTGGATTTTTTGCCGCTGACCGGGGAGATAGGGCCGAGATGTTGGCGCCACAGTGCCGCAGTGATTTACCGCACCTCGTGCCGCGCCGGAAGAGAATAAATACCCCGGCCTGCCGGCACAACATTTCCAGCCTGCCATCTTCCTCTTCACTACTTACTGCTACTCTGTCTGCTGTGAGTAGCTGCAGCCACGTCACACCCCCACCCCGACACAACAACCAGCAACACTAACGAGAGCAACCGTCCTACGTTGCCGAGGTCAGCTATAGACAGCCCTTAGGGTGTCTGCCGTTCATATATATATAATGTGGCATGGTATAATTTAATGTGTCCCTTTTTCAATTTTGAGATTTTCAACTACGTGTAGTATCCACTAAATGTTATATCTAAGTCATGGCAATAGCTGACATGTTAATATCAACTTTTTTTTTTGCATTTTTATATTTGTCTAAATATTATGTTTTGGTTTCAATTATTTGTATTATATTGTTTTAGAACAATGCTCTTATACTACGTGCTCTCAATACACCTCGTTGTTAAGAGCCATCCATATATATATATATATATATATCACTCTCTCTCTCTCTCTCATACTACGTTATAAAAATAATTATTTCCGTTTTGGAGTAACATTTGTGTATTCTGCTAAAAAATTTTGTTTCTTTTTAAAATCAAAACCAAATACACTGATCCAAATAAATTTTCGTCTATTTGTGCAATACAAAAAAACGTGACATCAACTTATACCACTTCACTACAGTAACCTAACGTCAGATGAAGTCGAGTCTACGGGTCATTTAAATCGCGAATTTTTGGGGCTCTAAAATAGTTATTCTACTCGACCTCTTATAATATAGTAGACGAGCAGCAGACTCGGCTTCCATGCACCGCGCTTGGTAAGGGGAAAATATCTCACAAACGATTAGGCAAAACGTGGGCTTTTGGGCTATCACGATCACTTGTTTCTAGTTACGACCATATTGTTCCCATCTACGATCACTTAAATCCAGCCGTAATTTGGCCAAATCGGACTTCATTCAAGGCAGCTTCACATTTATCCTTAAAGAATAACACTAATTCATACTTCAAAACAAAAAAATATCGTTGAACCAATCGCCGACATTGAAAGCAAGTATCAGGATGCCATGACGCACAAANGTTGAACCAATCGCCGACATCGAAAGCAAGTATCAGGATGCCATGACGCACAAATACGTCCTAAATTTCTCATAAATACGGAGGAATTCACACCAAAGAAAATCTTCCAAGCTTGGGTTCGAGTTCTTAGAACTGCCGTGAACATCGGCAGCCACGCCCTATCCGGAAGTCACACAACTTCATGGGAACGGGATATAATAACTGCGGTAAAGAGAAAACGCTATCACGACTTCCGTCGCCATGAAGTTACTTGTTTCGGAGACGTCATTTACAGTTAGCACAACGGCTGAAGCGTGGGAATTTTTTGGCCTCGTCGACCGCCCGTGTTACGCAAAAGAAGAAAGCATACGTAATAAGTAGATACCATGATTTATGGCGGTAAAAACTGACTGTTTAATAGAATTCAACGTACTATACACACGTCCGCTAGTTTTCTTTCGTTATTGGCTCTCACGTTTGTTTGAAACTACTGTCCAATTCCATTCGGCCAATGAGAATTACGATAAAGGAGAACGTTTGTGGCTGGTCTGAAAGAAGTTATACAAGTAAAAAACGTGATCATCCAATCATAAAACGATATACTAGCTTAGAGTGTTATCGGAGGTATTTGGCTCAAAACATTTTCGAAGTTTTCCAGTGTCTCTAGTAATAATCTGTTTATGCGTTCAAATACAAGTTTGCTATTTGCGCTTCTTGCGTGATAACGGATTACGTAATAGGCTGGAATAATAATCATTTTCCCGCCAGAAGCTGTGAGGAGAAGCCTATTTCGTGCCGACGCGTCCACGCCTTGTGTTGCATTCCGAAAGTCTTAGAGAGTCAAGATCACTGTAACTGCATGAACTACAGGCTAGAGTGAGGAAGTGGCCGAGATATGCGTCTGTCTCATATTGGTTTCCTATTGGCCGCGTCTGCAAGCCCGCAACGATAAAACTACTTGAAGTAGAAAAAAAAATGTGCTCGTATTTATCACATCACTTCCGGGCGTGAGCCAACAAAATATTTGTTTGTATAGGGCCAAAAATATATTTAGTTGCCCCAAAAAAAAATATTTTGTTCAGTACACAAATCTTGATAAACAACGAATTAGTTTTGTTGCTCTAACAAAATGCACGAATAACAATATTTATGTGTTGCANGCTGTTTATGCGTTCAAATACAAGTTTGCTATTTGCGCTTCTTGCGTGATAACGGATTACGTAATAGGCTGGAATAATAATCATTTTCCTGCCAGAAGCTGTGAGGAGAAGCCTATTTCGTGCCGACGCGTCCACGCCTTGTGTTGCATTCCGAAAGTCTTAGAGAGTCAAGATCACTGTAACTGCATGAACTACAGGCTAGAGTGAGGAAGTGGCCGAGATATGCGTCTGTCTCATATTGGTTTCCTATTGGCCGCGTCTGCAAGCCCGCAACGATAAAACTACTTGAAGTAGAAAAAAAAATGTGCTCGTATTTATCACATCACTTCCGGGCGTGAGCCAACAAAATATTTGTTTGTATAGGGCCAAAAATATATTTAGTTGCCCCAAAAAAAAATATTTTGTTCAGTACACAAATCTTGATAAACAACGAATTAGTTTTGTTGCTCTAACAAAATGCACGAATAACAATATTTCTGTGTTGCACCGAGATAAATTAGTCTGTCAACAAACTATTTGGTTGAATCACCTGTATATATTTGTTTGGTTACTCGTCATTTGACTGCCTTCGTTCGAAAATACAGTTTAAGAGTTTGTTTGTACTTTTTGTGACAATTAGAATTGTAATAGTATTTATTAATGAATTTATTAATGCTTAATAACGGTATAAAAATTTTAATAAAACAAGTTCAACAGGAAACTAAAAGAAATACAGCTATAAAACTTGAACCATTTATTTGCGCACGTTGTCCAGTATTTTAAATGAATCTATCTATTTAAAAACATCACTATTACATCAGAAGTCACTTTAGCCGAGGTGTCTAAGGCGTAGCGCTCGGTTGCTGATGTGGGTTCGAATCCCAGTTTTGCCTAAAGTGGTTTTTTTATATGAAACGAAACTGTTTAATGTACGTAGAGTAAACAAATCTTTAGTTACACCAACCAAATCTCTGTTTGTTGCAAACAAATAAGAACAAAAAAATAATTTGGTTCCGTTTCAACAACAAAATATTTAATTGCCCTATAAAAACAATTAATTTGGTTGCGCCAAACAAACTTTGCTTAACTCAACACAAACTTTGCTTAACTCAACACAACCTTTTTCTCAGTGTAAGTTAGCTCAAAATACGTCACTAGCATTCTATATTTTTTTAAGCCAACATGGAAAAACTAAAATATGTAATTGTAGTTTTGCCAATTTTATAAGCAGGTATTTTGCAATATTGGTTTCATTAATTTCACATAAAATATTGGGCCGCGATAACATAGAGAAATTCGCGGTGTCAGAAATAGCTCGGCACGAACACACCACTGCGGTGAAATATTTGCTCTCACAGTCAAAACAATTCTGCAGGATTGCTCTTTTTCTTAGTTTATCTCTAAAGGCTTCCATAGAAATGTAGAATAAGATTTGTCCGCTGGATAGACATCAACATTATGTGCACGCAAGCAGGTATCCTTTGGCTATGGCCGGATGTGTGTGTGAGTATACATTCTCTATTTGACTGGGCCTATCACAATCAAATTACTCCGGCACTGAACTTCCGTGATTGGATCGGCTGACGCATGAGTGTTCAAAACATTCAACCACGGAATTTTTTCTGAATTAACGGGTTTTCCAGTACAACTAGTCGTGAAATATTTTCGCGAAAAACCGGTGGCCCTACCCTAGCCCCTTTAACTGAACATTTTGTTTTCTGAATGGGCGAATTTACAGAAAGCCTGTACGTGTGTTCAAAATGTTAACTTTAATTACTTCAGCCTTCCAAAACATAGGTACATTTAAAGACGTTACGTAGAATGCCCGTCAAACGTTAAGGTACTTGTGAGTTCGATCCCTTCGGTGTTGGTAAAGGGGAAGGAGGGGTAATTAGGGGGTTGTACACTACCACGTCAAGTGAACGGAAATGCAGTTCGTTATGGAGTATCTTCATTTTCCCTTCTGCCTCAGTTGACACTCTGAAGCCGGTACAGATTCAAAGATATTTCACCGACATGCTATAGAGCGTCCCACTCTTAGATTGCAGTACAGTGAAAATGGCGCGCACTGTTTCCAGATTACTCCAGCTTTGCGACGTAACTGGCAGGCTGAGTAACAAATGGGTGGCGAAGGAAATAGCCGGATGGAGAGAATTTTATCTGTTTACCTCCCTGACATTTCTGAAGAGAATCCAATCCTGTGACGCGAAGCTAAGCGGCTCCTTTGAAATTGAAACCTGTGGGAAACCCTACCATTGTGATTGCATGGCACGCACGCAACGAAAATAGCATTTTTTTTAAGGCTGCAAAAATATAACTTGTCAGGCAGCAGTGCGCGCAGGAACAAGGACACCGTTAATGACAGAAATCATTTATTGGAAAGAGAGAGTGAATGTCCATTACACCGCACACTGCACTCGAAGAGTGAGGCGCTCACTTAAAGAAATCACAAGAGAGAATTTAACACAACGGTTCTGCAGTGGCATTTTATGGTAGCGACAACTAAACTATAGTACCAGCAACAGAATGTCCTGTAATACTTTAAAATCCAAATTGTCAGCAGAACAACCTCAATATTGTTAAAAGTTATTCTGCTGTGGGAACCATCTTTTATGTAGCAGGAACAGTGTTTTCTGTAGTAGGAACTATACAGATAGTTGTAAACACAATCTTAGAGTATTGTTACGTTAACAGAACAAGATATTGTAAACCCAACAGTGCTGTTTTGTAACTGCAACAGAATGTTCTGTAGAAATCACCTCGTTTTTTTTTTCTACAAAAGTTTACAGAAACAGTATGGTAGCTACAACATTGTCTTGGAATGTTGGAGGTACCCTTCGATTTTGTTCAGATTACAGAGTTAGTATTGTAGAGTTAACAAACAAGTATGATAATTACAACAGTGTCACGGACTGTTAAAGGCAACCTCTAATTCTATTAAGGATTATAGAACTAGTATAATTTACAGTACAGAAGATAAACAGGAAAATGTTGCTATTGTGAAGTAATATTTATTTTGTGGAGGCTGTTGACAAAAGGCTTTAAATGTAATAATAGCAGCAAAGGATGTCCTATTTGTTTTTACAAGACGTATATCACTTACACAAACAGGACATAAAAACGAATTACTAACGCCATATTTTTATTGGTACCACAAATTATCTGATGTGTAAGGAAAACCTGTTCACACAAACGTTACACATTAAAACATTTTTATATTAGATGACACCCAATGTTATAAGATACAAATGTATATAACATAAAAGAAAGATTATTTTATTAAATAAATAAGCTAACTCATATGTGAATTAGTCTCGTGAGATTCGTCTGCAGACACGTTACATAACATGCTTTAAATGAAATTAAACTAAGTAAAACAAATACATTAAAAAACCCCGAACCTCATAACTGATACAATAGTCGAGCGGTCTGAGGCATCTGTCTGTCAAAACAAGACCCTGCAGTTCAAGGCTGCCTGCTTCCACAAGGAATTTTTCAACTTTTTCAAAATAAGTACAAAGAGCAGCGCATCCTATGAACCAACGAGAGAATTACAATATACGATACGGGATGGCTAAGTCTAACCATACCGCTCAGTACAGGCAACAGAGCAGATTGGATAGTAGTGTACTCGCGTCGACAGTAGTGATCACCATGGGTAATGTTTTCTCTTATTCTCTACATAATGTTGCAGGCTGTGATCTGCTCGGTTGCACCTCCACTCCTCGCGCTCTANTAATGTTTTCTCTTATTCTCTACATAATGTTGCAGGCTGTGATCTGCTCGGTTGCACCTCCACTCCTCGCGCTCTATTAAACGAATCCCAGGAATCTTCAGTGATTTCTCCATTCCTTGTGACGTTGCTCAAGCTCGTAGATATCTGGCGCGCTGTAGAGTCGAGCCTAAGTTGGATGTCCAGTAGCTGTTGCTGCAGTTCAAGCCCGGACCCGGTGCAGCACGGGATTCGTTAATTTTTACTGCATAGTCGTTAATGGTTGATAGTCATCCGGGGCGTGTGTAACAAACTGTGGTCCAATAGGAGTAGATAGTACATACGTGCGTTTGAGGCTCCGAGGCGCAGGAGCAATAAGGGCGACACTGCCCCGCGTATCTGTGCGCCATCGCCACTAAGCGCAATACTCTGAACTGGCGTGCAATGTTCTCGTCGCACTGCGTGTACCTATGGGACTTTCAGCGGCGATACTATTATTTTATTGGTGGAAAGTCTGTAGGAAGGTTCTATGCAGGGCCCTTAAGTAGTTCTATATGTTTCTGACGCGTATTTTCTTTATATACAACTCTTTTATGAAACAGTTTTATTTCAGCCATTTTGTAGTTCTCTGAAATGGTGTTTGTAATGTGCGTGACGTGTTGAAAGGACTCAACAGCCCTCGTCTGAAGTGTGTGTTCTTTTCTGATACCAGCATATTGGACGCACGTTTAATAGTTCCGTAGAAAAAACGAGAATTTCTAACACCCGGTAATAGAGTTCAAGCCCAGGTAGACGGGAGCCTTAAATGAATTATGGAAATGTATGCGTTTCTTAACACAATACACTATTCACTAGGATTATTTGAGTATCTTACACGCTAATGTTATGCGCTTCTGTGCATTTCATGGAAACTGGTGGCGACGTAATGTCAAGTCGCCAACGCCAACGACGTCGACAGCAGTCAGTGGCAATACCCCCGGTACCCGTGCTGCCGCTTAGTGAATAAATAAACGACACAAATGGAGAAACAAAAAAATTCTCATCTCTGAAAATGTACGACGTTTATAGCAGGTGCTTAAAGTTTTATGTCCACAGTAAACGAGCGTTCATTATTTTCGTTGTGCAGCGTGCAACACAGGAATAAGCAGTGACTTTCTCAAACCACTGGTACAAAATTACAGTCTAAGATTCCCGTTTACGAAATTGATCTTGGAAATATTTAATACATGTACGATTCTCTATAAATTTGGTAAAGAACTTGGAAATAAAGCCAAAGACTTTTTCTTCAATATAGATAGTAGNAACAAAAAAATTCTCATCTCT
The DNA here is from genome assembly GCA_002778355.1 of Clitarchus hookeri. Taxonomy (NCBI): domain Eukaryota; kingdom Metazoa; phylum Arthropoda; class Insecta; order Phasmatodea; family Phasmatidae; genus Clitarchus; species Clitarchus hookeri. The sequence goes on from NQII01001295.1 coordinate 172,047, forward strand.
GAAAATGTACGACGTTTATAGCAGGTGCTTAAAGTTTTATGTCCACAGTAAACGAGCGTTCATTATTTTCGTTGTGCAGCGTGCAACACAGGAATAAGCAGTGACTTTCTCAAACCACTGGTACAAAATTACAGTCTAAGATTCCCGTTTACGAAATTGATCTTGGAAATATTTAATACATGTACGATTCTCTTATCAATTTGGTAAAGAACTTGCAAATAAAGCCAAAGACTTTTTCTTCAATATAGATAGTAGATTAATTTCCCAATCTGCACAATTCTACGTATCTATGATCAACGAAATAATTACACCAATATATTTTTAAGCCTGTTTCGTCCAAGCGAACTGCCGAACTAACATTACTTTGTCGATGTTACACCTCAATAAAAGTCTTTGATGCTCGTATTGAAAATGGCATAAAGCTGTATTTGTATCCTTAGTTCAGGTAGACAAATTTCTGGAGTTATGGAGGAAAGAATATTCATCTTTGTGGTTATAGTTTTTTTGCATCCACCTGACCCCATTTTAATTGGGTTAAGTTGGTTTAAGCCTTATTGTGTAACTGCTCCCAACCCTGGCTCACTTATTGCCAACAGTTAACTTTAAGAAATTATTCTAAAATTTACCATACCAGTGTATGCGCTTAGTCAGAAAGCGGANTGTATTTGTATCCTTAGTTCAGGTAGACAAATTTCTGGAGTTATGGAGGAAAGAATATTCATCTTTGTGGTTATAGGTTTTTTTGCATCCACCTGACCCCATTTTAATTGGGTTAAGTTGGTTTAAGCCTTATTGTGTACATGCTCCCAGCCCTGGCTCACTTATTGCCAACAGTGCACTTTAAGAAATTATTCTAAAATTTACCATACCAGTGTATGCGCTTAGTGAGAAAGCGGAAATGGTAAATTTTTCCCATATACATTCATTGTAGCGTTCCTACATTTGCTTAGGAAGCAGTCAAATGCTTAGGGAAGTTGCCAACTTTGTATAGTAGCGACACTAAACATTACTATATCTGCAGCTTGGTGTGTGCTATTATTTCCATGCAGTGTATAGCTTAAAAATTTCCATTGCAGTTTAGGAAGTTAACCAGAATTTTTTTACGGTGTAATTACTTTCGAAATTAGTCGTTGAAACGTTAATACGGGGACGTTTATTTGCGTCTAGGTTTTCAACAAACTCGTGCTTTTATAAAATCAAATCATTAACTGGAGTGTTGACGATAATATATCGTAGATGTATAAAGATGTATAATTTTGAGAACCTTGCAGAGTATTTACAATTTTGTCCACTTTGTAACTTACCNAGCTTGGTGTGTGCTATTATTTCCATGCAGTGTATAGCTTAAAAATTTCCATTGCAGTTTAGGAAGTTAACCAGAAAATGTTTTACAGTGTAATTACTCTCAAAATTACTCGTTGAAACGTTAACACGGGAACGTTTATTTGCGTTTAGTTTTTCAACAAACTCGTGCTTTTATAAAATCAAATCATTACTGGAGTGTTGACAATAATATATCGTAGATGCACAAAGATGTATAATTTTGAGAACCTTGTAGAGTATTTACAATATTGTCCACTTTGTAACTTTATCCACNGAGCCAAGAGTTTTATAAGACGATAACATGGACACAGAGTATGTAAATAAGCACACAGAGAGGAAATGGCGTAACGGTTCCTTCGATGAGGGCGTGCCTACGATCTGATTGGCTGCGCGATGTTTTGAGAACGGGCTTCGAGTCTGATTGGCTACTGCTTGCTGCGAAAATTTCCCTACTGGCTGGTCTGCCAGCTGGCGAGGTAGGTCAGCAGGTNGAGTTTTATAAGACGATAACATGGACACAGAGTATGTAAATAAGTACACAGAGAGGCAATGACGTAACGGTTCCTTCGATGAGGGCGTGCCTACGATCTGATTGGCTGCGCGATGTTTTGAGAACGGGCTTCGAGTCTGATTGGCTACTGCTTGCTGCGAAAATTTCCCTACTGGCTGGTCTGCCAGCTGGCGAGGTAGGTCACCAGATGCTCATTGGCGAACGGCGTTCCAACATGTTGCGGTCAGTGATGCCATTTTGCTGGCGTGTGCGGCTGGAGTTAGCGGTATAAACGTAATTGGTAGGGATCCGGAAACTCCGCGAATTCATTCGAGGACAAGCTTCACTCCACACATGTAAATTTGACTTTCTTTCCAATTTGATGGCAGTTTGTAAGACACACTGACCGTGAAGGAATTTGAGCAACTCATTAACATACAAGAAAACAAGAACCGAACCCAGTGCTACCTGGTATGGGGTAAAATTAGAGCATCAGCCTATTATCTACTAACTGAGGCTCGAAAAAACAAAGGATTGTGGAGTCTTGCTTGTTGCCAGATGAATACGCGAAATTTCCGGATCTCTAGACATTTGTATTCTTAAATACTCTGTAGCATGAAACTACTTTTCCTACATTGCTGCCAACTTTACTCGGAGCATATCAGCTACGGAGAAGAACTTGTTTTTCTCAGACGTTCTTAAATAATTACGAACATACTATACTAATGTGAGTAAGCTGATAATAGCGGAAGCCACTTAGCTTAGTCAGTTACTTTGGAATAAAAATAAAGTAGAGTGTGTGTAGCGGGAAAGTGCGCCGGCAGCTGACCCGCGCTGTGTGCGGCTGTGGTGGGATGCGGTCGGAGCGGGACAGTGGCCCGGAGCGGCCGTGAACCCGGGACCACGGCGAGCAGTCAGCCGTCTGCGCACGCGCACTATATTTAGCGGGGTTGTGGACCCCGGGGACACGCCCAGCTGAACCGCGCCCCGCCAGAGCTACGCCCGGAAACTGCGCCGCCGCCGGCAGGTATTCCGGCCGCCCGCCAAGGTCACCGCTCGCCCTGCCCCCTTCCCCTTTGGCCACGACAGACCGTCCTGATTTCCGTTTTTCCACGGGTTTCCGAAATCGCCACAGACAAACGACGAAATAACTCTGTCATACAAGCCATCCATTGCTAGTTTTTACCAAAGGGTGCCCCGACAGCAACGTCCGCCACGTTTCACACGTGTGAAAAACCGGGTTTAACCCCGCCGGGAGTTGAAACCAGTTGGCCGTAGCGGAAGGCGAATGGTGTGACCACTACACCACCATGGACACTTTTGTGTACGTGGATGCCCCAAAGAACTCATGACACTATAAAAACGGGCGGTGCGAGGAAGAGGGGAATTCACAGTGCCGATATTATTTTAGGTGAATCGACAGGTGTATTACTGTTGGGTAGAGCAGCCTGCTCCAATACGCGCCAGCCTGCCTCCATCCATGCTAACCCTGCCTGAAGACGGGATCAACGTGCAAACACGGAGACGAAATGGCGTAGCGGTTCCTTTCATGTAGGCGTACCAATTCTCTGATTGGCTGCGTGAGGCTTTTGGGAGCGGGCCTTGTGTCCGATTGGCTGTTGCATGCTGCGAAAGGTTCTCTATTGGCTGGGCTGCCGGCAGGTGAGTAAGTTAACGAGGCACTGATTGGCGAACGGCGTTCCAACATTTGACTGGCAATTCGTTCCATATTGCTGCGGCGTGTACGGCTGGAGTTAACGGTATAAGCGGGTGTTTCTCCTCTGTATTCTCAAGTAGAGTCCAGGGCGGAAGGATCCTCACCGAGAGTAGTGGATGCTGAGCTTAAATATATAAATACCGGAGTGGCAGTATCCCCGAAGGCGCAGGGCCAGGCATATACGGAACCATTCAGACTGCAATTACCGATTTAGTGGGAAAGTTGTGCCTGGAAGAACGCTGAAAGGGTGAGGCTAATTTTACCTGAGTATTTCGGAAATCATATAAAAATTTAAAACTACATAACTACATTTGACTTTTATTTTATTTTATAAATTAACGTAGTTCTTTCTTTTAGAATATAACAAAATTTATCTTTCAGCCTTCTTTAATTTTAAATACCGTAACTATAAAATGTTATGCCTCGACAAATATTTATGTAAAAGTTTTAATTTTCATAACATCAATCAGTAATGGCCTTCAGCCGGTGACTGGTGACATTTAAATTATTCTGTTCTGTTATGTATTCTCGAGTATATGCTGTTCACGACAACGTGAGCACTTTTGTGGTCCTTAGTTATTTTTTCCTTTCAAATTTTTTTAATCATTTAACAACATTTTAAAAATAAATATTGCAATGTACGTAATAAGCACAGTGCGTATATTTCACCGGAATCGGAAGTTAACGTCTACGGCTGCAATAAAATACATTTTTTGACAATTATTCCAAATGAGAGGGTTTCCAAAAGTGCTCACTTTACAGTGAATAGACTATACTACGTTGTGCGTACTCCGACTCCTAACAGTAATGATACCAAGGTGGCTGGATATATGGCGACGCCGGGCCAGACTGGGCTGGCGTCCGTGCCACCCACCTGGCGGTCAGGTAGCAAGTCGTAAGGAGAAAAAAAAGAGGAGGGGGGACGAGTGCGCATAAATATGCAAAATACAGCAGTTAATAAATATTCAACTTGCCGTCGCTTTTTAAAACCCGCTGGCGGCCCCACCGCGAATGCCTCGGGGCAGGACGCTTACTTTCCGTCCCCTCGCCATTCTGCCCATTTCGAAGCTAGTTTCGCCGCTGTGTTGTGATTGGCTACTTCGTCTTGACTTGTACATAAGATATAAAATATAACGAAATAATAAGTCAAGCCAAGAACGCACAAGACCCGTACATGACACGTACACATTGCAGCCATAAACCATATACTTTTGAAAAAACTGGTTCATATTCTAAGCACACTGCTTAGGGTTTCTGTTAAGTCAGCACACCGAACAAAGACACAGCGGCTTCTTTGAAGTACGGCTGTTGGGTCGCTTCACTGGCCACGAGAGGTTTAGGAACTTGGTCTTGTGTTCGACTGGTAAGAACAGGAAAACATCGCAAGTTCACTGACCTGTAGGCTAGTCTGCAAAATCTTCCATACATTCGAACTTCAGTTGTTTGTGGCGATCAGTCCCCGTCATCGTGGATTTGAGGAATTTTTCGTTACAAACAGCATCACAGATTTTGTTTTTTAAGTTTTAATTTTCGACCGGACATAGGCCATTTCCATCCACATTTTGTGAACTCGGTATCGCTAGACTACTATGGTAAAGTTTATTCCATTCAGGTTAGGAACAAGACGAATTTTCTTTTGGAAAAGTTTGGCATATAGGGAAAATTACCGCCACTAGGTGCGCAGTGTTTCAAAGGTAACTTTAAATTAAAGTGTTTAGCTACGTGAATAATAAAAGAGAAAGATTTTACTTAGTAACGAAGTTATATTATATTTAATTTATGATTATTGCAATTATTCTGTTTTTTAACATGAAAAATAGAGAAAATCTTGTACCTTACCGACACTAGCGCTTACCTAGTGTTGAAAATGTTCCCTTTACCAAACTTTAAACACTGATCTTCCCAACCTGTAGTAGAAGTAAACTTAACTATGGACAGTACAGTATTACTTCTGTATTCGCCCGCGAGGAGAGAAATCACCTATTTCTTCCCGACAGTTACGACTTAAAAATTTATAAAGGGAATAAAGCAGTAACAAATTGACTGAGTTTGAGAAGCTATTGTTAGGGCCACTGATTTTTCGCGAATAAATCGGAGCACACAGTAGAATTCAATACTATATATGCACCTCGACTGTTGACATACTTCCATTGGCTGTCGGTGTCGTTTCCGCATTTGACCGAGCCACTCATAATTCCGCAACGCCGACACTCTACCTTCGTGATTAGTGCGGAAACAGTTTACACCAACCAGAAAATGCTTCAGCCAATCGAAAATTGCTGGACGACCCCACAGTGATTTGAATAGTATCTTGTCTGGAAATATTTTCGCGAAATATCACTGCCCCTAGCTATTGTTTATGCTATGCCGTATGAAAAATTTCGTTAAACAAATTGAAATGGGACCCATAAGGAAAAATGTACAAATACAAGATAACTGGGACTCCTCCTTGACTCTTGCCCCAATGAACAGCGATTTTAACCCTCGAACAGTTGGAACGGGATTCCATTCTTGTTTTACTGCACGTTCCTAATTAAATCATGGTTCCTCATATGCGTGTATAGCATACTCTCATCCAATCGTAGCTAGTATAAAATGTCCTCAAATGAATTCACAATATTTTCCTATCCTTACTGATAGAATCGGGAGTACATATATTTCTCGCAAAAGGATTTACGTCCAAGCTGTACTTCAAATTTCCACTAGCACTTTCCACTTGACATTGTACTGTAATGCTAAACAAATTTTAAGATATTTTAGGCTGACATCTGTCTAAAAAAAATTAGTAGGTTATAAAAGTAAAAATATAAAACCTTGCAGAAAATTAATTATTTGCTAACTCTTTATTAATTTGTCCGAGACAGTGAATTTGGGTTAACATTTGAGAGACGGTAGTTGTAGCTATTATCACAAGTTGGAATTTTATAGCTAATATATTCGAGTTGGAAATATGTGACGTGGAATAAAGTTAGAATTGCTTAAAAACTATTCACGCGTGTCCCACTTTATTCGGAAACAAGGAAATAGGTTTTCGGGAGAACAATATGGCGTATAATTTACGTAGACGAACGATTACCGGCCGAATAGAAATTACTAAAACGCTGTACACGAAATATATGTTACTTTAAAATATATGTTACTTAAATATATGTTACTTTATGCAGAGCTCACGAAAAATAAAACGATTGGTATTTGTTCGTAAATTTGTTATATATTGCATACGAGCGCTATTGTTTTCTGGCTGGTAATGCTTCGGAAAAGATCCGATAGATGGCGCGCACAACATGTCAGAGCGAGGTGTGAGCCGCTTTCATTACTCAATAGATCGCATCTTTTTTAAGTTGACTGTTCTTTCATTACTGGCTCGGAACGACACGAATTTGAAATATACAGTATTTCATCAAATTATTTGAAAAAATAATTCAACAATATTATGCAATATTTATGTATGCTTTTGGAATTAATATAAAGAGTGTATGGAAAGCATGGTCAAGAGGGGTGATAAAACGTGAAAAAAGGTTTTGAAAGTTGCATTTCATTGGGATACGGATCGTTTTAATGTGCCTTTTATTTTGAACACCTATACATTTCAACTTTAGCATGAAGTTTAGTTTTTAACACTAAAAACTGCTGTTTTATGACCACGTAAAATAAAATGTATTAATTAATCTAGGAACTCTTTCTTTTCGCGTATTTTTTGCTTGTCTGATGTGCGTCGGCAGTGCACTCAGAATAGCCAACGTAATGTTAGTTTTCGTTTGTTCACACATCGGCTGATACAGGGTTTTGTAAAAGGCACGTTGTTTGGTTCAAATACATCAAGATGCCACTCACTGACAGTCAAAATCTCACCAACTTATATGAAACAGACTTTACTTGTCTACTCTGTGTGGCAGAGCTGGCATAGTGTGCCAGTCAAACATTATTTCCTACTAACACAATATACACGCCATCTTGATCACGTTCTTTAGACGTCGAGCACTGTCTGCATAACACTGAGGTGTAATTAACGTTATGAAATATTTGGGCGATGTAAAAAAAATTAAGTAGTCAATGCCTTAAAAAAATCCGGTCCATGTAGTACGACGTCGGTAGTATACTCATGGTGATCAAGCATTTCTGTGAATAACCGAGCGAAATTAATAACCCCCAGGGGCCACAGTGGTGTAGCGGTTAGACTACTAGCATTCCACCTAGGCGAATCTGATTCGATTACCGGCGGGGTCACTTACTCCCAGTATGCTCCCAGAGAAAACCCTTATCGTGCCGGACGATGAGGGTTTTCTCGGAGATCTACCGTTTCCCCGTCCTTGCATTCCGGCGTGGCTCCATATTCACCTCGCTCCACCCTCATCGGCTCTCAATACCTCGATCTGTTAAGGGCCACCCGAATCTCTCCTCTCCTCCAAGACCCCCTCCCAAATCACCCCCACCCCCTTCCCCCCTAACAAAAAACTATATAAACCATCTTGCAGCATGAGACCATCACAACTACCGATTCATTCTCGTCGTGAGACAAGCACAGCTTAAAGTCTCGAATTTCGACTGTCTTGTAATGGGAATCCTTTCAGCTCGTGTGAGCGGAATAACAGGGAGTGATCAAAGAATCGTGGTTTCTGTAGGAAGACCGAGATGTGATGAGGAGGTGGGGGCGCTAGTGATGAGACCGCCGTCGTGGGAGCACAAGGGGTGGGTGTATGTGGAGGGAAGAACTTGGCCCGCGGGAGATGGCGAGATCGAGGAAGGAAGAAGAGGACGGCTGGTCGGGATGGGGACGGCCTCGAGAGGACATCCTGTCGGCGGGTACTTTTACCGGGCTGAGGCGACACGCCAGGCAGCCAGACGACAAAGAGCATCTCCACGAGCCGCCTGCCGTGTTATTTCAGGCCGCCGTCGCACACAGACCTGTGGCCGCATTGCAGTCGGCGGCAAGACACGTGGAGAGTATTTAGGCGGCTCTCAACCCATTCTCACTCAGTGTACACAATTGTCTACATTACGTATGTGTAGGTAATTTCCGGTATGTACTGCACACTGCGAAGCGCAATGACCAATNTCCGGTATGTACTGCACACTGCGAAGCGCAATGACCAATGATCTTACCTGTGGGTAAATGATTCGCAAACCGTCTTACTTGTCTAGATAATAACTGGTTGATGTTACTGTAGCGGGTAGCCGAACATGTAGCGTTCAGTTCATTGGCTGTGACAATAAAACTAGTGTTATGTAGACTTAAGTACAGCACGCCTCATAAAAATTCTTGTTTGCAACATACAAAACTTTAAATTAAAGTGGAACTGATAGGGTTAAGAAAAAAATAAATAACAAATGTTTAATTTAATTATTTTACGTTAACGTGGCATCAGGTCGCGCAGTTTTCGCATTACGGCATGTCTAAATGACCGTTTTAGTGTTACTGGATGTATTAAAAAAAATTAACTATAACATTTATATAAAATTTTAACAAGGGTGTTTGAAAGGTCATGTCTTAGACTGCTGCAAATAAATAATATGCAAAAATATCCTTTTATGAGCAATTTTTGAAAACTGAAAAAATATACCATAGAGTTATTATAAAGATTTATTGAAGTAACTCATGGTAACATTTTTCAGTGTGAATTATCTCATTTTGGTAAGTGAGTAAGTTTATATTATTTTTATATCGCAAAAAAAAAAAAAAAAAAAAAAAAAAAAAAAAAAAAA
>NQII01001295.1:181292-498017 GCA_002778355.1 Clitarchus hookeri
AAAAAAAAAAAAAAAAAAAAAAAAAAAAAAAAAAAAAAAAACTAACATTTTGAATTGGTTTTTATAAGTAATGTCTATAAGTCGAAAAGTATTTCGTACAAATTTAAAGGAGATTTTTGGTTCACATCGCTCTTAAAGTGAAGAGACAAACATAACTATGCGTCCTAATCAGTTAATTTGGAAGACATTTTTCAGTCTAAAGGACTTTTACTTGGCACGAATTTGTGCGTCTCAATCCCCGCGGCTACAAGTGAAGTACATATGGCGGTTATAACGACGGAGTTCAGCCATTCGCCAATGTAGAATCGTTTAGAAAGTGTATGTTTGCATTACTTTTGTTCTTGGGCCTACGTTTACTCGACACACCGTGTATTACCTTAGTCCAAGAAATAAACAGCTCACAGTGGCTTGACAGACTCATGTGCAGTTCAGTAAGTGAACGTTTTCCTGTGGCAGAAGTCAAAGAAGAAATGCCACCGAATCGGGTGTTCACATAACTGTGCATTCGAGACTGTTGTAAGCTAATTACTCAAATTTCCACGATATCTCTACCAATAACCAATTTTATAACAAATAAAATCAATAAATAAAATTTTTTGGTTGAATACTCGTCTAAATAACACCATAGTCTATTCACGGTTTCTTCAAACTTTTTGAATCAAACATTTGAAAAATTACCCCATGTATGACATCTTTAGTTATTTTCTAAATACGCCATGTTTTACAAGCGTTTTATACCTCTGTTAACATAAAAGTATCCAATTTTTCGTTTAGTTGAAGTTTTACTAATATTTTGTTTATAAATTATAATATTTCATTTATAATTAATATTTATAAAAACAGTGAGAATTACGTGTGTTGGTACCGCCTAGGAAGACATAGTTTTCGTACAAAATATTATTACAACTAAGTGCGCACGAATTCGGTGCGTTGTCCTTTGATGTAATTTTCTAGACTTATTTAAACCTAGTTTGCACGAGGCGGTGGAATATCTTGGAAATAGAACTTTAGCAGGGCTTCAGAAAAGCGTGAATGTATCATATTAAAATATTACATAATGACACGTCTGATTACATTAAAACTGTAGCTTACGGTATAAATCGAGTAAACGTGTTAAAATATGGAGACATATAGGTTGGTTGCTGTGCGTTTCCTCACTAACCGGTCTGAACGACTTAACTGATATAAACAATATTTAACTTTAATGGAAACTGTACGAAACACGAAACTCGCACATTTTATCTTCGCTCGCTACCAACATGTCATCAGCACGTCACACTGGAATACATGTATTAGCAGAATAAAAAATAAAGAAAAAAACCCGTCGGTGAAGCTTTGCAACTATACTCCATTCACTGTTAATTTTAACTTTTTTTAAAGCCCTGCTCAAGTTATACTTTCAGGATATTCCTCCACCGAATGAAAACAAAGCTTAACTAAGTNAACTTTTTTTAAAGCCCTGCTCAAGTTATACTTTCAGGATATTCCTCCACCGAATGAAAACAAAGCTTAACTAAGTCTAGAAAATTACACCAAAGGGCAGCGCACCGCAATCGTGCGCAGTCACTTTAATAATATTTTACATAATAACTATTTCATGATAACTATTACCAACACCCTTATTTTCTCCTTGTTTTTATTTATATTAAACATAAAACAAATATTATAATTTATAGGAAAAATATAAGCGAATGTTTGATTTAACCAAAAATGAGATACTTCTACGTAAACAGAAATATTGAACGGTTATGTCGAATGCCATATTTAGGAAAGAACCAATCACGTCATACATGGGGTGATTTTTCAAAGGTTTCATTCGAAAAGTGTGAAGAAACCGCGAATAGACTATACGAGACTGACCACTTACGCGACTGCAACAAAAACAGCTAATAAAGGTGCATGTTAAGAAATTGCAGGACCGTTTCGACGAGGGATAAAAATCCAAGAGGTGCTGCGTGTATCAGAAGTGGAATAATACAGTACGTTTATGCGTATAATTGGACAGAGGCGTTTCCGTGCTGGAAACGCCGGATCCCGACAGACGTTGCGAGCTGTGGGCGTGACGGAAACGCTGATTCGCTGTCGAGAATAACTACGGCAGTGCCGCAGGCGAAACAGGTCACTACTCTGGTTCCGTAAGAGGACTTCTGCAACTGCACGAACACGATACTTTCAAATATAACGTACGGTTATACTCTGATATGCAAGTCAGACATATTATAATTCCGCATTAAATTACAGCGTCACTTGGTAGTATGAAGGATTTTATTAAGGCTATTATCTTCCGTTTCTACAGCTTTTGCGAGATTAATAGATTAATTCTTTAAACCAAAACGGGAGCCGATGTTANGCTATTATCTTCCGTTTCTACAGCTTTTGCGAGATTAATAGATTAATTCTTTAAACCAAAACGGGAGCCGATGTTGAAAATAGCTTTAGCCATTTGATTACAAATAATTTTTATTATGTAGCCTAATTTTTTCCAACACGAAAAAACTGTATCATTTCATATAATTAAATAATCTTTTGTTTATTTAAAAGAGAGTTAAAACTAGACATTTTTTTGTGTTAAAAAATTAGGCTACATAATAAAAACAATTCGGAACAAAATGGCCACAGCGATTTTTCTGTTTAAAAAATTAATTCTCGCGAAAGCTGTAGAAATGGGAGAACATCGCCTTCAAGCCTGTAAAATAAATGTCAGCTGTTTCTTTGGATTCTTCAAAACAAGTATATTATACCCACTTCCTTCGCCTGCTAACATGCAAATTGCATGCAATTTTCATTTCACATTAGTCAGGGTGTCGTATTAAAATTGANGCTATTATCTTCCGTTTCTACAGCTTTTGCGAGATTAATAGATTAATTCTTTAAACCAAAACGGGAGCCGATGTTAAAAATAGCTTTAGCCATTTTATTACAAATAATTTTTATTATGTAGCCTAATTTTTTCCAACACAAAAAAACTGTATCATTTCATATAATTAAATAATTTAATAATCTTTTGTTTATTTAAAAGAGAGTTAAAACTAGACATTTTTTTGTGTTAAAAAATTAGACTACATAATAAAAACAATTCGGAACAAAATGGCCACAGCGATTTTTCTGTTTAAAAAATTAATTCTCGCGAAAGCTGTAGAAATGGGAGAACATCGCCTTCAATCCTGTAAAATAAATGTCAGCTGTTTCTTTGGGATCTTCAAAACAAGTATATTATACCAACTTCCTTCGCCTGCTAACATGCAAATTGCATGCAATTTTCATTTCACATTAGTCAGGGTGTCGTATTAAAATTGANACTTCCTTCGCCTGCTAACATGCAAATTGCATGCAATTTTCATTTCACATTAGTCAGGGTGTCGTATTAAAATTGAACTGTAAACAAATTTCAATATGGCGGTTGTTCAATATAAGTTTAATACAGTGATGTGGACTAAGAACGTCCACATGTTTCTATTGCTGTTTCATCGGTATTATTACTTTTTAAATATGTTTACTGCTAACTGAACACTTTAAAAATCAGCTTTTGACGCCATGAATGCAAATACAGACTAGAATACAATACTTACAATAGGTTTGGTACCATATCAGAAAAAGTAGTACAACTGTAACGTTTGAATTGGTACCAGGCCGGATCGAACGATTTTCGCAATTGTAAAATCTGGCGCGTGTTGCCAACTGTCACTCAAATATATTTACAAACGATTTTATTTATTTTATTTTCTGTATTCATTTATATTTATACCAGCTTCTGTAAAGAAGGTATATTCTGTTATGGTATCAGTTGAGAATTTCATATGAATGCAATGGAAGTCAAAGTATTAATTTCCTTTGTAAGTGATAATGCGTATTTAGATGATAAAAANAATTTCATATGAATGCAATGGAAGTCAAAGTATTAATTTCCTTTGTAAGTGATAATGCGTATTTAGATGATAAAAAAATTTCTAATCTTAAAAATTACAATCATAAAAAAATTTACGCTCGCAAGTAGGAGGCGTCAATATAAGTGAAATATGAGGTAATGACAGGCACTTTCATACAAANCAATTTCTAATCTTAAAAATTACAATCGTAAAAAAATTTACGCTCGCAAGTAGGAGGCGTCAATATAAGTGAAATATGAGGTAATGACAGACACTTTCATACAAAATATGTATATTTTATTATATATTTATATATACAAACATACACATAAACGAGCCTTTTCCAAATTCAAGGTGCAGCATATTTGTCAATGGTGGTGGAAACGGGAGATCCCCGAAAAATCCCTCCGATCAGAGGGATCGTCCATCACGATTTCCACGTACGAAATTCCGGGAGCGACCCTACTGGTAGGGCCAGTGACTTTTCGCGTAAAAATCGGAGAACACAGTAGACTTCAATACTATATACACATCTCAGCTGTTGTTATATATCCATTGGCTGCTGGTGCCGTGTCCGTCTTTGACCAAGCCACTCAGGACTAAGTATCTCCGCCGTTGAACCTTCGTGATTCGTGCGCAAACGGTTGACACGGGTCAGAATATTTTTTAGCCAATCAAAGAATCTGGACGACCATACAGTGCTTTGGACTGTATCTTGTCTCAAAATCTTTTCGCGAAATATCACTGCCCCTACCTACTGGGAATAGAACCCGGTTCGCCTTGGCGGGAGCTCTAGTCGCTGAGCCAATAACGAACCTCATGATAACTACAATAAAAAATGGCAATAGTAAATTTCCAAAAAGAACATATTTCAAAGCAACTGCGTTTTCATTTGTAAGCGTCTATTCCCTTCTCCACACACTCACTACGTGCCAGTGTGAGATCGGCAGACGGGAGATGGCAATGTGACCGACGTGCGCGGGGCAAGGTGGAGGCGGTGTTTTGTTCTGGGTGATGGATGCGCGGTAGGCGGTGCGCAGTACAACGTCCGGTGCACTCACGTGTTCCTGACAGTTGACTAACTGGGCCGTCCCTTGGCTCCTTGCGCCCGGTAGCCGCCCCACCTCGCCATCTATCTCCCTGTCACCGCTAGCAGGGCATGTGGGTGCACCTGAAATTATTTCGTAAACGCCGATTACAGTCAATATATTTTGTAAACTGAAATTAAAAAGTGGAAACTAATATTCGGGTGTGAAAGTTACCTTAAATACTAAATTCAGACGCTTTAAGCACTTTAAAATTTTTTAATTATATTCCCGAATAACAGCTGATTATTCTGCGACCTTGGTAGACGACATCCTTACTCGCTCTCATGAACAATGCGTGTACCTAATTCTTTTATTTATTTAATTATTTATTTATTTATTTACATCGTCCAGTGGATTCAGTTCATGAACATACTGTTAATTAAATATAGGGCTTGTCAAAAATGTAAACATTAAGACTACAAACATGTCATTAAATGNAATGTAAACATTAAGACTACAAACATGTCATTAAATGTGTACACAAACTCAATATTTTGTAATGTCATCGTTTACGTTCAAATATATTCATTTATGTGCAGAATATAATATTTTTCTCGGAAGATAAATACGGAAATGTTTAACTGAAGCAGGTAAACGTGTTCGTGGGCGACTTACTCAAGTTCAGCCCCAGAGTACATAAGTACACAGACGAAATGGCGTGGCGGTACCTTTGATGTAGGGGTACCCATTCTGTAATTGGCTGCACGAAGATCTGGGAACGTGCTTTGTGTCTGACTGATCACCGAGGGCTGCTAAATGTCTCCTATTATTCGTACTGCCAACTGGCGAGTAGGTTACCAGGCACTGACTGGCGAACGGCGTTCCGACACGTTGCTGGCCAATGACGCCATTTTTCTGGCGCATGCAACTGGAGTTCTCAGTACAAGCGGCTGTTTCACTGCTCTGTTCTCAAGTTCTCTGTGGTCCAGCGTTGCAGCTGTAACATAATTTTTTATCGGCTCGGCCCAGTGACCAAATAACGGCAGGTCTGTAGCGCAAATTATAATCCATAAAAAAATTAAAACTGCAATATTAAAGATAATATATTAATTAAAATCTGAAAACAATTTTTAAATTACCGTTGTAACATAATTACCTACCTGGTGCTTCAGATGCGTTACAGCGTGTTTGAAAAATTCCTTTTATGAATGAATAAACTATTAAACGTGCCTCCAATAGGTTTACCTAAGAAAAGAAAGTACATTACAGACGAAGACGGAATAGTACTTTCAATATACGAACAGGAAACGTGCAAAACTACGATAAAGGTATGCAGTGGACTTTGCTACAGAGTCGTATCCCCAATAAAACTACAGGGTCACCGTTAAGCGGCGAGTCGCCGACGGAAAGACTGCAAGCCATTGAGTGCCTTGCGCGTAGATGCGATACCGCTGTACATGCCGGCCGGCGTCGGCCGTGGTGCTTAGTGGTTTTCGCCTAACACAAATATATTCCCAGGTGACCGCCTTAACAGTTCACCTGTAATGCCTGTACAGACGGGCAAGGAAAAAAAATTAAACGACAATAAAGGTGCATGACATCCTTTTCTTCCTGAATGTTTATATGCGGAGTGAGCCGGTGATTTAAACTTGTATTTTTATTTGTTGGAGAGCCACAGCCTTTCGGCTCACTAGGTGGGTTGAGTGTAAGCTCAAGTCGTACACGTCACGGTTGTCCTGTTCGTGCTGGCCAGCTGCACAACGCACCGTGACGCTGTAGGTCCGGAGGGGCGACGCCAATCGCGCTGAGCCCCGCCGAAACACGAGCGTGTCGAAGCCGAGCCGAGGAGGGGCAGGTCGTAACTGCCCGCTGCGACGGTTGGCAGGGCGGGCGGAATGCGTTACCTGTCAGTCACTGCGCGCATGCGCATTCCTCGGCCGCTGCCGCACTCGCCGGTTATTTGCTGGCGCAGCTGAACTAGACAACGCATGCAGGCCGGGCCGGCACCAGCCTAGATCCTCACGCGGCGCGCTGATACACGCGCGAGTGCCTGGATCCTGCCGCCTACCGCCCGCCGCCCCCATGCCGAGCCAGATGAGAAAATGTGATCAGGGGACGCTATTATTTTCCACTTCACACTGCGATATATGTAGGTGGAGACAAGACTAGCGTTCACGGTTAATTCTTCGGTTAGTTTTTGTTTGTTTCTGTTAGTTTAACGTGGCCATTTTTCTTCCTTCTCAAAACGGGACACTTGTCAGTTTTCATTTGCAAGTAGGTAAATTGAAAAAAAAAAAAAAAAAAAAAAAACGTGTTTATTAGTTATGTTTTTTTATATATATTTTTCATAAGAACACATTTTTTTTTTAATATTAGGCGATGATTTTAAGTAGGAGTAAAATTCGTGGCAGTTTTTTTCTGATTTTAAATGTTGCTCAGTGTCACTGGCACCTCCTTGTGCCAAACTAAATTCAGTACGGCATTTTTCACATCTGACGTCCGAGAGAGACTGAGTGTATTTTTTTTAAATGTACGGATATTTCGTTTGTAAGTTAACATTAAACGTGCATTTGCGTTTAGGCTACGCGATTCACAAAAACACGTTCAGAAAATCGAGCTCGTAAGTAGGCATGAGTAGACAGATTCGTGCGCTCACGCTGGAGAACAATCTACGAATAATGCGTGCGTCGGAGAGTCGGGCTTGCGTTGGAGGAGGGAGGGAACCACACCGCCCGCCCCCGCGCGTCACGGAAAAAATACGAGCGAGAAGTCATTTGACAACCGCGGATGAAGCAGCATTCTGACGTTTCAATTTGTAAGGTAAATTTACTATTTTGAAATGATTTTTATGATTAGTAAATCAATATTTTTGCTCGCTTGATAAAAACGGGACATTTGGGCGTCCCGAAGCTTTCATCGGGGACAACGGGACAGAGTGCCGAAAAACGGGACTGTCCCGTTCAAAACGGGACGTATGGTCACGTTATGTTAGTTACACTGGTTAATAAACTACGGCTGTTTACTTCTAGTTCTCGTACCTAACAAGCAATTAATCGGCTAATAAAAACTATCTCTTGTGGAGGTACGTGGCAGAATTAAATCTTGCTGCCATTAATTATGACCCAGATCGATAAATTTCGTGATTTCAACCCGCAACGTAACGGAATTCATAGTCCCTCTACACACACGATCCACTATCAGCTGCACGTCTGCTGTAGCCACAATAAGGCTCGTGAGTGCGAGTTCCTCACGACTGCGTCACTCTCAGGCACTGACTGGTAAACGGCATTCCAACATTTTATTGGCCAATTACGTCATTTTGCTGTCGTACTCGGCCGGAGTTCATGGTATGTGCGGCTGTTTTACCTCCGAGTTTACTCTGGCAGTGGATCGCTACTCCTGGTTTTTTCTTGCCTACTACCAACAATACAGGGGGCCCCTACAAAAACACGTGCACACATGCCTACATCTTCAGCGTCGAGACCGGCAACACGCGGCGCAGGGGACACTGTCACACATGAGTTGTTTGCTCTCTGCACCGCGGACCACTGCCGACCCACAAACGCGCTACTGCACTTCCCCTCCCCGCCTCCGGCGCCCTCGCAAGTGTTCCAACACTGCTACTGGCAGAGCATCGCCCTGCGCGGATACGCACTTTATTATCCGCATCCTGCCTCGTACGCCCTGCCAATCGGCTTGGATGGGAAGAGGCGAGGGGGAGGAAAAAACAAATATTTGGGCTGAACATACATCATGGTTAATCCAAACCCTTATTTTTGACGTGGATACGTCTTTGATCCAGTCAGACAAAGCGTATACAATTTTGTACATAACACATTCTGCCGATAATATACACTGTTAGGCTCAACACCCAATGATATTCCCTGGAGATAGCTGATACGTAATCCGTGATACTCTTCTAGTGTACCAACGGTTTACTTCACTATCGCCAAACACTAACTCTACAGCTTGTTGGCTGTGATAATGAGACAAGTGCCATGCGGAGTTAAAGTAAACCACACATTAAAAATTGTATTATTTGCAACACCTGAAACAATAAATAAAATCAGGTCTATTAGAGTTAAAATCATATCGACACGTGGATTAGCAGGACGTAAACGGTTGTGTAAAAACGCTATAGCTTGGTGACTAGAAACAAGATTGAAATAAGTGTGGTCACTATGATGTGGAAAAACCCTTGAGTTGGCACAGCGCACGCGCGGGTGGGGATCCATGGCGACTGGCGGCTATTTTGGGCGTGGGGAAGAAATTTTCCGACAGTGTATCTCGGAGTCCGATATGCTAACGAGCTGGTTTTGGAGCCAAAAGAAAACCCTCGTCGATTTAATTTATAAAAGCTGAGTATCAATTTCGTTGTTTTCATTTCATTCCCATATCCCAAAGCAAATATTACCCCCTAGTGCAGACGTATTCACTTAAACCATACGACCGTGTCCTTGACATAGCCACACTCCGATTTTTTTTATGAATCCAAACAGTGATTAAAGTGATTTTTATACCTGTATCAAAATTGCAGCAAAACAGTGAAGGTTCCTTTTTAAATATTCTACCTAATTATAAATTACAAAATATAATAAAAATGATTTTTAAGTAAGGTGTCTGCATTGGTGTACAATTCACATCTGACTATACAAAAATCACAGCTTCGGGCCGAATCACGTTGGGGTCCGACGCTCAACATTCCATTCACGGTTACGTCACTCTTTTTGAAACAAACCTTTGAAAATCCAGCTCACGTAAAACATGTCTACCTGTTTTAAAGAAATAATATTCAACAAACTCTGTTAACATTGAAGTACTTTAATGTTGATTAGATGAAAGTTTCACTTGTAAATCGTCTCTAAATTATGTTTGTTTCGTATACAATATGAAATAAAAACGGCGACAATAGCACTGCGTTATTAACGATTAGCAAAAAATAGTTCACACGTAAAATATTGTTAAATTGGTTTCTGTTACGCTATTTGTAAAGTAAACATATATTATTGAAATAGTTATATTTCTACGTTGCCCTGGTAGACACATATTTCATTGTTACTTATTATTTATCTTTTTGTTGTCTGATAGTGAAAAATACGGCTTGTAAGCCTCTTCGCGATTTTTTTTCCTATTATGGTTAATTATAATTATTATTTTGTTTTTAATATTCTTTTCTTAAATTGCATTGTTCTCCGCATTCAATTTTCTCAGTGCTCATAGCATGCGAATGACAGTTTGTTTACGATTTTATCAGAATAAATGATTGTGTCTGAATTCGTGATCCATAATTAAAACGTGATTAAGCATTAAAATACTTAATAAATTAGTATGCATATTCGATGTTTGCAAAATTGGCTATATGAATAACTGTTTAATCTCTAGTGTTTATTTTTTTTCTTCCGGTGAAAAATACTTGTGTTATCAAATAATGTTTGTACACGTACTTTCAAAATTGTGATAAACGTGTTTTTTTACTTCAGGTGTAAATATATTTCAATGTGTGTCATTTGACTGGAGTGAAGTGAGTGAGTGAGTGAGAGTGTGTGTGAAAATATTTCGGCGGCTTTTAACAACAAGGTCTTGAGAGCCGATGAGGGTGATTGAGGTAAGCGCCGGAATGAAAGGGCGGGGGAAACGGGAGATCCCCGAGAAAACTCACCAACTAGCGGCATCGTCTTGCACGTCTACCTCATGCGAAAATCCGGGAGTGACCCGGCCGGAGATTGAAACCGATTCGCCTTGGTGGGAGGAGAGCAAGATAACATAACAGCTCAGCCACCGCGGCCCCTGGAGTGAAATTAAATGGCCGTTCCTGATGCCTCACGTCGGTTACGTATGTTAAGACAAGTTCTGGACGTACGAAGTTTGTTTATAACCGTGAACGACTTTTATGACTGATAATAATTTAAAGGCCACATATGTTTATATATCAATTATACAATAATATAAACAATACATGCTGAAAAAAAAAAGGAGGAAAATAAATTCACACAATTAGTGAGAGTGTACGAGTGCCACGAGATTGACAATGTTAGCCACCATCTAAGTTATTTGTTTATTTATTTACTTGTTAATTTTACATGAAGACGCTCCAACTTGCGAAATAAAATAAGCAACACGAGTTGTATGCCTGAGTTTTCTGATGTTTCGTTATTGGATGTTGGTTTTATTTAATACTTATTCTGGTTAAGGGCGTCCTTTCCTCGAAGTAACCTAACGTATATACAGTCCCCCCTCACCTACCCAGTTAAACAGTCACGGCAGGCAAAAATTTGCGTAGTGAGCTTTATCGTGAATAAGACCAATCGAATCAAACGTAGACACAGATAAAAGTCATAAAACCGACATTTGAAAAATGCCAGAATTATTGAAACAGTTCAAAAATGTGAACGAAGCATTTTGCAGTTGAAATATTAGACATGGGCTTCAGAAGCGTGTAAAGTAACCGTTAATGTACTATAAATACTTATAAAAAAACCTACACGGACCTCGGTTAGAATGTGAGAATTCTTCTTGGAACGGGAATTCTCACGTTCGTAGTGTGGCGGTCACTAAGGGCTGTGTGTTTTCTCTGGGTTCTCCGGTACTCGTCCTCTTATTCATTCCGCTGCTGCTCCAGCCCCATCTCATCCCACGTCAGCCACTATCCAGGCCGGGATGCGGGGAGGAAAAGTGTTTCCTTCCCTCGTCTCATCCATACCACAGAGTAGATAAGAACACAGAGGCGAAATAGCGTGGTTGTTCCTTTGATGTGCGGTCTGATTGGCTATCGCGTCTTGCGAAAGACTGCCTTTTAGCTGTAGTGTCGGCTGGCAAGTAAGTTACCAGAGGTTTGATTGGTGAACGACGTTCCGACATGTTGGTGGCAAGTGACGCCATTTTGCTGGCGTGTGGGACTGCAGTACGCGGTGCAAGTAGCTGTTTTACCTCTGTATTCGTAAATGCTCTGTGCCCACGCAAAGCCTACTTCAAGCGAGAGACAACGTGCAGGTGTTCTTATTGTATTGAAGAGCTCGGCATCGCCGAACGGTCGTATATAGAAGGAAAACTGGTCCTCGTAAAACTGAAAGCTGACCTTAATTGCTATCGCTATTGAGTAACATCGTTTGGCCAATAAACGCTAGCAGATAAATGGGATCACCGAACCAGCGACGTAAGATCGTGGGAAATTTTTCGCGTCGTGCTAAAATTCGCGGCTTAAAAATGAGAGCCGTAAAAACAAGAAGGCTGATTAGAAACATGAAATGTTGTCACAATATCTGTAATTAAGTCTTGATTGAAAAATTTCTTTAATTATGCTCCCCGCACGCTACTTAGGAAAAATGAGAAACCAAAACACGTTTTTATGGCATACACACGGACTATGTATGTGCGTTAACAACGCGAATTGCGGACATGTTTACGAGCAGTGGTGTGCTTATAGGCTGTCCGCAGTTAATTTGGNGACGCTCCAACTTGCGAAATAAAATAAGCAACACGAGTACTTTTGAGAGCCCTGTGCTTAGGATCTACTTCTTTTCCTCTAATTTTGTATCCTTCTAGCGTGGATCCGATGGATTTATTCGAGAGTCGATTTAGTGTGGCGTAACAGTACAATTATTGAGAACTTAAATATATTACCTACTGGCGTGTTAATTCTTACACATGCATAAAAAACAATTAAATAAATTCAGTAACCAAAAATCTAAACGTCACATTTTCAAAACCACGTTAAAATGTTATAACTATTTTCTATACGACGCTGCCAACTTTACTGGGAGTGTACCAATCAGTGTGCATGCTAAAACAGGCTTACAAGCAGTTAAGGTTAGGGGATATTTCAAAAGCTGATTTGAAAATCTTTCACCGTGAACCAGCTGTAGGAATCTGTTGCACGGTGGCGATTAATTAGTAAAAGGTACAATCTGAATTTTCAGCCACATGACATTAATTACATGCTTGATGTTTTACGTCTACGTAGCAATTAATTTCCTTTATGAGTACACACTTCGTACTTTTTAGTTTAACGCTTGTCATGAGAAAGTCTGCGTACCTCACAAACCTTCTAAGTCGGTCTTAGTCGCATAGTTGTTTGCAACGTGAGCGTACGATGCGAGAGGTTGAGTCTCCAATCAAGGTTAAAGTGAGACTGTGTATGCTGTTTTAGATGCAAGTTTAATCATTTTAGCGTGTAAGTTATCCCCTGATTGGTCTATCGGCATAAAGCTGGGACGTTTAGGAAGAACAGTTAAATAAAATTAATTAACTCTCCATATTTGATTGGCCACTGCAGTATTGAGCTCTCGATAATAACGCAAACCCGACTGTGATATGTAGACGGTAATATGATCAATTTTTTATTACTTAAACCATCATAAAAATATTTATCCTGTACCTTTTATTTTTGAGCAAACAGTTTTCGTATGCACCAAAAATCTAAGTGTATTTAAGGTAAACATTTGTCGTGATATTTTGTATATTGTATTCTAGAGACTATGAGAAAAAAATGCTATGAGGTTTTGAGCTGTCAACAGTAAGAAACTGAATTCTACTGCTTCGTATTTGAGTACACCTCTTTTAGGGTTAAATATTTATGTAAACATCAAATGCTTTAGTGAGGTTTCATTGGGAAAGAAATGCGAGCTTTGAGAAGATACGATTATGGGTAAAATTTCAACGATCGAAACCGACACAACATTAACATACCTCGGACTTTTGCAAACTGATAACATGAACGAAGTATGTTGCACTTGGCATGGTATAACACTCGCTTCACTCTAACTACCAGGAGCTGCAGTGGTGTAGTGGTCAGACTACTTGCCTCCCACCAAGGCGAATCGGGTTCGAATCCCTCCCCGGATTTTTACACTTGGGAATCGTGCCTGGCGATGCCGGGTTTTGTCGGGGATCTCCCGTTCCCCCCACCCTTGAATTCCGACGCCGCTTTACACCTCGCTTCACCCTCATTGACTTCCAAACTCCGATGTTAAGAACCGCCCAAATATCTTCACAACCAACTACCAATAAACAGAGACAGGAAAAATGCGCGAGTTCAGTGAACTGTGGGCTAGATTCTATATTCGCCTGTACACTCAGGCAAGTGTCAACTGTTCGTTGACTGCTTACTTGCACAGTGAGAGGCCATGATTGAGACTGCATTTCATTGCCTGTCATTGGCTCAATAGTCCTCGAGAAGGTGTCACATAAGTCGTTGGTCAATTGTAAAAGTAATACAAACGTTCAACTGTTTGAAGCCTAACTTGTTGAGAAATGACTCTGCGAATTTTCCACGTCTCTACGCCAATGAATAACTTTAGTGATACTACGAAGTATTTTATTTGCGGTGTTGACGGGACCAGCCATCAAAAGAGGATTTTGATTACAGGGCAGGGCGTGAATTCGTGTCGCGTACAGGCAACACCATGCATTTAATGAAGTATATTTATAAAAATAGGTACTGAAATACAATTATAAAATTAGTATTGAGTTCTAAAGTTTATTTATAAAATTAGATTAAATGTTAGCCTGTCTCACACACAAGCAAAGCAATTAAAGTTTCTTGATCCATGTGGTTCCTGAAGTATCGAAAAGAGAAATGCACCTAAACTGTGATAAGAAAGATACCTCTGTTAATTAACTTTATATCACATGGAAATCCTAACAAATTTTATGTATTTCGCAGTACTTTTTTTTGTAAGTTCTGCACTTACTGTGGAGATGTATCGTTGGTTGCAGTGACGTAAGGAAATTCACTCTACTTGTAGCCTAATTGTGATCACAGGGAATTACTGGAATGTGTAAGTGAAGAAATTTGGGCGGCTCTTAACATCGAGGTGTTGAAATCCGATGAGGGTGAAGCGAGGTGAGTATGGAGCGGCGCCGGAATGAAAGGGCGGTGGGAAACGGGATATCCCCGAGAAAACCCGCCAACCAATGGCATCGTCCGGCACGATTCCCACTTGCGAAAATGCGGGAGCTATAACGTCGGGAATGGAACCCAGTTCGCTTAGGCGGGACGCGAGTCCTCTAACCACCACACCACCGCGGCCCCGTAAATTAGTGGACTGAGGCGGGAGAACGTGCGGGGTGAGTGACGTCCTGTGAAAGTATAGGACGGAGCAGCTCGAGGAGGGAAGAAGGCGCCGTCAGATAATGATCTGGCACCTCGCCGCCTTTGACGAGGCGACCGCACTCGCCCCGCGATACTCGGGTATAATGCGTTACCGCGCCACAAGAAGCAGAAAGGAGAGAAAAAAAAAATTTGGACGGTAAGTGCCGGTGCGCGGAAACCATTGCGCAACCGCAGAGGAAGAGCCTCCCCCCCCCCAATTCCTAAACAACACCCTCTGGTGAAAGCAATAAAGCGTCGGCGTGGTTTTTTTCATATTGAATTCGTGATCCTCTTTGTCTTTCGCATTCCCGTTTCATTATCCCACTACCACTTCCCTCGTACTCCCTCGTCCCGCCCGCTTCTCAAGTGTCATTAACGTTGATTTTCCCCGGCCCGGCTCATTGAAACGAAGGGGGGGTTTTAATTTTAGAACCGGGCAGGTTAACTACAGCCATACCACGCGGCCGGGTAATTGCAGTGGGGAGCAGCAGTACAAGACTTCTCGCTGCTACGTTTTAATGTCATGTAATTAATGCATTAGCTGGGTACACTCACGCATGCTCGAGAGCGGTTATATCCTCCGTAGCAGGTCATCGGGGAGTGGCTGAGGCCTTCAAACCCAGCAAGTACTTCGTGGATGGGAGATTTTCGCATTCTAAACAAGAAACGGTTAACAATGCCCCAACTCGGTGGAACTAGAGAGAGAGAGAGAGATAGAGAGAGAGAGAGAGAGAAATATGTCTCCAATGAAAATCAGTGGCAGCTTACTGATTATTAGAGACACCCGATTTTAGCGAGAAAAAAGTTCCTGTCCAAATGTATTCCCAAATCCTTTAGTTCAGGTCCACTTTCGCAATCGGGTGGTTTTAAATACTACGTATCTTCGTTGTCTACCTGAGAATCAAATCACAGACGTTCAGCACTGGAGTAACCCAATTCTCATTGTCCCAGACAAACATTACAACGTCTCCCCACCAAGACACGAGGCCAATAACCAAAGGAAAACTGCAGGTGGCCAAAATTGTAGCGGGCGTGGAACTGTTTTCGCGAGAATCGGGTGTCCTAACTGATTATTTCACTGGCTGAAATCTACTAATATAATTGTCATTTCCGCTTAATTTCAATGAGTCAGTATACCCTGAGGCACTTGTTTTCAGTTCACTCGGCTGACGCAACAGACGGTAGAAGCTAGAGGTGACATAATAATATCTGACAATAATTTTTAAGTAATATACAATTATTAACAGTTTTCATACACTTTACTCTCTGTGTATATTTGAGGAGTTAAAGATTTAGTTTTCTTTGAACACACTACAAAATTGTACGTTTTATAATTTTTTTTAAATTTAAAACTATGTAGTTGACAAATTTTTTTTATAAAAAACACTAAGTAAAATATGTTTTTCTTTACAACAAATTGTTTCGGGGAACAAAATTGTTTATAATATAATTGAACTATGCAGTGTAGGCCTACTTGCTTGTTAAAATTCAAAATTCAACATTACTTTAACAAATGCGCAGTATCGTGTGGTAAAATTTTGCTCTGAATTACTTGTAGTGTTGGCAGCTAATTTCCAAATAATTGTTTGTAAAAATACAAACATTTTTTTACGGTGATACATTTGCCATCGTTCCAAACAAAAAACAGCCAGAGAGAAAGTAAATTTAAGTATCAGAGTACATTGCGTTGGTATCGCAACTATTGGATCAATTGAATGAATTGCTGAACTGAAGTGCTGTCCTCTGTGTGCTGGAGGTGACACCAACGCTAGGTTTTCTCGCAGAAATACACAATCTGTCCATAAGCGTCTTGAAAATATGGAACCAGCAGCACGGGTGACTTATACGACTGGAAGGAGAGGCTAGTGTGGGATGACGTGCGCGCTTGCCTGGTGGCAGCTGACGGCTGGCAGTAATAAAAACACCTTCGAGAAGTTCGGTGACTGCCTCCCGTTCTTAGAAACGTCTCGATGCTGGCTCAGGTTGTCTCCGGACGTGTGTGATGGTGGAGTAATCTAGTATGAATGAGCGCAGTTATAAATAGTTATAAAGAGACTCGCGTACCCCGCCAAAGACAGTTTCACGAGAGTGATGTGAGCAGGGATGCCTGGCACGTGCTTCTGACAATCCAGCGAGCAACAACTGCCATTGTGTTCCATAGACCAAAGACGAGGTAGACCGATCTCGCTGGCTGAGCACAAACAGTCTCCGTGTCCCAACATTGAACTGCTTTTCTGCCAACACGTCTAGCAAAAACGGCGTGAATTGGATTTGAGAACCCTGTTTAGTAAACAAGAGCTTTCAGATGTTTCTATATTTCCTCTAACCAATTTGTAGTGCAGTGATAAAAATATTTTATTGATATAAAAGTGCTTGTTGTTTTTTGAAAGTTGTGAAATAAAAAAAATTCCGTTCGTCACTGTTGACCACGTGATTTGACAGTTGTGTTGCTATGGGGTAGGTCAATGTTGGGTACATGCGCAGAAGACGAATAATTTGTCTACCTCATCTTAGTGTATGTTGTATTCATGCTTGTAATAAGGGTAACTGATAATGCAGTGCGAAAAAACGCAGTAATATGTGCACTTTTTGCAGTTCTGTAAATAAAAAATGGAATTAAATATATGACTTTCCCCTTGACGAATTTGACCACGTCTGAGCAGTTGTAACGAAAGTTCGCCACAGAGTAACGAAGAAACAGAGGTGAAACAGTCGCTTATTCCGTGAACTCCAGCCGCACACGCCAGCAAAATGTTGGAGAGCCGTTCGCCAATCACCGCTTTTTTTTTTTTTTTTTTTTTTAAATCTAAAATAATTTTCTATTATGTTAGCCATACCAATCAAACACTGGCTTCTGTTATTTTTAAATTTAAAGTTAATTTATGATCACCGCCTGGTAACCTACTCGCAAGCCGGCTGACCAGCCGATAGAGAACCTTTCGCAACCTTAGACACTAGGGCTGTTCCCAGAGCCTCGCACAGCCAATCATATAATGGGTATAGCCAGATCAAAGGCACCGCAACGCCATTTGTATCTATACTGTCTGGTTTCACTTACCTTGCGCCAAACCCACTACATATGCTATGTCGTGTAGTGCCAGAGGGTATAACAGCAGGCATGACAGTTTGCCTAGCAGTGAAGGAGGCAGTGTATTACTAAATCCATATTTACACGACAAGCCTGTGAAGTCGAGAAAACGCTGCAGAGTAAACAAAGGCATATATTTGCTAAGAACACGCTAAAGCAAGCCACAACAACTGAGTGCCAAAATGTTTGCAAGGATATTTGCGTAGTCACGTTTACATGCATCGCCGATACTTAACGCGTCGAAAGCAAGCCGACCGACCACTCGGCGTATTGTTTGTTGTCTACAAAGTATACATAACTCGTAAGCACACAATTGATCAAAATTTTGTAAGTGTACATTTATTCTGCCATTACCTTCTGCGATGCATCAGTCTTGAGTATATATAATTGTTATTAATTTTAACAATGGGTTTGCTAGTTTTGCAGCTCCAATAGCCGCCATTATGTGAATTTTTTTCCCCCGGAAAACTAAAGCAAGCCAAATGATTGACCAGAACATTCTGTAAGTATGAGATGCATTTATAAACACAAAACAGACTACCATGTCAGATCTGCTGTGCCCATGAGTAAAAGAACCTAATGCAGCCACAGGAGGTAAAAATGCATCGGTTCGGGGAGACATATTACTATTAACCAGCAAGCAATTGAACAAGGTAACTTCTAGTGAACGACCTAAAGGTTTTCCATTTTACATTACCGTTAACTAATGAGAGTCCAATGAATTCATACCGTGAATTCTTGTTAGAAGAAAGCATCAAATATTATTAAAACCAAAATAATTATAATAACTAAATTTTAGTTTTTTTTTTGTTTATTTTATTATGCAAACTCAAAGGAACTTGAAAATAAGACAACACTTTAGGTGGCAATGAAAAAAGGAGAGAGGAGGGAACTTATCACAATATGATGGCATATACTGCGGAAGAATACCCACGGAATGTTATTGCTACTACCATGTAACTCCGTGTTTCAACACGTGCGAATGTGTATTTGATGCAAAGCTAGTTTAGACTGCGAAGGAGTATTTTTTTGGTAGGAATACTTCAAGGCACATATAACTATGTATATGTTATTCAAAACAGAACTTGGCAAGTAAAATAGTCTCGCATTTTAAGATTCAGTCGGTCAAGGCCGATCAGTGAATGTTTTCATGCGAACTGAAGTAGGCCGAATTGAATAAAAATGATAAGATTCAGGAGATCTACAATTTGTTAAAATCATTACTTCCGCCACTGGCTTCTGCATTACCTTGTCTCGTTACTACTCATACTCTTCACGTTGCCCGAACGGAAAAGACTCTTTTTACTTTTTAACACCCGCGACTTCTAAAAAGAGAAAAGCCAACTACAGAAGCACACGCGTTTCCGTTTGCATTGCGACAGAACACTTCGGTCGCACTCACAAGTTAGTTTCAACTACAAAATTGGCTGCAGCTACCTGAGTTAACAATAGTAATTTCACCACGCCGTATAAATAGATGGTGCGAGGTTAATAACCCCACCCCCTACAACAACTTTCAATAGTGATTTTTTTTTTGCCGACGTTTGACTACATCAGCTAGAACACATGAGTTTATATTCGATACTCCTTTCGTAACTTTTACTTTTGTTTATGAAGTGGCAGCATCGTTAGTCACTACAACGTTTTCCAGGTAACCAATTACTAAACAACGAAACCATTGTGTAGCTGCCAGCGTCAGGTATCTTTCTTAGAAGAGACATGTAAAATAAAACACTTGGTCGGAACACGCAGCACTGGCAAGATTATTGTTGGCGCCAGTGCCTGCTACACCCATCGTAACGAATTTCCAGCTCGGATAACAAAGAGGGCATTTTTTCCTTTGTAGCTCTGCAACCAGCCCGTAGGAAGGATACGAGGATAGAGTTGCAACTGTCATTTGTCTGCCCACGGAGGTCCCACGATACGACCACCGTAACAACTCGTATTGAACTGCAACTTTCTCTTTCTCATTCGGCAGACACCGAGGAAAGTGGCGTAGTGATAATCACTCCAAGAATGCTGCGATCGTTCCTTCATATTCTCTATTCACGGTTAGTTACAACTTTCCTGAAGCCCTGTTAGTTAAAGTTCTACTTCCACGATATTCCTCCGCCTCGTACAAACAAAGCTGAGAAAATTACACCATAGGGCCAACGCACCGCATTCGTTCGCACTCGGTGTAATAATATTTTGCATTAGAACTATTTCTTAATAGGCATTACCACCACACATATAAATGCAGCAGGCAATGGAATGTATTTATGTTGAGATACATACAGGACACGACGAGAAGAGAAAAATAATGAAGCTGAGTAAGAGATAAGAGAGGAAGGAGCCAATGGAGGGAAGTGAGGTGTAAATGGAGCAGCGACGGTAGACTATGATGAGGAAAACGTCAGCATCCCGAGAAAATCAACGTTCGTCACTTTCTCTGCATGCGAAAATATGAGCGTAGCCCTGCAGGGAATCGAACCCGATTCGCCTTGGTGGGAGGCAAGTAGTCTGACCACTACACCACAGCAGCTCCTGGTAGTTAGAGTGAAGCGAGTGTTATACCATACCAAGTGCAACAGACTTCGTTCATGTTATCAGTTTGCAAAATGCCGAGGTATGTTAATGTTGTGTCGTTTTCGATCATTGAAATTTTACCCATAATCGTCTTTATTCATATTAGTTATAGATGTATAAAGCAAATTTGTGTTAACAAAAGTATAAAAGCTTGTGATATATAGCATATTTAGGAAACAACCGANTTGTGTCGTTTTCGATCATTGAAATTTTACCCATAATCGTCTTTATTCATATTAGTTATAGATGTATAAAGCAAATCTGTGTTAACAAAAGTATAAAAGCTTGTGATATATAGCATATTTAGGAAACAACCAAACTCGTCATATACGGGATGTTTTTTTCTTTCAAAGATTTGATTCAAAAAGTGCGAAGAAACCGCGAATACTGTAGNAACTCGTCATATACGGGATGTTTTTTTCTTTCAAAGATTTGATTCAAAAAGTGCGAAGAAACCGCGAATACTGTAGACTATACACGCCATGGCCGATTCCTTCCCCGTTCTTGCTTCTCTGAGCAACCTGCTCCATCTCTAATGAGCTCGCTGTCGACGACACGTCAAGCCCTACCTACCTACCTACCTCATTTAGAAGTCAGCCAATGTGCACAGCATGTCCTTAGACGTGCCCGTACAGTTGTGTGCCATGACCCGTGCATTTTAATTTTACGTTTGGAAAATATTACGTTTTCCGGACGAACTTACTGACTGCAATGCTACTCCAAAGTCATTTCACACCACATGCATCAGCCACGCGATATTCCTTTATCAAGTATGCTTAGGAGGACTATGTACTGTAACATTTTCTGTGAAATCGTTGTTTGCGCGAAAACGCTCATCTCGGCAAATAAATGTTCTGGAAATACGACTTTTTGCCGAAATAGGTAAAAAAAAAAAAAAACATCATCTATGTCCTTATTTTTTTACTTTTATTGTATTAAGTATGTTCATGGGAAAACAATTCGTGAAATTGGTCAAATAACGCAAAGCTTGCCTATGCATCTCCTTAAGCGGAAAGAGAAAATCACGACTGTACGAACGTAGTTGAATCTGTGAGCTTCCATCGCGTGTATTAAAGTGCCACTGTTACACTGTTACAGCATTTTGACGGAAACACTGCACGCTTTGCGCGTATGAGCGATGAGGCGCTAAGAGTGCGTGCTAGTGCCGCCCTTATCGCTCTCTAGCTTCTTAACCATGAACCCGCGGCTANAGCGATGAGGCGCTAAGAGTGCGTGCTAGTGCCGCCCTTATCGCTCTCTAGCTTCTTAACCATGAACCCGCGGCTACATAGTCCCCCTAAACACTGCTGACAGTTTTTATCAAGTTAATGATTATTGCAGTAGAGCATCGCGAAAAACTTCTNCATAGTCCCCCTAAACACTGCTGACAGTTTTTATCAAGTTAATGATTATTGCAGTAGAGCATCGCGAAAAACTTCTGTGCCAAGATATTCTCCAAGACACTGCTGCGTCTTGCTGGCTGTATGATACGACGGTGCACATTCGACGCGGTTTTAACTGTTCCAAAGGCAAGCCCGCACAGCTACGCGTAGTATTGGAGAACGAGAATTGTAACTAGCTCGATGAAATGGGTGAAACATCTTCACACATCGGCGACAACAAGTAGCGAAAGAAAAATGGCAGGCATATACACAGTACATTAGAAGCCAGCATTGAGTGCTGCTCATGCAACGGATTAAAACCAATTTATTTTATTGATTCCACTCAGCATATTACTGCTAGTTACTAAAAAATGTTGGCAAAATTAAAAATTCATTTTGTTTTAAGAGCAGAAATAAAAAATTAAAACGTAAGTTAATAGTTTGATCTTATTGATTTTTTAAAACAGAAAAGAGGCACATTGGTAAGAGACGAAATGTGTATTTTTTTTTGCGGTTAGGATTAAAGCGGTTTAAAAATTAAAAGTTTAAGCAGTAAGCAGACTTGGAGTTAATGAATAGGCTCACAAAATTACTTAACATGACAGTGATTGCTATCACTGCTTAAGTTAAATCAATAAAAATGGATCTTACAAAACTGTTTTAGTATTCCAATGGAAATAAGCAGTNTTATGCTGTGCTCTATAATAAAGCAGTAACAATCCAAATGTTTACTCTCGGATTTCGGCCAAGGTGATGGAGCAATTTTTAATTTATACTCAATTGTTACGAGAGCCGGTAATTTCGCGGAATAATTCGCGAACAAGCTAGACTTTACAATACTCTGTAGACGGCAGGCGCCGTGGACGGCGTCAAGGTCACCCCGCTCGGCCGGCGGAACACCGCCTCTCCACTGTCTCAGACGCCGCCGTCGTCCGTCTCTCCCCGCACAGATTCCTTCCCTCCCGTCTTCCTGCGCGACGCCGNGACCTTCAACACCACGAGGCCCTGCGCCTCACCCGTACCGACATTTACGTCGTCCCTCACTGTAGGTCAGCACACGCACTGGAATAACGTACCGGCTCCTCT
Organism: Clitarchus hookeri; assembly: GCA_002778355.1. Classification (NCBI taxonomy): domain Eukaryota; kingdom Metazoa; phylum Arthropoda; class Insecta; order Phasmatodea; family Phasmatidae; genus Clitarchus; species Clitarchus hookeri. The sequence goes on from NQII01001295.1 coordinate 204,401, forward strand.
GACGTGGCCGTAACCACTCTTCTACTGGCTCTGGTAAAAGGGGCATCGTGTCTAATTGGTAGGGACATGTGAAATTCGCGTTATTTTCTGGCAGCAGACTCAACTACAATACGCTATATGCTCATTTGACTTCCGCTGTTGGCTGACAGTTTGTGAAGCCCTCTTCCAAGGACAGTCCAGCCAGTATCACACGATGAGCGTTAGACTGGCCATCTCCAGTAAAGCGGTCTCACAAGCAAACTACTTCGTATAAAGCGAAGCAGCCGATGATCTCGCGGATTGCTCTCGGTACAGTGAAGTTTAGTTTGTCACAAAATAATAGCGCGAATTTTGCGGGTCTCTACTAATTGGCCACTGCGTGTTGCGGACCTAGTGGATTCACGCTACCGCAGATCACGCCGACCTGGCAGAGCGCATTACATTGTCTTCTAGTCACGTATCACCAGAACGTCTGCGTTATCGGCGAATTCATATTTTCAAGCTTTGTTTGGTATCGGCGTTGAATCGGCTCAACTTTTTCCCCGTAACACACACATACACACACACAAACACACGCAGGCTTTTCTCGGTTTTCCCACTTTTGAATACCCTGGTTAGGATGTGTAACCCTGCATATTCTGTATCCTTACACCATAGGTAAAATTAATATTGCCATGAGTAGATAGATAATGGGGACTTTAGCACATCGGGTCCTGAGACTGGAGCGTCAGAGCTGTTCGTGCTCTGTTATTTCGGTCGGCAGGAGGCCCTCTTGGATACAGGTGACCTTGACCTTGGACCTTGACCCTGGATATTTTTGACCTTTATCCCGGTGACATTGAATCTTAAAACCCAAAAATACCCAAAAACATATTTTAAANTATACATTCTATCGTGTGCAACTATCTTAGTTTCTTTCGTTTGTGATTTGTTTATACACTGCTGGAAGACGCCATATTTGTTTTTTCGTTTGTCATTTGTTTATGCATTGCTAGAGGACGCCATCTTGGTTTTTCGTGTCATTTGTTTATACATTGCTGGAGGACGGCATTTTGGATTCCATATGTTTTCAACACCTAGGTGGCGCTAGTGTATTAACTATCTATTTACCCACCAGGCAAGCTGCCGATTTAGCCACCAGGTGGCAGCCATATTTGTTTATGTTTTTAAGTATAGGTGGTGCTGTCGGCGCCCTCCATGTTCCGCGACTTTTATTTTAATGTACAACTTCTAGCTGAAAATGTCAATGTAAAACGACTCCAGAAATCGTTTAATATAACACATTTATGTCGACTTTCTACGACAACTAAAATGGTACGAATAGTCAATCTTCCTTTCTTACTGATGTTTAAGATTACACTCGGATTCTACTCATAGACGATTACACGTACTTGACTAATACCTGTATTTACTAACGTATAAAAATCGTATCACAAGAGTCAGGGCATCCTGACCGCTGTAAGGTGTTTAATTTATCCACAGCAAAACATTTTTTCCCCACGACAGTGCTGTCTTTAATTCGGACTATATACAGTTGTACTCATTAAGTAACCAATTCTTGGGAACNTACAGTTGTACTCATTAAGTAACCAATTCTTGGGAACAAGCCATTAGGTATAAGGTAATTTCAACACATGGCAGAGGAAAGCTACACAGTGAGCTGTCAGGAGAAACTAGCCGGGCTTTTATAAGAGTTTTTTGAGCAGGGAACCTACACTACAGACTTTCTGAGAAAATACATAATAAGGAGGAGGCATTTATGTACGCGTTACGCAACATCTGCACACCGTCCCCCTCTCTGCGAGATGCACAGACACTGTTGCGGAGCACGACCGGCTTTCCTACTCCAAGACACACCTGTAGTTTCCGAGAGATAACGTGAGGATGGAGCGACGCTGGAATGAAGGAGCTAGTGGTAACGGGAGCACATCGCGGCAGAACCTGCCAAACTGGGATGTAAGTCGGGACGCCAGTGATGTGCGACTAGTGAGTTTATCATAGACATGCATAATGCGCGTTACTACTTGGCTGTAGACTAAACTTCAATGTAGCCTCTGTCATTGGTAAAAAGTTTGTTTAGCACGACACGTACAACTTTTAGAACCAACGATAGAAGTTCAACGGCATAGTAATCAATGACTTGTAACGCCTTCACAAAGGACTTGTTATAAATGCAGCAGGTAACAGAACGTATTTATGCTGAGATACATGCAGGACACGACGAGAAGAGAAAAATAATGAAGCTGAGTAAGAGATAAGAGAGGAGCCAATGGAGGGAAGTGAGGTGTAAATGGAGCAGCGACGGTAGGATATGATGAGGAAAACGTCAGCATCCCGAGAAAATCAACGTTCGTCACTTTCTCTGCATGCGAAAATATGAGCGTAGCCCTGCCGGGAATCGAACCCTGTTTGCCGTAGTGGGAGGTGAGTGGTCTAACCACTTCACCACCAAGACTCCCCTACGATATTGAAGATCATAAAATACAAATCTCCATGTCCCACGATTAACAATGCCTGTACAGCACGTGGAGAGAGACTGCCAGACTGCCAGATTGCCAGGCGGTACTCATACTTAAACTATCAATATACGGTAAATTACATTTAAAATGAATACGCGATTTGTTCATCACATCTTTCATCGAAGCTTGCAGCATAATCCTAGCATTTTCTGCCTTCTCTCTTCTCTGTACTTGATTTGGTGCCAAATATGTACTTCGGCAATTGTTTCCCATAAATTTTGCTGCGGAATTCCTTCAGTGGAGCATGGATGTACGGAATAGATGACTTATTTGCCATACGTGTATTTGATGCTTGTATTGCAGTTACAAGGTTCGGAGATATCACTCTAGCGAGGTTCTGTCACGGAAAGAACAGGTAGGATACATTTTATCGGAGTGAGTGAAGGTAAGCGCGCACGGGTGCCATGGTGCCCCCGCATAGAACCTCAGGACAGGGAGCGAAACTGCTGGGAGTCAATAGTAGATATTTCAGGAATGGAAATCTTAACCGCACTCGCCCGCTGTGGCCGGGGTGGAAGCACACTCGACGCGGAAACGTGGCTTTCCAAATGGAAGTGATGACTGCTAGTTTTAGTGGTTCTCTTTAGTGGCACCGCCATTGTACACTCAGACCTGCAATTATGAAATACGGCGGCACGGCGGTGAGAAAGGGGTCCCGTCTTCACTTCCCCGCAGCTCTGTAGGATGTCGAATGTGGGTAGAGGCCCACTTTCCAAGTGAGCGACCGCGCGAAGCTGCCCTCAAAACAGGTGCGATAATCACGCCATTTACCGACGTCTGACACCTGTGAGGGGTATTCCACGGTCGTGAGCGGGGCCGCACCACAACGCCGAAAGGGAGAAAACTACTGTGTGCCACAACGCCAAAATACAACAACGCCGTGAGCGGTACGGCGTGGCGTTCCTGTAGCGAGGTCGGACCCGCTAAGACTCCGAAATTTCTGAACACCGAGTAGGTGTGCAGTGGTTCGGAGCCCACTGTAATTAAAATGAAAAGTAATATTTAGCCTTTCCGTATAACCGTGCGACGCAACGAATCAGTTATCAGTTTATTCTCAGCACCACTGTCAGAAGAGTGTGAAAAGACGTCCGCAACACAACAGGGGTTCACGGGAAGCATTCGGAAAGAGCTGATACATATCGTTCACGACCTTCAGTGTTTGATATGTGCACAGTGTTTGACATATGCTTCTGCTGACTGTGTATCCTGTCTCCAAACGAAAAGAATGGCATGGCCATACACATAATAATTAGAGACCTGCAAAATTAGCGTTATTATTTTGCATAAAGCTGAACTTCGCAGTACTGTATATACTCGAACTGGCATCGTTTCTCCATTCGTCGCCACCTAGATGTGAAGTAACTCCTTTTTCTGACCGAACTGCACGTGATTGGGGCTCACAATTGTGAAGTGTTTATTTAATGGTGCAGAGTTGCCCGGGGCGTGTCAAATAAAGTACGATCTCATCACAAACATATTGCAAAAATAGCTGTGTTTCAAGTTTAATGTGTCCCGAAATAATAACGCGAATTTCGCAGGTCTCTACTAATAAAGCTTTTAATGACACTATGAAATGGCCATAAACAAATATGTTACTATTAAGGGGGGGAAATAATGTAATTAGCTTGCAGGATGACAATACACTTTTACTAAGACGTTAAGACTAAGAAAGTCAAACATATTCGCCACTGGATGTTCCAGAGGGGAGTAGGGGAGATAAGAACTGCTAGCTTGTGTCAGGCCAGCAAAATACCTTCAAAAATACTGATATTGTTTAATAGCTTCGTTCCTTCTACAGCAATCTGTGTAGACCTAATAAATGGTTGAGACAACCTTTCAGCTGGTTCGCAGATAACACAACGCATTTGAAATTAGTAGCTAAACAATTTACCTCTCATAACTGAATCTATTTAAAGTGACGCACTGACCAGAGTGTTCCCAGTAAAACTGCCAGGAATGTACAGAAAGTAGTTTCATGCCTTTACGTCGTATTAAAAGTGTGACATTTAAACGTGTGGACAATTCACATATAAAATTTAGTTGATATTTGTTTAATACACATAATGGTAACAACTGACATATCGGTAACATTCATACGTCTCTAACAATTCCTCATATACACTTGATCGACCCGGTGTCCCGATGGCTGAGCGGTTAGACTGCTCGCCTCCCACCAAGGCGAACCGGGTTCAATCCCCGGATTTTTGCAAGTGGTAATCGTGCCGGACGATGTCACTGGTCAGCGGGTTTACTAGACGATCTCCTATTTTCCACGCCATTGCATTCACGCATTGTTCCATTCTCACCTCATTTCACCCTCATCGGCTCTCAAGACCTCGTTTTTAAGTGCAGCCCAAATCTCTGAACTCAACTTGATCAACGCATGAATAGAGTCATCGGGTCCGCGACATCGTTAATGTTACGTATAGCAATGCTTTCAAAAGTGCTCGATTAACCGCGAACAGCGAATAAACGGTGTGTGTTTATGTTTGGGACGGTCGAAAATAACGCCACTTAACCGCGCGCGCGGTCACGGGTGACCAACAGGAAGCGCAGCAATAGCCGAGGGGGCAAGGGGGTAATTGCCCCGACATCCACTGTCATTGTCACGTTTCCCGCACGCGAGTCATGATCGCTCCAAGGCCGGCGGCTGGGTCGTGGTCCTGGCTGCCTCATTGTCGGCGTTGGAGGAAACTAACACTCGGATTCGCCACAACAGCACAAGTTCACGCTCCGAGTGTGTCTGGCCATGCGTTCAGCGTACGTGAATAGTGCTAAGCGCACAATGTGAACATCATGTGGTTTCCCGTCCCCTTTCCAAGCAAATGCACCGTCCTAGTTCGACGGTTCGTTAAGGCTCCCGCTTACCTGTAACGCAGTTCAAGAGTATTAGTAATTCACGTTTTTCTGCGAAACTATTAAACGTTTGTCCAATGTGCTGATCTACGAAAAGAACATACACTTCAGACGAACACTGTGGAATGCTTTCAAGACGTTACGCACAATGAGAAACATCATTTTTGAGTACTCCAAAGATGCCTAAAAACTGACTTTTAAAGAGTTTATTTCGAAATAAACGCGTCAGTTACAAACAAAACTACTCAAGGGCTCTGCATTGAACCTTACTGTCCTACAGACCTTTCACAAATAAAATAATAGGGTGACCGCTGAAAGTCCTGACTGAAACACTGCACGTCAGTTCAGAGCCTTGCGCTTAGTGACGATGGCGTATTTGGTGGGCGAGGAAGTGTCGCCGTTATAGCTCCTGTGCTTCTCGGCCTCAAGCACGGAAAACAGCAGTGCGACAGAGGAGATAAGTACACAGAGCCGATATGCCGTGGCGATTCCTTTGATGTGGGTATACCCATTCTCTGATCGGCTGCTGGAGGCTCTGGGCCCAGGCCTTGTGTCCGATTGGCTACTGTCTGCTGGCGAGTAGGTTGTCAGGCGCTGCCAGCAAGTTGCTGGCCGGTTACGCCATTTTGGTGGCGTGCGGGGCTGGAGGTGTGCGGTGCAAGCGGCTGTTCCGCCTGTGTATTGTTAGGTACTCTGTGGCGATGCGGTGAGTCAGGCCGGGCCGGTGTCTCCCGGCGAGCAGCAAATAGGGCAGGCCCGGGTCCTCGAGGCCGCGACCCCTCGCTGCAAGCTGGAGGTCGTCCTCGGGTCGTGAGGGCACGCCCAGGAATAGACGAGGGACATGCGCGACGACACATGGCGCACACTGCAGCTGTGGTCGCACAAGCCAGCCGCTCCTCGACGCCCCATGGCCTACCAACCGCGAGAGGATCTTCGCCGTTTCCCATAGCCGTCCGCGCGCCACTGTGGCAAGAAAGCTGGGTCTGTGATGGTTGGCTCTAAAGTATGCAGCAATTGGCAGATAGGGCTTAACTTCTCGTCGACGTCGAAGTCACCAGAGACGGAACAAGTTCCTCAGAGCAGCGGGAACTGGGAAGGAATCGTCCATGGCTTGTAGTAAGGAACCATCCCAGCATTCGCCTGGAGTGATTTGGGGAGACGGTGGAAAACCTGCATCAGGATGGCCGCGCTGGGATTCGAACCCAGGTCCTTCCGAACGCATGTCCGAAGTTAAACACTGCGCCACCCCGCTGGGTAACTATCCAGTAGTGACGAAGTTTGGAGCTCACTGTAATATTGGAAGTTCCCCACTCCTTGCCTAAACATTACACTGCATAACCGTAACGACATACACTCATAACTTCTGATGACAGACAACACAGCATCCAAAGCTGGGGAAAAAAAGTTAATTTTCACACACCTGGAAAATGTTCCACCAGACCGGAAATCGAACCCCGGACCCTGACTACCAATCTGGCACACTGACTACTCAAACTTTTTCGGACTCCTGACTTCTTAATTACAAATGCATTATTGAATAAACTTTAGTCAGTAAAAAAATTAAACAAAAACCACAGGAAGCAGGTACGGATTTCTAAGTATCTATATTGACGCACAATAATTTTGACGTGACCTGTTACTGCCAAATAGAGGAAATCTGTGGTAGAGGGCGACTGCAAGCTGTGCAGTAATCAATTTCACGTTTCCCAACCCTGAACGACTACTTCACCAATAATACTGTCAAAAGAAGACCGAATGCGCAAGGGAGGTGGAAATTGCAGTACTTCGAGAAAACCCACCGGCCCACGGCAACGTCGGCAAAGTTCCCCAACATGTGATGGGAGGCGAGTGGCCTGACCACACCAACACCGCGGTCCCTAGCAACTTCGTTAACTTGCTGGAAATAATATGCTTGGCACTCTGGGGGGTAAACTCGGTTCTCCGATTACAGCTAGCTTCCTGTTATTCATATCGACCCTGCTTCAGGTAGACACAACGTGCATGTGCTTTTTTTTTTACAACAAAAATAAACACGACGTTATAGAATATCCAGAAGGTGTCACATCACAAATCCTAACCACGCCTACAAAACTCGCAGCACAATCTTTGCCCTCCCTCCCTACTCCCCTAAACCAACAAGATAAAGTTGCTGTTTTGATGTTAAATCTCGTTAAAGGTTTCGTTCCTCTCAAACGTGGATGCGTGTGCGTGAACACATCACATCGTATGGCGTTAGTGTTTCCCGGCCACCAGAAATAAACAAACCCCGCATACCGGTTTCAGGCGGGAATACAAACCTGCATTTTCCTGGCAGGGTCTCATTCCTGGACCCGGAGTCTGTGTATGGCTATTACAGAGCCGAGAACACCGGCTGATCAGTCGGAGACGAATGCGCGCAGGGAATACGAGGTAGATGGAGCTTGCCAGATGCACAGTATCATATTTCCAAGTCTGGACACTGGACGGCTTAACTGCCACTATAACTGTCAAAACCACGTGAGTTAGACTCACGGTGACCACATTGTTTAAAGAAATGCGTGAATATATCGTAACCCGAATGTAAGACTATCGTATCTCAAAATATCTTATACAGTATACGGTAAATATGTGTAAAATTATTTTGCCATTTATTTTAAAGATTTGCAGTATCGTATCTGCTAAGGAATTTCATGCATTTAAAAAAAAACGTATGTCTGAAAATAAAATGTGAAAGTTTACTTGTTTAATCTGTTTTCCAACGTGCAACACCAATTTACCTGCTGTAAAGTAAATCCAGTTAAAGTAAATAGGATGTTGCGACAGTATTTCACTATCCATTGATATACGATATTTAACTCCTTCCTACACAAATTTTGCAAAAACTCAATTTGTTGAGTTACGACAGTCTTACGTTCAGGGAGCGATACTATACATTTAAACCAAATATTTTTATGGGCGCGTGTTCTGTTAATTTAAACACAATTGTAAAGAAACATCAGGGTCACTGTTTTATCGCAATATTCTGAGAGTTCTGCTACCAGTTTTTGAGCCAGCTTTGGGTACATGCGCAGAAAAAGAAAATCCTTCTATCTGATATCTAGTCCAAGGACGATTGCTAGCGATTGCCACAGGATTCGGTGCTCAATTCAAATGTCACTCGACGCAGCTACATGAAATGCTTCATGATCAAGGGGCTACTGATAAAAACCAAAAGCATTCCGCGAATATTTCCATGCAGTTATGACATCGTTAGGTTCGAAAGATCTCGCAAAGCTTAGACACGAAGCAAGCAGTCTAAATAAGAACTTCTGCTACTTCGGTTTGTTTCTTCAGGTTCCACCGCGGAGTACCTAGGAATGCAGATGTAACACCGCCGCTTATTCTGCGAAATCCAGCCGCACATACCGACAGAATGACGTCGCTGACCAGCAAGATGTTGGAAAGTCGTTCGCCAATGAGTGCCTGGTAACCTACTCGCCAGCCGGCAGCCCAACCAACAGGATACCTTTCGCAGCAAGCAGTAGGCAATCAGACACAAGACCCTACTCCACAGCCTCACGCAGCCAATCACAGAATGAGTACGCCCACATCAAAGGAACCGCCACACCATTCGTCTCTGCGTAATAATCTACTGTGCAGTTTTACGCCGCACGGTCNTTTGGGGGGGGGGGGATAAATATGAGACCCTTCATAATAATATATTATTTCGAACTTGGCAAGAGAAAATAGCTGCTTAGGAGGGTGAGGAAAGTGAGGGTGGTAACGTATACATTATTAATTACTTGTAAATGTAATTTCTAAAAGACTGTTGTACATATGTTTTTAATTGAAAAAAAACTGTATTTGTTTTTCGAAAATTTCTCCAAATTTTAACAATGAACTAGCTACTCAAAAACAAATTAATATTAACAACTGACTATGACAACTGCGCTAAGGGCACTCATTGTGCTATTTCACTCACCCCATGGCAAACACCAATCGAAACATGTCAAGAACACCCCACAGCAGTCACAAAAGCCGCGTAATGTTCACCGTCATTGTCCCTCTTAAATGTCTTTTTATTTTTTTCGACTAAAGCTCACATGTTCACAAACTTTTGCCTGGCCCAAACTGCATACAATAATGACACATATTCAGTTTTTCACAGCAATTTCAACAATATACTTTGTTACAATTATAACAAATGTAGAACTTAAAACTTTTAAAAAGTTCACACATAATTTTACGTGTCATCATTACTAGATATGAAAAAAATAAGTTTAAAAAAAAGTATATGTTCTAATTTATAAACAAGAGTTGAACAGTCGTTATTTCGGGCCTTGCATTGGCACTGTAAAATAACATACAAAAATGTAACATCACTTGTAGGATTATTTTTCTGGCAGTTCGCGATTAAAAATATTTTCAACCATGATATAAAAAGTACACATGTCAAGCAATGGTCCAGGATACATTTATGCTTGTAAAATTATATTTTTAAGCCTCACTCTACAACGTACAAATGATAACATTAATAACAAAACTATATTTGTTAAGAATCCAAAAATATTTTCCCGTGTCATTCATTATACGCCAAATGAATACATTTTAATATTAATCAACACAGCTAAAAACAACTTTGGCACATCCTATTTCAAATCACACATCTGATATTGTTTAAATGCACTGATTCAACATTCTATGTATTATTGTGCATTATGACAGGTATTAAAAATTAGGCCTTCAACAAAAATAAGATTTTTGAACTGGTTTAAACATGGCATGTAAAAATTAAATTTTTTTCCCTTAAGGTTATTTAGTGTTATGAACATTTGAGTTATTTCTTCGTTGTTTATGGAGTCCAATACAGTTTTGTTTTTGTGTGTGTGTGACACACAGCCATGTTATTCAGGCGTTTCTGACACATTGATGACCGAAGATCTGTCTTGAGCCTTCAGAGACTGCTGAAACTCCTTTCAGCCTCACACGATAATGTTGGCATTACTAGAATAATTCTGACTAGCAATTCAACATTCGTAAATAATCCTCGTGTTTCTGGAGACAATTTCTGGAGAACGCTTACAGCATCAGCCTACGATTGAATCTATTATTCTATAAGAAACATCTTCAGCTCGTATTATAAAGATTGCGCATCAACTTCAGGATAAGCACCTAGAAAATTGATGTTACTCTGTTTAAGAAGCGAATTTTCGAAAATTTTTACTTGACTTATGTCAGAATGGGACTCATTAAACTTGATGTCTAAACCTCTGACCCCATTGTCAATAATTGAGAAATGCTGAATTCTGTAAAAACTTTCTACAGATATGTGGTTATAACCGAGATCATCAGTGTCACTAAGTCTTTTAGGAATTCTTCTTTGTCGTGGAAGTACAATTGGCTACATCTGATAACATTAAACATATTCATTGGCTTTTGGAGTATTTCCATGAAGCCCTCATTTGTTCTCATGCCGTTGATGGTTGCTTGAACAACGCCAACAGCTTCAAGAAGTCCAGCTACTGTTCTCTGCCTCATGGGGGAAGAGTCCTTCATTTCGAGTTTCCTCTTCCCCAACCTGAGCAAATGAAGATTTCAAAATACCCGAAAATTTATTCGTCCTGTTGTTTAAAATACCTAGTTAATTTGCCCATTGTAAGGCATTCCGAGTACACACACTGCACTCGGAAGAACATCTTATTATTAAATCAATGCATTGTGCTCCACAGATAACAAACGAAGCCCGTTCTTTCCTCAAAATATCTTGAACTCCTTTGCGCACACCTGACATGTTTGCAGCTCCGTCATAAGTTTGTCCTCTTCAATTGTAGCTTGGCAGATTCAACCGGACCATGACATCACGGAGTATATTGGCTATTACTTCACCTGTAGTGCTTGATGCAAGTTACAATCCCACAAATGTTTCATGCAGTGTTAAATCATTATATCTGTTGAGCAATCACAAATCAAAAAATACATAACAGGCTCCACAGAAAGAATTTGCTGGCACTTCTCTATGATGATTTTACTAGCCATCAGACACAGAATTTCATTTTGATATTCTGGGTGGAACATATTCCCTCTTTTTTTTTCCTGAGAAAGCAATTTTTTTATTTCAGGACAGTTTTGTGAACTAGGCCTTTGGAGCTCTATAAAATTGTCATCTTCGTTATTGTTATTCCGTAGAGTAGGTCCTTGGCGAGCTAGGAAACCAATCGACGAGACTATGTGAAGTAGGCATTTTCTAGCACGCGTGTGTTCTAAGCTCTGTGACGTTACTGAGTTTAGATTCAATCTGCGATTTTAAATGCACGTAACTTCTAACCGCCTGTAAATGAGACGAACATTTTTCATGTGCACTCATTTTTCTATGGCTTTCTTCCATTTACGAACACCCCAGCAACAAAAGAGTTGTCCATTTTTGTAGCTGAAGTCTTTTCCGGAGCGACTTTATTATAATTATGACATAAAAACGAAAAATACCATCTTAATCTTCACCTTCGATTACATGCCACCACTTGTACGTATCAAACCACTTTGGCTGAAATTTGAGTACTCGACTTTGAAGTTCCTGTTTAACGAAACTCCGAGGTATTTTATGAGTTGGATAAAAGGAAGATGGGCCGGAAATGGCAAAGCTCCCAGAATATGAAGAAGGACCTACCTCGTTTCCAGCATTAAGCTCCATTGCCGGGTCAGATTTCAGATTGCAATCATTTCCTCTCAAGGCAAACTCATTTTCATTGTTCAGTGTATTCAGTGGCTCATGAACATATTTTGAATTGTCTGTCAATGAAATGGTTTTTTTTACGCACAACAAATGTTTCCTTATTACACCGCAAAGTCACAATTGATATATAATACACTGTTAAAAAAACACTTGTTCACTTACTCAGACACTTGTCAATAATATTTGTAAGAATACATTTCCCACCATCTCGCAGCGAATACACAACTCACAGACACGTGATACGCCAAAGAAGAATGCTAACAAAGTTACAATATAAAAAAGAGAACAGAGCTCGAAGCACTGGATAAATACAGGTTAAGCCATGGGATCATTGTATACTAAAAAATAATATTTTAAAAATAAGTATTTGTAACGATTGAGACTATTTTAGCACTCGTTAAAAATAATGTTGTAGGTGAATAAAATAGAGATCCTTAAAAAAAAAAAAATGTAGAAGTACATTCAGTTTCCAGAAGGAACCAAAAAATTACTACNGGGGGGAGGGTGGTCCCCCAGTCCTCAATTATTGGAGGGGACGCGTCCCCTTCGTCCCCCGCCGACGGCCGTGCATGCAGAAGTCAGTTCATCAACTGATCCAAAACCTACCACTTCCTTAAGCGAGCAATACAAGTAAATATGAGGCGTAGTAATAACTTAGGAACTCTGGGAGCCAAAAGCGAAAATTCTGTTAAAGTTAATAGTGGACTTACATGGCCACTGTCGTGTAGGTTGGCTTGCACTCTAAAGCCAAAGCAACCTAGGTCTATGTAATATTACTGGTACTGGCGTCATATGTTCTGATTACGAACACAACACGCGTCTTGCTCAACACTTATTACCAAGTGACGAACCCCCCAGAGCAGTTCGTATAACATACAAAATTATTCGAACTGGAATGTAACTCCAGGATTTATCAAGGCACATAAAGACTGACCTGAGTGGGCCCCCGACCACTTGACAACCATCTCAGTTTCATCGCGAGGAGCCTGCAGTCGCGGACTGTCTTGTGCTGTTCAGTCACGGCCTGTTTGCTTTTCCGGCCGAGTGAGCCCGTGACTCTACACGGAAGGTTGCAAGGCGGCGTACGGTACAAAGGCCGCAGGGGGGTGGGAGGAAGAAGAGACTGCCTCATTGGTCACTTTCACCTCTCCGCGTTACTGGTTTGCAAGACGCGCTCACCTATTATCGTTGGATCGAGCACGGACAGCATGCCCCTACAAGGAAGTGCCACATGTTTAAACAACCAGCATATCCGGCGATACTGCTCCAGCATTCATTAGCACTTCCTCAGAAACACACTTCAGTCGTATAGCAACAACAGACTGAATGCCAGCAAAATTAGCGTTACCCGTGAAGTAAAGAGACGCTGCTAATGGCAGCGGAGGGCTACTACACGTGGTCATTAAAGAGCATATTAACTAATATTAGTGATAAAAATCTCTCGCTGTACGCGCATTTTTTGGGGCAGTGTAAACATGTACTAAATATTTTCCTTGTATGCACCGATAGTAATTCATATCTTATTCTGGCGGGTATGGAATTGGGATGGTTCATTATAAGGAAACGGCATTGGCATTTGATAGGAATGAGGACAGAAAACAATTTGGGATAAACCATCCCCAGCATAGCTCACCAAGATTGAACATACGACCCAGCGAATGGAAGTTAAACATCCTGCCACACCAATACACACACTCAATCCATTGCTGTCGAACACACTTGTACAACAGCGTTAATACAGTATGGAATCATCTACGTGAACCTTGAAGAAATTGATTTGCATCGTCATCTCATTCGTGCTCCCTCCTAATTACCGTCCTCTTTGACGTGCGTTGCAAAAACTTCGAGCTGAAAGAGTTCAAATTACACACCCAAAATATCTTCAACCAGGCTTATTCGCAAAGAAAAACATAATCCTGTTTGTATGTGTTTGTATTCCCGGTAAGCCAGAGCCATTTCCCTGGCTTTTCCCCGTCGTTGACACTTGATCTACTGTCCTGTTGTCGGGTGCAAGGCGCGGAATCCTTCTTCCGACACATCCGCTGGCGCTGGCGAGTCGTGTGGCTGCAAGAATGAAGACTTTCCCAACCGCATCTGGTTTTTCCAGAATAACATGTTTTGGTGTCAGTCAAGCACTTCAAAAAACGTAAAATAAGAGCAGAAACTATAAAATACGTGAACTTGCTACGTTCTCAAGAAAGGTATAACATAGCGCAAGATAATACGAAACCACCACGCAATTTGTATGGTTCTTCTGCATTGGTTACGTGAACCGGTGTACGCTATGTGACACGGAGGAGCTACCTGATGAAATAATTAATCGTCGTCTTATTTTATAAACAGGGTCCAGATTGTCTCCCGCGGTACCTAATAGTTTATAGCGTGACTTTGTTCGCAAAGCAATGAGTCTGTACACAAACTTTTAACAGTAATATTTTTTTTCTGTGAAATTCTTTATGATGTAGGGCCTAAATAAAATTTTTGTGCTGGACACACGCGGCAACATTTACGATGCACAGACTGTGATACTGGCCATCTGTGTGTGAAAATGCTGCTGCATTCCACTGGGCTGGTAAGAATTTAAGTACTCTAATATTGAGAGTTTGTTATTTTTGCACCGTTAAGCCGTGTCAAAAGTGCATCACTCACTCATCAAGGAAGCAAAACGTTTCAGCGTTTTGGAATATATGCTGGCACAAAAGTGTTTGCTATTTTCCACTGTCCTTACNTCAAGGAAGCAAAACGTTTCAGCGTTTTGGAATATATGCTGGCACAAAAGTGTTTGCTATTTTCCACTGTCCTTATTCATGCATCAGTCTGCAAGAGTTTACCTTCCGTATTTGTTAAAACAATTATACAACAGCTTTTTCCTAAACAAGAGTAGGAAAAGCGCCATGAATGCATTTAGAGAACTTTATCATTAGTGTTTCTCACTACAGCTATACTTCGTAATGAAAAATCTGCTAACAAATACTGGCAGTGCATTTTAGATTGGCGGATGTTCAAAAAATTGTAAATGCCGAAAACTGCTTTTCCTCTAGGATTAATTTGATGCTTGGCATTCTCAAACTACAGTTTCCTTTCTGGGACAGTAGTAAATGAGTCTTGCAATCAAACGAAGACTGGCTGTTCTGCTCCAGCACCAACCGCTTAGGAAAGTCACGGCACCGGGTCGCAGGTGAATAGACAAAACGAGCTCTCATTCGGTTGCACGTCATCGGGAGATTCCTTGGCTTAAAAATAGACACTAGGTATCGACCACCGCTCGTCGCAGCACGGAGAGACGTTCCCGCAAACCAGCGAGCAGGGTCACAAGACACACGAAACTGTCAACCACATACTCCACTAATGTGTCTTGCATGCCACGCAAGTTGAAACAAACGAATCAACTCCCACGGGACGGCAACTAATCATGTTAAAATGCAATGCTGTTAGCACTGCATTTGGACCGGCAGGCTGGATTTCACAGCGCTGTGCATGATATAGCGGTGGTCATTTCATCACTATCTGCCGCTGCTGTTACAAGCCGCTTAACTTCATCGATGACTGCGTGTAACTCGACCACTAGAGCACTAAAAGTTTACCATTGGTTCATGGTCTTCTGGTGCGATGATCCAGATACGTTTGAATCATGAATGTATACGCGGGGCGCATAGGGAAGGCGTGCAGGATTAGTCGCTATGGGGTAGTACGTGTGCTGGCAACAGCAGCGAAGATAATGGCGGGTCCTTGTAATGTGGGAAGAACACGACCGGTCGCCATTGTTCCCTGGAGGCTACACTTCCCTGACATTGGCGCAGCTTTCCCCGACACCAACGCTGCAGTCACGGAACAGAATACCACTGTATGCAGAAGCGAAAGTGCTGCTGTGTTGTGAACTCAAGACCGCACGCCTCGACTGCCACGGCGGTGTAGTGGTCAGACCGCTTCGCCACCCTCCACGGCGATCCCAGTTCGATTTACGGCGGTGTCACGCCCGTATTTCTGTATGTGAGAAACATGGCAGACATTGCTGTTGGCGGCGGGTTTTATAGGGGCACTACCGTTTTCCCGACTCTCACATTCCATCGTTGCTCCATCTTAGGGTTACATTCGTACACACAGAGGTATATCGCGGGAAAAGTAGACTATTTGATCGTGTTAAATGGATTGTGCACATGTCTCAGGATTTTGTTACGCAATCGGCTGCCGTCTGAGTTCCCCATTTGAGTGAACTGTTTGAGTGAAAAATATCATCGAATTATAAATTCAACAAGATGCTATAGTATTTTTAAAAAAAATCCATGTTTTCATGAAATATTTTTGCGATATATCACGATCCCTACTTATTCCATGCTACCTTTAAGGGCTGATGGGCAACTACGAGGTTCCGCCTATTCTCCATACGAATTACCATTACCGCGTGCCCCGACTAAATGGCTTCGCATCCTCCCTCGTTTCAAGTCTTAGGATTTCCAACCATCAGCATCCATGGAATGAGTCTACCGGACGCCAACCGAGTCAACAGGAAACCGCACACCATACGGGGGAGCTGGTCGGACAAGAAGTCTGTTTCACAGCAACAAGCACAGAGTACCGGCGAATGAGAAAGCTTACACCAAGACAAGGACGGCCAATCACGTTACCTCTGTGTATCCGTCTTCATAAAGGAAGATACGCCGTATCCTATGGCCAGACGCATGTATATTTGAGAAACAACCAAGCACGTCATACACGGGGTGATTTTTCAAAGGCTTGAACCAAAAAGTGCGAAGAAGCCGTGGAATAGAATATAAAGAAGACACTTCCTGTATCGGAACATCGCGTTTCACAGCCTAATGAAACGTTATTTGGTAGTGAAACTATATGTGCAGATTGATAGTAATCTGAGGCCAGGACTAGGAAGGGAGAAAGGGCTGCAGTGAGGTGTCCTTGAAGTGTGTCACAAGTAGAGAGAGTGCTCAGCGGTGCGAGGCGGACTATGGCTAATGAAGCGGCTTGGCGCCAATTCCGCGGACCTGCAAGTTTTCTGTCGTCCTCGCTGGCGCCAAGGACAAACCTGCACGTTCGCAGTGCCGCACTCTACTGCACCGGTGTCCCCACCTCCGAGGAGCTGGCACAGTTAACTTTAATTCTCCTCAGGTTGGGAAGTTTGATCATATTAGTTTGGCAATTAAAAAATTTTCGCCGCAAGGTAGCTCTGATATCGCATGTAAACATCATTTTTTCAGTTTTGTATGTAAGTAAATGGGTTAATTGCAATGTTCACAGGAAAATATAACTGTGTAAAGTCTTCCGATTTGTATTGTTTTAGAACCTACGTAAAGATTAAATTTTGTTCTTAGCATATGAAATACGTCGAAATATGTCCATATGTTGTTTACTATTCTGTCGTAAACTGGGTTTACCAAAGCATTGGCTTGCACAATTACTTTATTTAAATATAATAACTGGATAAAAAATAGTAAAATGTTAAATAATATAATTTTTATGGCGTTCCTTAAGTTTTTTTTACGCACAGCAAATTTTCCCGTATTACACCATAAAGTCACAATTGTATATACTATTAAAAAAAACACTTGTTCACTTATTCAGGCATTTGTAAATAATATTTTGACAGCCCGTGATAGTGTTAACCCCCGCTTTATGGCACAACCCCCATATTGTATTTATCTTTACTGATTTAAAGAGTGTTTTCTTGTGATACGACAAACTGGTTCCAGGGAATTACACTGCTTCACCAGCTAGTTTGAGCACGTATTTTTAAAATCACTTGTTGAAAAAAAAAAATCCTTGCCCGTTTTAGGTACCACAAATAAAAGTAATTTTTATACGTATCGCACATAAGCGAACACATTATTTGTTTCGTTTTCACTACCAATGGCCTGCGAGTTTTGTGTTAAAGTAATATGAACCGTTGATGACCTAGAGTAGCGGCAGTATTTACAATCAATTACACACAGGGAAGGCCATTTGGCACTGAACTCCGCAGTTTACAATAAAGGTCAAATATAACTTTTTTGTGTGTTGTGTACACCAGGACTGAATGAGGTGACATAAACCATTATTGACATACCTATAGTGACGCTGGAAAATAATATGGGGAAGTAGTTAGGCTAAATACACAACACATTTTTAAAAGAGCAACATTCAAAATTGGAGATTATTTAATTAGATTTATTTTTATATCGTGAATATTAAATAACTTTTGTAATTATGATATGGCTATACTGTGAAATACGTTACTTAATAAATACACGAATATTTAACACACGATAACGTTACCTTTTACTAGTGGCCGTGGAAGTTTACACAAAGGGCTGAATAAATGAGCTACGCAGGGCTTTCTGAAGAGAATCAAATGTAACTGAAATTTCACTGACAGAAAATAAACTAAGAGCACGACAACCAGTTAGAGAGCTTTCTGCGCACACTAATAAAGAAAACGTGCAAGGGTACTGGCGAGATAGAAAATACTTCAGGTTTGTCGAATTATATCTTGATCTACGACGAGAAGAGGCCCCTATGTCGAGGTGGTCTACGAACAAACACTCGTGGCTTCTAAAGGCGCCCGCATACTCCCGTGATATGTGAAGTTTGTCACGGCGTGTTTGTAATTCGGTTTGAATGGGAATAACCGACGCTGTCTTGGCTGCCACATTTTTAATAAAATAAAATAAAAACATTCTAGACGAACCGCGAATACAACACTGAAAAAAAATTTCTGGTAAATTTCCTAAACTGTATTGGAAGTTTTTAACCTATACATTGTATGGAAATACTACCACATATAAAACTGAACTGTAAATGTAGAAACGGTTAGTATAGCTAATATACAAAGTCGGGAATTCCCCTACGCATTTCACTGTTTCCCGAGCAAATGTAGGAATGCTACCATGGATGTAGGGGAAATAACTATACCATATGCGCTTTCCTACTTTACATATTCAGTGATATGGTAAATTTGCAAATAATTTCTTCGAGTGAACTCTGAATAAAAATAGTTGTGTTTCGAATGTTATTTTAAAGCTCTCAAACATATCTTATAAAATTTCAGACACCCGTACGTACTGAATGAATTTGGTAGAATTGATGCAATGACGTACGAAGTATTGTTTTCTACTGTTGATTTTAAAAGTCTTTCGAGCACTTTTTAAGGAAGTTAAAGTTCCTTTCAGCTTATTTGTATCCTTTCGCCAGTTGTTATAAAAATTTCCATGTGTCGAATAAACACAACGCACATTTTATAGCTCTCTAAAGTTAACACCTGAAGTAACAATAAAAAATAATGTTTTGGTTATTGAGACATGAATAGCCTACACATAAAATGCTACATTGTACATCACGTTACACATGACGTGTTATTTGACCGGGACAGAGAAAAAACTCACATGAAGTCAAATTAGTGCTATATTATTTTTTTAACTTAGTATGACAAATAATTAAATGTTTAAAGACTAACAAACACGCAAAAATGAGTTAACGGTTACTTTTCGGTTAATTTTGTAAGCTAGTTAAAATGTTATTGATAACATGTAACAAAAACTTAAACTATCTTGAGAATACAGGAAAATGTTTCAGAAACTTGAACGCTCTTACTGGGCCCGTCTACTTACATCTATGTAGGTATATGCCGCGTCTGATACAGAGAAGCACGGGAGCGATAAGGGCGACACTGTTACGCGCATCAAGTGCGCCACCGCCACTAAGCGCAAGACTCTGAACTGGCGTGCAGTGTTCTCGTCGTACCCATGGCGCTTTAAGCGGCGATCTTACAATTTTATTGGTCGAAAAGTCTTAAGCAAAGTTCAATGTATGGCCCTTGAGTATTTTGGTATGCAGGTATTTGATGCGTATATTTTGAGATACAACTCTTGCAAAAACAATTTTCAGTTATGTTGGAGTGCTCTGCAATGGTTGAGTTCAGATGAGTGAGAGATTTGGGTGGCTCTTAGCAACGAGGTCTTGAGAGCCGTTGGAGGTGAAATGAGGTGAATATGTAGCAGTACCGGAATGCAAGGATGGAAGAAACAGGAGATCCCCGAGAAAACCCGCCGACCAGCGGCATCGTCCGGCACGATTCTCTGTAATGGTGTAATGGTGTTTTTAACTTCTTAACTTACACGTTAATTTTTTTGTTCCAAGTGTTGCAAAAGAGGAGATTTTTGGTCAGACAAGTATTTTCGTATTCCTTGTAAAATGGTACTTGACGGAACCTGCAGAAAGGATTTACATTGGTTTTAATGCATCGGCACCAACAAATAATAGAATTATGGTGTACTGGCAGCAACCAACAACATTAACTAGCAGAAAGACGCTGTCTGTGTTGGTGCTAGCTTTTGACGTTGTACAACAGTCACCGTGATTTTACATGTTTTGCAGCCCGTCATATGTTAATAAGTATACATGGGATAATATGTTATGGGGTTAATATGCGTGACGTCTTGACAGCGCTCAACAGGTCTCGCCTGAAGTGCGTGTTCTTTATGTAGATCAGCACATTGGACGCACGTTTAATAGTTCTGTGGAAAAGCCTGTACTCCAAACACACTGCTACGCAGTTCAAGTGGCAAGTGTTGGTTGAATTTTGGGAGCTTCCGAAGATTTTTATTGCGTAGACACCTTCAATTGTCCATGCGACACACACCCACGCACGCACAGTGGAGAAGGCAAGAAAGGCGCAGAACACAAGGCAGCAGCGAGAGGCGCGCCTGCGACCTGGGGCGTAGCCGGGCGTGTCCCGTGTGCAAAACTGCAGCGGCGTGGGATGAAGGAAGTGCAGTTTTTCCCCGGTGAATGAGACGCGCTTTCACCGGGATGACGAAGCCGGAACCGCCAACCCCCGCAGCGGGTCGGCAACACTGTCGCTGCCGAGGTGTGTCGACACTACAGCACAACGACGACACGACGGGAGCAGTCCTCTTCAAGCGTCTGTCTTTCGTAAGCAAGCTCAACACCACTGCGTAAAACACCGAATTATACACGTGGTGGGGCCTCGGTGGTGTAGTGGTTAGACTACTCGCCTCCGGATTTTCGCATGTGGGAATCGTGCTCGGACGATGCCTCTGGTCGGCGGGTTTTCTCGGGGATATCCCGTTTCCTCCGCCCTTGCGTTGCGGCGCTGCAACATACTCACCTCGCTTCACGCTCATCGGCTCTCAAGACCTCGATGTTAAAGAGCCGCTCAAATCTCTTCACTCACTTCGTTATATACGTAGTTCGCTGAGAACTTTTGAAAGCCATGCTTACTTTCCTCTTTCTGCGCATTGCGTATCCCTGGAGCCATCAAATAACGCTACACACACATTTTCAGTGGCCAATAATGTAAACGTCATAGCTTCAATAAGGCGTTTAGATACGAAAATACTTGTTTTATAATTCACTGTCCGCACGATGACATAAATATTGATCAGATGTCACATTAACCCGCTCGGTCAAAAATTATTTATGTCAAAGTTGATGTGTTGCAATCACATAATTTTTTGGTATGCGCTGTACTTGTGTTCAGCACTTGTCTTGCAACAAGTGAACAACGGGGTGCGTGCTCGATGATATTGGCGTTAACAATTAATGTCAAAGATGTGTAGAAAATTCCAAAAATCAGATTAGCAACAAGGATAACTAGGCACTGATGCCTTGATGTGTACAGTACAGGGCATAAATATCACTGCAGCGTATCCACGGTCGAGGACACGGAACAAATTTTTATTTAAAATATTTATTTGAAAAGTGCTGGCTTGACCACATATGAGACTGCAAATATAAATGCTATTTTTGTTAATTTCACTTTGGATTTAACTTTATTCCCAGACGAAATATAGAAGAGCTTTTGTGGTTGCAAAGGGAGAACACTTCCATTATTGTGCTTTCTTACTACAGACGGTTCGCGGTAAATCGAGTGAGTGAGTGAAGAGATTTGGGCGGCTCTTTAACATCGATATCTTGAGAACCGATGAAGGTGAAGCGAGGTATGGAGTAGCACCGGAATGTAAGGGCGGGGGAAACGGGAGATCCCCGAGAAATCACGCCGACCAGCGGCATCGTCCGGCACAATTCCCACACCCGAAAATTCGGGAGGGACCCCGCCGGGAAACGAACCCGTTTCGCCTAGGTGGGAGGCGAGTCGTCTAACCACTACACCACCGCGGCCCCGCGGTAAATCAAGCTTTTATTTTAATCAACCCCAGGAAAAATTCAATGTACCTAAATGAATATATTTTAATTGACGCAAACGACTGGCTAGCTCTCAGCAAAAGTTGAGAACGTGTAGGATTATCATGTCGTCTTAAAAGTATAGTGTTTAAATATAGGCACTGAAATTCATATTTTGTTTCTGTTTTATGAATATTAACAAAAAGAGCTGACACATTAGTTTCGTACTTAACAATTTAAATTTAATTGGATCGACGCACGAATATTAATGACCTGGTCCGAGCAGACGTTCACTTCACATTCGGCGCGGAAGAGTAGGCCTACATATGGGCAAAAAAGTAGAGCCTAAAGAGGACATTGAGAAATGGTCAGAATGACTGCGGTTAGCCTAGATGCATAAACAATGACGTGGTAAATGTGATATGAAACAAGGACGGAACACAGCGCTCTCTCTCTCCAAACTCGTGTGTCAGTTCTCCAGGCAGCCGCACTTCCGCCGCCTACCTCCTCCACGTTAATGTAGTTAGTTCCCGGCAGGAGCGCTGTGCGCTGTGCCTGCCGGCGACCGGAGATACGGTTGTCGCTCCACTCGCTGCATTTCCTGTGTAGAACGCCGCCAGCCAGCAGCTACTCTTGTTTTTGTTCGCCTTTTTGAAGTGGCGGGTGGAGGAAACGAATAAGGAAACTAGACACAGGCGACTCTCCAAGGCGTCTCCTGCGAAGTGATCGATTCTGAACGACGTTATCGCTTAGTGGATCCCCGAGTATAGCTTCAAATCTCCATTCAAGTTCGCACTTTCGCCGAGACAGAATAGGTATGGAATACTTTCGTTTACCCCTTTTATGCTTTATATAGGACGATTCTCAATTACAGACAAACTTCGGGAGGTGACTCTTTATGAAAAAGTATAAGGAATACATACGGGACACTTTATACCTAAACTGAATATTAATGGGGACATGAGCCCTTAAAAATAGAGATTTTAAACAGTACTTTTGCAAAATATCGGTAACGAAATAAAATGAAATTACACCTCTCCGGACATTGTTTTATGTTATCGGAATTTTCAACGTAAGAGTAAACCCTCATTAATACTGCCCTTCGTAATGAAAATAACACGGGTGGCCACCCTCGTATTGATAACAACATTCTTACCGTAAGGAATTGAGAATATTTGATGCTTGTTTATTGAGAAGTACGACCTAATTAACACAAATGGCCCTCTTGTTACAACTGCCTAAGACCCGCCGTTTTCGTTAAAAACGCACACATATTTTCACGTGCTCGGCATTGTATCACTGCAGCAGTAGTATGTCACTTCCTCTGGCTAATCTCATTTTTTGAAAGGCTCTACACATTTGAGTTTATAGTAAGTACTAATATCACAGAGCACCGCGCAATTTTTCCAATGGTTACAAGAAATACGCTCAAAGGAAGGACTCCCAAATATTTCACGACTGAACGGACTAAACTACGTTCTGTTACAGTAACAGATTTTTTCCCCCTTCAATGTTTTATTTTTAATTAAAACTAGTTTAACCGCTAATCTCGTAATACNTGAAATATTTGGGCGGCTCTTAACATTGAGGTCTTGAGAGCCGATGAGGGTGAAGTAAGGTGAGTATGGAGCAGCGCCGGAATGTAAAGGCGGGGAAACGGGAGATCCCCGAGAAAACCCGTAGAGTAGCGGCATCGTCCGGCACTGTTCCCACGTGCGGAAATCCGGGAGCGACCCCGCCGGTAATCGAACCCGATTCGCCTTGGTGGGAAGCGAGTAGTTTGACCACTACAACACCGCAGCCTCAAATACCTACTAGTTGCACTCCAAAAACACTTCCGTTCAGATCCACTTGTGTGATTGGATATTGTTGTATTGTCTCGCGTCTTAGGTGTCTGTCCGCGAATCTTGGACCTCCAGTATGGGGGTAACTTAATTCTGACGAGCCCAGTGACGTACCTGAGAAAATTTCGTCTCACGAACAATACCGGGCTAATAACGGAGGTAAAACTGAAGTGGGCACCGTAGGATATTGAAGTCAAGCCTGCGCTTAAATATTTTCGAGAAAAAACACGTGGCCGTGAAATACCTTGTTGCTGACCATAGAACAAGTGAACTTCCTAAGTGTCACGTGTAATTGCGTTGTTTACTCGCGCGACATCCTGCCAGCGGCGGGCGCAGTAGCGACCTAACGTGAACACGCGGTTACGTCAGCTGCGGGATGGGGAAAAAAAAAAACAAGTGCAATGTTTATGTAGGATTGGGGCGGATCACAGCGCGTCACTTATCTCCGGGCGTGGGATGAACCAGTTCTTCGAGATTCCGCATCTCCTTTCCATACACTTGCGTCCGCTGTCGCGTGGCGTGTTTGGCTGGCGCGTTATTCTTGTTACTCGTAGCAACTTGGCAGCGACAGAAGCCAGTGAGTGCCGTGTAATGAACTGTTATAATTTATACTAGTATATGCTCTTCACTACACCTGGTTGCTTCCAAATACTTCACATCACAATACCGGACACCGTTTATATTTAGCACAGCGAAAANCGTGTAATGAACTGTTATAATTTATACTAGTATATGCTCTTCACTACACCTGGTTGCTTCCAAATACTGGACATCTTTCACTAGCGCATTATAGGATGAACAGTGTGAAAACGTGCATAGAATTCTGATTCCTTAAAATTTTTATCATAAATTCGCCAGTTCCTGTTCTTAATAATGTGGTACGAATATTACGGGATTTTCTTTATGGTTTAGTAAGCCCAATTAAAGGAAATTCTTTAGACAGATGAAGTTTCACACAAATGCCGCAAGATTCACCAATAAAAACTGGTTTCCAATATGTCGACCGAGTGTCCTGTGTTAGGATATATGTTATAAGGTATTTATTGTTTCCCAGTTTACACACCAGCCACAAAACGTAGTTGTGTAGTTGACGTCACGCCACATGTGTAATAGGTGTCTCGCTGCTGGCTTGTCAGTTGTCGCAACACGTTCATATACTCCCGCCTCGACGGGAGTATATGAACGCAGCAGGAACGTATAAGACGCAGCAGGAACCGTAATGGTTCCTGCTGCGAGCATCGGGACCGCGACAGTTTACTACTCGCCACTGGTAGAGGCAGATGTGAAGGTCGTCACCATAGGCACAAGTTCCGGTGGTTCGAAAGAGCCGCGAAGGTTGAATTGTCAGACGAACTGCATCCCACCACGATGAACCGGGTTCGATTGCCAGCAGCATCCAACGTCAGTTCTCGCATGTCGTAAAAGTGGCAGACTTTGCCGTTGGATAGTGGGTTTGCTCGTGGTACTCCAGTTTCCCCCACCATTACCCTCGGTTGTCAAGAGCAGCCCAAGAGTTTCACTGCGGTGGCGCGAGTATACGAGTATCGTAAAAGAGATCTCTGTACGTATTAGAGGCCCAGAAGCGTGGAAGTTCTAAGGTAGTTTCAGACACACGCATTGCACGCATCATCGCAGTATCTACACTAAAGCTAATGGATTGCCGTGCAGTCTTTCCGTCGGCAACTAACTACCTGCACGAGATTTCCAACGGTGACCCGTTTACTTTACAGCCGTCATGATTAAGATACACGAGTTCTGCATTTCCCTTTACTGTGTTAAAATATTCCGTACGGGAATTTTAAAACTTCGCAATGATAGCGAAAACACGTTCTAAGCATTACAACTCTTTAATAAAATACTATTTCAATCAGGTGTATGATGATAGTATGTTCACAACTGTTTCGGAAGTGTTATTCGCAGACGTACATGNAAATACTATTTCAATCAGGTGTATGATGATAGTATGTTCACAACTGTTTCGGAAGTGTTATTCGCAGACGTACATGTTGGACAGTTTCTGAGTAATGATGTTTTTCTTACTGAAAATGTGCACACTACTTGGCGGTCACCTATCTCTGAGTGAGATAAGAACAGGGAGTGGACAGAGTGGCCCAGGGAGGCNATGTGCACACTACTTGGCGGTCACCTATCTCTGAGTGAGATAAGAACAGGGAGTGGACAGAGTGGCCCAGGGAGGCTGTTATCTACCGAAGGCAACTCACAAGAAGTTGTGCTGCTGCGGCATGTAGTAGGGGGCGGGGTATCCGGCTGCGACATGCGGGTGGCAGATGATAGTGGACTGTCCACAGTCCAAGAAGGAAGCGTCCATCTCCTACAGCTGGATCGCTCCAGGCCACTTCTCCAACTAACACAAACTCCTGTGGTGGACGGCGAACTGCTGCAGGGTACGCTACTGCAAGCAATGTGGTTACCGCGCCTGCCCCAACTATAAGGGTTGTTTTATTGTTCGATACTGAAGAATTATTTGCTACTGCCAAGGTCCCAGACATTTTTTTTTTCGCGATTTGTTTGCAAACGTTATGGTTACGATGTTCATCCTTGTTCAAGACGTGTGAGAACAACTGACGTTCAACACAAGAGCAAAACTGGTACCTGCGCGATGTCAAACCTGCAACCAAAGGAATTCGCCAAAATTCATAGACCTCTACGTCTGTTATGTTTAGAAACTGTAAAATTCGCGAGTTCAAATAATCACTGTTCATTCGTTGCTTACTGCCACCGTGAGAGGCAAAGACTTGGTCTTTATTTTGTTGCATATTTATTACTGGCTCAATGTCCTAATAAAGCGGAAGCGGTAGCGGAAATGCGGAAGCAGGAAAAACGTACTCGCATCTTTGACGTTAGGCTTGTCTCCAAATAAATCCGTGAATCTGGCAGGTCTCCGTTGAATTCACATAGCAAAATTATTCTTTGCCTTAAGCTATATGCTAAAGATTATATATATATATGTCTGTGTGTGTGTTTGTAAAGAGTTTAACACTTCATTTATTGCTTTCGCCACGTCTTCTGTTCACTTGTCTACAGAGAGCTAATCAACTGCACCGATTAATTAGTTATTGCTGTTAATGGTCCGCTAGGTTTAAGGGCGTGGTAATATTTACGTGCCCCTAAAACAACAGCGAATCGAAAACAAAACAGTGTTTATTAGTTCATCAAATCCATTATCTTATTTAATGGTCGATCGGTATTATTTTTTGTAATGCCAATTTATTAACTTAAGTTTCAGAATAAATTTTATATTATGCATGTTGAGGTTATCAAATATTTTTTAAGCAAACATATCTTCGAGAACATTTTAGGTAATTTACCTTTTGATGATTGGATAATTACGTTTTATACTTGGCTTAGATCTCTGCAGACCCATCACAAACGTTGAGCTTTTAGAGTATCGGTATCCTTATTTGCCCAATGAAAATAGATAGTGCCTTCTTACTTTCATGGCAGGCAATAAGGAAAGAAATGTCGGGCACGCGTACAGTACGTCTAATTCTACTGAAAGAACAGTAAACTTTTCCCACGATAAACCACTGTCTGTAATTAAGAGAGTGGGCGGGAAGAGGAAACAAAGAAAGGCAGACGGCGAGCGGCCTGGGAGTCGTCCAGCGAGGTCACGGAAGAAGGAAGCGACGCACGGCGGACGAGGATGCCCCTAGGCGAGCAGTAGTTGCGCGCTGTGCGGAACAATCGCGCCCTCCAGCTGAATATTCATCACGGCTGACATCACTGCAGGCACTCCTTCGGCACAGCCCTGGAATGCGACCTGCGCACGTCCCTGCCACGTTCACGTACAGCGCGGATGCCATCTGCGCAGTAACAGTCACGACACTGGGTGGATCATGAAGACGTTGACAATACACACGGTACTACCACAGATGTGGCGTGGCGGTTCCTTTAATGTGGGCGTGCCCGTTCTCTGGTTGGCTGCGCGACGCTCTGGAAACGGACCTTGTGTCTGACTAGCTACTGCAGGCTGGCGAGTAGGTTACCAGGCGCTGATATGCGAACGGCGTTCCGACTTGTTGCTAGTCACAGACGCCATTTTGCTGGCGTTTGCGGTTGGAGCTCGTGGTATAAGAGGCTGGTTTCGCCTCTGTATTCTCAACATTTCCACGACTAAGCCAGAGTGTAGCTCGGGATAGAATACTTTCGAAAATGTTTCATTTTGACAAGATAAAACATGCATGGTTAGAGTTTCACCTTTTTACGAATATTCTTTAGTATCTTGCAATAACAGCACAGAGCGTTAAAACGAAAATCTTAAATTAAAAATAATATGTGACTTAAACTAACGCGATAGATTGTAGTGGAGAGTGAAGAGATTTGGGCGGCTCTTAAAATCGAGGTATTGATAGCCGATGAGGATGAAGTGAGGTGAATATGGAGCAGCGCCCGAATGCAATGGTGGGGGAAACGGGAGATCCCTGAGAAAACCGGCCGACCAGCAGCATCGTCCAGCAAGTTTTCCACTTGCGAAAAACTGGGTGCGACCCCGCTGGGAATTGAACCCGCTTTGGCTAGATGGGAGGCGAGTGGTGTGACCACTACACACCGCGGCCCATTTTTTTTACGACATATTGTAAATGCTGTCACGTAATACCAACGGCCAAGATTATATGGGTTTTAACTCGGCACTTCATTGTCAGACGGCCAGCCAATAATGAAAGCTGTTCACTAGTTTAGTGGCCGGTGAAGTGTGGACCAAGTAGACGATGGTATGTGCAAATACGGAGATCAACATTACTGGCGTACTGTAGTGATGGATATGGACGACTCACTTCTAGCTTGTCCTGAAAGCCAACAAATATGTGCCGTCCTCCGAGTGTTAAGTTCTCTGTGATACTACGTTCCGCACTACAATGCGAAATTCGAGCCACAGCAGCTATTTGATAAGAGTGTGGAATGTAGTTGAGGCGGCATCTCGACGCTAAGGTCCCTATGCAAGACTCGGCATGATTTACACGAAGGGCTCCCCTAGCGCTCGGTACACTCACCTCGCTCCCTCGGTCAACAGCGCGCGCACACTACACGGCATGCGGCCAGTGTTAGCACTGCACTTTCCGCGGGCTGGCACCGACGCAAGCTGTTTCCCCCGCGCAAACACACGCGTCGTCTAGCCAGTCGCCAGCCAGTGTTCCCTTGTCTTCCTCGAGATAACGAGGAATGCGGTCAGGCGCCCAGGCAAATATTCACTCTCTTATTTTTTGCGCACGCAAAACAACCGCGATAATGTCGCGGCACAAGGAAGTTTAACACAAGAAAAAATTAATCGAGATGCCACGTTGCATGGCGCTTAAACCATGCTGCGAGTTTTAAATCACGTTTGTATGAGAAAATACTGAATGGATCCCAAATATTTGTTACCCCGCCCTTTCATTCCGGCGCTGCTCCATGCTCACCTCAATCCCCTTCATCGGCTCTCAAAACCTCGCTGTTAAGAACCGCCTAAACCTCTTCGCTCACTTTTAAATATGTGGACGATGAATTAATTTAATTTACTGTCTATAATTTTCAAGAATAAGGAACAGCATGTTAGTAACACAAGGCTGCTCCTAAAATTTCACAGATACACTTGACAGACGTATTGATAAGGTGATCGGGTATTGGCGATGTGAATTTTACATAAGGTGAAAGTACCCAAAAAGGGAATAAAAACAGATTGTTTCCAGTTCTTGAAATAGGTTAGCGTGCACTGAGTGACTCGCTTTATCTGTAGACGTAACCAAGAGTGTTTGGTCACTGGATAGCATACTAGACTCGCATTCGGGAGGTCGTGGGTTCGCGTCCAACAGAATGCTATGGGGGTTGTATTTTCTTGTTATTTTTTTTCCATCCTTGTTCCAGTGCCATGAATCCCAAGTTAGCTGGCGCAATGTCAGCAAAAAAAGTTAACAAATGAAAAAACATAATGTGTTTGGCTACTGCTGAAAATCATTTTTAATTCCATCAGATTAGGGTTAAAAAATTTCTTGGGAATGTAATGTGTGCTTCAGCCGTAGTTTCATTTAAGTTTTACAATATAATTCAAATTCTAAATAGTCAAAAGTTAAACCCTAACTGCAGATGACTCAAGTGTCATATTTCAAAGAAAATGTTAGCTGAAATCAAACAAATTACTTTTAAATAACTTCAAAATTTTCTTGGCACAGAATTAAAAGTTAAATTCCTCACAATAACATTTAAAAACCGTTAAAAAATATTTATCTATATATTAAGCGTTTTTAAAAATTACTACTTTAGATCATTTAACAAAAAGTAAAATAACCTCACAGCATATAATAAGAAATTTTGACACCCGTACTTCCTTAAATATACAGGATATATTATAGTCTTAAGTAGTACCAATCGTATTACTTATAAACTTGGGAAAATATATTCCACGTTTACCTTCTGAGCACAGAACAGGTAAGTACACAGAGACGAAATGACGAGGCGTTTTCTATTGACGTCGCGTGCCCTGTTCTCTAATTGGCTGCGCGAGGCTCTGGGAACAGGCCTTAGTCATATTGACTACCGCATACTGCAGAAGGTTCCCTATTGACTGAGCTGCTGATTGGTGAGCAGGTAGTCAGGCGCTGATTGGCGAACGTCCAACATTTTGCTTCCAAGTAAAGCAATTTTGCTGGCGTGTGAGGCTGGAATTCACGGTATATGCGGCTGTTTCACCTACTTCTGTTTTTTAATCTGCTCTTTATAAAAAGGGGTAACAAAAAAAGTTTTACTTTCTTTATGTGGGTGATGCACTGTGTGTAAAAATAACTATTAACAAAAATTAAGAAATGTTGTCCGGCAGCGGGATTTTGACTCGGAAAAAAAAACTACCCAACACTTTACCCACTCACCTACCATGCTATTACAGAAAATATTGTTGTAAATAAGACATTTTTATTGAACGATGCCTGTACCTCTTAGTTTCTAGTCATGTTATTTTCGTGTATTTCGCTGTGTACAACAGAGAAATTTAAAAAAAATCAATATTTGGTCCTGTAGTGGGATTTGAACACGAATCGAAAAAAACAACAATCAATAACTCGAACTACTCACCTACCATGCCTTCACACAGAGATTTTAGTAAATACGGATTTTACATGAAAGTGACGAACGCGCCTGGCTTAGTTTCAAGTCGTGTTAGAGAGCTTGTAATATTTGCGGTTAATAAAACAAGGTTAAGGAAGAATTTTTTATTTTCGTTATGTGCGTGTTTTACTGTGTATAGGTACAGTAAATTTCGTCCTGTAACGGAATTTTAATATGAATAAACGAACTGGTACTCTATGAGTGGTTAGCCACTCACCTACTACCATTTTACACGAAGTAGTATTGTGAAGATGGGATTTTATACGCTTTAGGTATCATATGCATTGTTCGTGTCTCAAAACCGAAGCCATAAGAATACGAAGAACTTCCGTATTTTATATTTACGGAACTCATTTCAGTTATGCGTCATCACGGAGTACCTTTCCGTAAATTAACTCTACATCTCCGTAAAAGTTTCCGTAAATCTATAGAAATTTATAACGGTGCAGAGACATGATAGAGTACTGGCGCTGACCATAAAGATAGCTAGGCGAAGGCTATAGGCTGTTCACGGTAAAGTGAGCACTTTGAGGTCCTAGTTACTTTTTCTTTCCAGCCATTTTTCATCTTTAAACCACCTTTTGTAAATAAATATTGCCATGTAAGTAACAAACACAATATGTATATTCCACCGCATTCGGAAGTTAACGTTTAGGGCCAAAATAAAATATATTTATCAACTATTATTCCAGATGAGAGGGCTTTCAAAAGTGCTCACTTTACCGCGCATAGCCTATACCGACAAACATAGTCCAGTAACTGTGTCGCGGTTCGAACCCAGACCCGGCCAAAGAAATTTCCCACGCCGCGTATTTCAGGATCGCAACCTTCCAAAAAATTTATTTTCTCTCTGTGCCTTCGTTTTCGGAATAGGAAATTTCACGCGGATGACGCGAATTTTCTGTAAAGTAGTACATAGTAACTCATCGGCCTGATAACCATGTCAATGAGCCCAATCAAGTAATCTACCGTAACATCTGTTCTAACACGAAATATAAGTATGCGGTGGTGTTGTTATTGCCTGTTCTGCAAGTGCTGAGAAAGAGACAACAGCACTACGAGAGAAGACCAAGTTTTGAAACCTTTGTCCCGCAGCCCACGCCTGCTGCAGATTATACCTTCGAGTGCACAGTTAAAGAGAGATCGGAACTCTGGCCTGGATGATGATATTAAAATAGCTATAGCATCTGTCTTCCAATATTCTTTGAAACAGTTCACCAACAAAGCCTGCATTCTCCTCTTAGTTGAACTGAATAAGTAGCTTTCAAAATTAATTTATTTCCGCATATATTCTTAAATAATCAACAACGGTTTACAATTTAGTTTGTATCGCGAAGGCGACTTCAATTTTACGCACAAAAGTATTTCAAGTTTTTTTTTTTAAAGGGGCGAAATATTGTTCTGGAAACTCGAATTCTGTAGCACCGTTTTCGTATTTCGCGTTTTAAAATATCGGACTTTGTTCTTAATACAGCAACGCCGGTGCTTGTTCATCTTCGGTCGGTCAAACTTAATATCTAGTTGCTCCACCTCTTCCTTTTTTATAAACATTTTGCAAGCGTTTGCTCTGATAATTGTCCAGCTAGTCATAAACAGCAAAAGCAAGATCGCGGTAAGCATTTTATAAGCTGTTTACTATGTTTCGCAAATTTATCAGCAACGCAAACAAAACGAGGGCAGTTTGCGACATGCTAATATATCGATTATACATTCCGCTACACGAGTTTGCTAATTTTGCGATAAGTTAGAAACGATTACGACCCCACCTCGGTGGTGGCAGATAATTGTTTCCGCGAATTCCACACGTGCTATTAAGCTAATCTACCACCCGCTACCTTCAAATGTGGTTCTTCATGCTGATATAATTAGCGTGGTCGTACGGAAAACTCGCATGGCATTGGACAGAAGCCAATATGCAGAGTAAACCGCCGGCGGCTAGGCAAGCATCTCTCCTAACGGTTGTTCACTGTGGCATGAACTTTTATTTTAAATCAACACTACTTATCAAGCAGATAACTTACCGCAATAGCTAATCTGTGCGCTTTCAATAGCGCAGGCTGCGAACTACGTAAAATTGTTGTAGAGCTTAACGTCTTATTGACAGTAGCTTCAGAGACAATTATTTATCGCACGAAACGTAGAAGGCTCATCAAGTTGCAATGTACTGACATACAACTGAAGTGGTAATTTTGTAACTAGTTGTGTCTATACCAAATGGTTTACACATTCTTTCCTGAGTGATCGTCTTCGAACAACCAAGTGACAAAATTATCATCCAGTCACAAATGTGTCAAGATCCTGGAGCGTTTCAAAAAGTTTGTTGGCATAACAAATTTTCGTTACATATCTCTGTATTTAAGTATATATTTTTTAATTAATGAACACCAACGTTGTTTTTATATTACATACATCACAGGAAACATCAGTGTTACAGTTGTCACTAGGTTTTAACGAATTCACTGTGACATTTCAGCAAAACATTTAGGACATTGGCTGTGTTAATTTTTAAACATGACGGAACGATAAATTATGGGTAGATAAAAGAAACTTCAGAGAAATTTCGAAAATGTTTAATTAATCGTAAACCGACAGTATCAGGATATTGCGTGACTTAAGCCGTTATTGCACCCGCGCGCGCGCGTAAACTACCCAGCGATGTACCAATTATCGTAACCGTGATACTGGGAAAGGACAAGTTCGTATGGTAGTCACACCCCACTCTAGGAGTGGCCGTAACCACTTTAATAAACGCCATTCCTTGAAAATCACACCCGCACTGCAACCTCTTCCTGGCATGCGGGATATTGAACACTGTGCGCAAGTGATTTATCGATTGCTACTTGTTGGTTTCTAGGAACAGAGCATGTTTGATTAAGCGTTCAGTATACCTGACTCTCGCAGTGAAGTAGTCGACACGATCGCTATCACAGTGGCGAAATGCGGAGTTATTTCACGCTTCTTTTTTTTCTCTTGGTGCACGCAGAAGAAACCAATATCCCAAGCGCTTCCGCTACTTTTCACCTATTTGATTCAGGCCCTGGTGAGCATATAACCGCCGTTATGGGGAAAACACGAAATAAAAACATGGTCGTTTCACCCGTCTGAGGCAGAGTTGGCATTATTAACGACCATTATCTCCACTCAATTCTGCTCTCAATTACGTTAAATTTTAATTACGAAATCCTGTGACAAAACTAAACGATCACGTCACAGAGTAGACAAGAACACAACGAAATGATGTGGCTGTTCCTTTGATGTGAGCATACCCACTCTCTGATTGACTGCGCGAAGCTCTGGGAACTGGCCTTGTGTTTGATTGGCTGCTGCGTGCTGCGAAGGGGTTACCTACTGGCTGAGGTGCCGCAGCTGGCGTATAAGTTGCCGGGCGCTGATTTGTGAAAGGTGTTCCAACGTTTTGCTGACGCATGCGGTTGGAACTCGCGGTATAAGCGGCTGTTTCACCTGTGTATTATTACGTGCCGTGTGTTCTTACCGTACTGAACACGTACTGAAATTGCAATGAAAACGAGGGATAGTTCTTTAAAATCGGACAAGGAATTGTCTCTACTACCATGATGATTGTTCCCATCACCGAAGAGTATTACCACTTTCACAGCTTACAAAGGATACACACATTATTCCGGTCAGCCCGGTTAATGAATAAGAGGAGCAGTGGACAGTGATGGAATTAAGGCAAAGTAGGAAACAGGAGCTACAAGACAGTGTCGGCCGAAATGCTGACTCGTGAACCTCCGTGGAACTAGATAAGACTGAAGGCTTATTAAACATTGGGCCTAAATATGGGTGCGTTATTAGGCCAATGAGATTGAGTGAGTTACCCAGCGGACTTATACAAACGCCTCAAAATTTTGGAGCGTAGCAGAGCCTTCGAGTAGACTAAAAGCAGTAGGTTGGAATGGAAAATATGAAGAGCCGTTACAGGACTAAGGAAATGCTATGTCCAAATTTTACGTAACTGACAGCAAACAAATATCGTGGAATGTTTATTTTTGGCTCTTTTGGAGTTATGCCCATAAGTTCTAAGCATTGAAGACAAAGTTCGATAATAAGCACGCTCAGTATCCCGTTTTCACGCGTCGTTTTGCCGAGAAAATGCTTCCAGAACGAAGGGCTGGTGCAGTAAATTTTGAACGGCTCTGTGCGACGTGTCGTAAAGGCGATGATGGTATTGATCGTCCCAGAGAGCGTCGACCCTATTTTCGTCCTCCCGGCTCTCACACACGGGCAAGTCCCCGTACCACTGACGCTGACACTCACTCGTGAGCTCCACGCCTCAAGTACAGTATTTCCGCCGGAGAAGTTGTACGTTTCTCTCACAGGCACTTCAAAAATCAACACAACCCAAGGACATGACTGATGACTTGCATTCATGCTTAACTCAAGAAAAACTGTCGAGCAAAGAAATAAATTACTACTACCCCAATTATTATGCCTGCTCTTGCGCGTTAACAACAAAACTAAACCATTCTCATTTATTTTTAATCGACTTACTATCCCGATCATACTTGTTCACGTCTGACATGTTGCATAATAGGTAACATAATCGTCAGTGTTGTGCAAGTCCAGAAGCTATAGTCGCGCCGGCCTAAGAACGGACTTGGTCCCAACTACCCAGTGAAAGAGAGACAGAACAAAAGCACCAACCGCAGGTAGTCGGTAGGCGAGCAGACGAATCTGCAGGCATTCCCTTCCACCCGCCATACTGCCGCTGTCCAATTGTTTCTTTTCCAGGGGAGAAGTGGCCCACATTGGCAGAGCTCAGTCCTAAGTTACAGCGGCGCTACCATAGCACTAAAACGAACATTTGGTCGCTGCTGACACACCAACTGTTTTACAACTGGTTTGTTTCTTGTGCCATGGATCTGCCGAAATCTTTTCAATGCGTTCCAAAGTGTCAAACGTCATAATTAATTTTTAGGCACTTTTCACACCACTATTCTTTTGTAACACCTGAAATGGAAAATTAATGTGTACACCTTGAGGTCTGCACACATTTACATACATCCATGACAAGGTAGAAGCGAGACGCCTGTATCAAACACTACAAAAGAACACCAGTTCTGTTTGTCTCGACGTTACCACTTACCACTTATATTATACCTCCGTCCTACTGGTTCACACCACACCGTACACGTTTAGTGTACTGCAAATCATTTGTTGCTGTCAGGCATTCAATGAACGAATTGACGAGTTGACTTGTGACCAACAGAATTTAGTTTCATTCACACGAGAATACACAATATACCGTCTTCGTTGAAATAATTATGCAAAACTTATTTTTAATTTACGAATGTTATTGTTAATCGCTATGGAAGTTTCTCTTTAACTGGCATTAAAACAAGCGAAGTACTGTATATGCATTAGTTTTATATTCTCTAAAGCAGAATAATTTCCATACTTTTCCTAATATGTTGCTAACGTTACTCCTCATACTCCAACCAGTGTTTCATCTCATAAGATAAATACTCTACATGGAGACTAAATGGCTTAGTGGTTCCTTTGATGTGGGCGTACCTATTCTCCGATTGGCTGCGTGATGCTCTGAGAATGGCCCTTGAGTCTGATTTGCTACCACATGCTGCGAAATGTTTATTGGCTGGGCTGCCAACTGGCGAGTAGGTTGCCAGGCGATGATTGGCGAACGGAGTTCCAACATTTTTTCTGCCCGGTGACGCCATTATGCTGACGTGTGCGGCTGGAGTTCGCGGTA
Source organism: Clitarchus hookeri (assembly GCA_002778355.1). Lineage (NCBI taxonomy): Eukaryota > Metazoa > Arthropoda > Insecta > Phasmatodea > Phasmatidae > Clitarchus > Clitarchus hookeri. Next base: position 241,244 of record NQII01001295.1, read on the forward strand.
TAAGCGACTCTTTCACCTCTGTATTTTAAGTACTCCATGGTTTCGCGTTGAAATGTATGAAGTTGCAGGCAGAAATTGTTTTCAAATATAATTTAAAACCATTGACAGAAATTTTCGCGACAATATTTCATGGCCAGTTGTATTTCAGCTCCAGCTCAGCTCCATTTATCTGATTAAATGATTTTATTTGTTTAATGTTACTTTCCGAAAATCACAGACATTCAGTTTCAGGGTACCCTGATTCTGATTGGCCCAGTCAATAAAGTAAATGTCCTCTCACAAAGTCACGCGGTCGATAATCAACTGAAAGCTGTATAGGCAATTAAGTGTGGTGAACTCTAGTCTGGGCATACATTTTTTTTCGGGAAAATCAGGTGTACTTGACTTATAACCATCTATACTCTCTCTCTCTCTCTCTCTCTCTCTCTCTNCAGCTCAGCTCCATTTATCTGATTAAATTATTTTATTTGTTTAATGTTACTTTCCGAAAATCACAGACATTCAGTTTCAGGGTACCCTGATTCTGATTGGCCCAGTCAATAAAGTAAATGTCCTCTCACAAAGTCACGCGATCGATAATCAACTGAAAGCTGTATAGGCAATTAAGTGTGGTGAACTCTAGTCTGGGCATAAATTTTTTTTCGGGAAAATCAGGTGTACTTGACTTATAACCATCTATACTCTCTCTCTCTCTCTCTCTCTCTCTCTCTCTCTCTCTCTCTCTCTTATGTTATTGTTGAACTGTTCTTAATGAATAAAATACTCTCTTCTTTCCATCCCATACATTGGGAGGCTCGACTCGAGGACTGCTGACACATTAAGTAAAACATTGTACCACAAAAATGCACACCGTGTCTTGTCCTAGGTTAAAACCCAGGACTCCTAAGCTAATGTCCCATGCAACTACAGCAGTAGATTATTTGCCATAAGTTATATACATAACGTTGCTTTACCAAAGATCTGTAATTCATACTTGAGATTTTCGTTGGGAAACAGCAAGTAATTATGTGAAAACATTTCGAACTCTTCACAAGGTACTAGTGAACCCAAACATGCATTCCCTTCAAGAGAATGCCGTCACAGTCACCACTCGTTTGGCGTCTGAGGAGAATATATATTAGCAAAGGACAAAGACGTTCCAACAACTAATAACACGTCACAACAATGAATTGTTCGACGCCTTGCTGCGCTTCAATGAACCTCTGAAGAAACTAAGGACGTGTCCCGTTTAAAAATTGTGTTCAGTGTCACCATCCACTCTTTCTCTCCCTCGCACACTCTAAACTAACGTAATATGTTCAACTCTGTGTTAACTTACTGCAATGCCCCTCTGACAGGAGAAAGCAGGAACGGTGATCTGCAAATACGTGAGATTCACGCGAATTCATTTGAAGACAGTTTATGGAGTTCGAACACATGTACATTGAATTCCTTTTTCAATTGAATCGCAGTTTGTAATACACGCCCTGGACTAACCTGAGCCAATGACTAACATGAAAGAAGACGAGGACCGGATCCCATGCTGCCTGGTCTGAGGTAAAACTGGATCATCAACCAATGAACAACTAACAAAAGCTCGAGCACATTAAGGATTGTGGAGTCTAGCTTGTTGCTAAATGAATTCGCGACATTTCCGGATCTCGAGTGATTTGTAACGGAAACGATAACCTCCCCCACCTGCTCCCAAGTTCCCGAATAGCGTCACGACGCTTTATGTTAATTTTACGTTAACTCTGCGACAAATTTATTTATAAAATATAAGCGCAGGAGAAAGTTTAGGAATAAAATTGAATACTTACAGAAATAAAGGAAACAAGAAGTTACCGATACAACAAAGGTGCCTGCTTTCCTCTACATAGACTAAAAGGTTAGATAGTAGGTGGACCTTGACGTCTCGTTGACAGGAATATCATTAGAAATTGAACCATAAACAAACGCAATACTAGTGAGACAATTACAAATACACACGTGCCTTAACCGGGACTTTAACCCAGAACACCTCATACCGTAAGCTGTTGTGCAACCAACTTCATTACGAAGGTAGGATTCAGAGCATCAACTTCAGTTGTAATAAGTCTAATGTTTTGGTAATATTTACAGGGACGTCATTTTAAAAACAAGTTTGAGTCACTTAAAACATACAAGTTTACATGGCCTACTGTGGCACCACTTGTGAGCAGAATTTGGTGGAAATAGGTTGACTGGTTCCTGAGATATAGCAGAAAATATTTTTTTTTTACTACGCTCTGTATATGCATATCTGATGGTTCCAGTAGATACCGTAAGCATACAAAGTTTAGTCAAAACTTATACAAATAATTTATACTGCCGTCATTAAAAAAAAAAACGTTAATTATGTAACTTTACATGGCCTACTGTAGCACTATTTGTGTGAAAAATTTGGCGAGACTTTGTTGATTGGTTCCCGAGATATGGCATAAATGTAACGATATTTGGTGATTATAATGGGTACTGTTAACGTACAGAGTATAGCTTAATTTGGTTAAATTGTTTACCAGATACTACAATCTTAGCTGAATTTCACAATGGCAACCATGTAGTAAATAATGCCAGACACACTTAAAACATGTAAATTTACGTGGCCTATTGTAGTGCTACTACTGTAGAAAAATTGGTGGGAATCAGTTAATTGTTTCCCAAGATATGACCAAACTTTATTTATTCATGTGACACTATCTTATAAAATGGCTGACAAAAAAACTGTTTGTGCAGACACATTTGATTGTTGTATTAGACACTGCCAGCATACAAAGTTAAGTTAAATTTCGTTACATGCAGTTTCGTAGATACTGCATACTAAATCAAATATTTACATTGCCCCCATTTTTAAAATAAGTCTCTGGCCCACCTAAACATGTCAGTTTACATGGCCTACCATAGTACTACTTCGTTTGCCAAATTTGTTAGGAATCAGTCGATTGTTGACCGAGATACGACGTGTGGCACTCTTTCAAAATAGCGGATAATCGAGACTGTATTGACACAGTTGATTGTTGTAATAGGTATTGGCAACATAGAAAATTAATTTTAATTTGGTTCCACGATTTCTTGTTTATACAGCCACCATTTTGAAAAAAAGTATATGAGCCACTTAAAACATAGCACTTCACACGAGCTACTTAACACGACTACTTGAATGCATAATTTGGTAGGAATCAGTTAATTATTTCGCTAGATACAACCATTTTTTCACATAACGCTATTTTACAAAATGGCTGCCAAAAGAGGTTATTTATTGAGATATATGATGGTTGTAGTAAATAAAATGTGTCCTGTGCAGCGTCGGCCAAAAGTAAGTGTTGCTGGTACCCGAACTACAATGATGGTTGTAGTAAATAAAATGTGTTCTGTGCAGCGTCGCCCAAAAGTAAGTGTTGCTGGTACCCGAACTACAATATACTAACGCTGATTGATGTCAGCAATAGCTCGGGTGCACACACTACACGTCATCAGTCTCCTCTTCGTTCTCGGCTGAAAACCACGACTTTCTTGTATTTCACGTTTTTCACACTTCCATATGAAGTAATTTGCTCAAGTAACATACACGTAGGTGCCAATGTATTTCTTTAATATAAAACATACTAAATCCTTACTAATAGACAGAACACAGGAAATTTCGCGGATTAATTTGGCAATCAGCTAGACGCCAAAATCCTTAGTGCACTAGAGTCTCAAAGAGTTGCTCACTGGCTGATGCGCAAGTTTTGCCCCAGAATAGGTAGCATGGGATTTGGTGCTTTTCGTCTTGCAGTTCAGTTATTGGGTCGAATTGGTCCAGGGCGTGGCTTACAAACTGTGACTCTTCTGGAAAAGGAAGTCTAATGCACACGTGTTTGAATTGTAGCTTGTACTCAAATAAATTCGCGAAATTTCCGTGTCTCACTTATAGATTAAATTCCTGTCCAGCATTTGTGTATCAAATACAGTTTATAATTGTCGTCATTACAAAGGCTAGAAGTGCTCTCGGCACAACTAATTCAAAATCTCTTCTTTCGGAAACATATTTAAAAAACTATGCATTGCAGAGCGTAACGAAAAATAAAATAACTATAGCTACGAATTTTTTGTCTCAAAATTAACCGTAATATTTTCATCCGATAAAGCGGTTGCGAGTAATACAAACATATCGGAAAAAGTGCAGTGTGCCTGTCTCGAATACTTCCAATGTTTTACTAAAATATATGTTTGAACGAAATACTAACCTTCAGAATGAACTGTACGTTCAGCAGCGGTAGTAAAACCATCAATACCGCGGACCAACTGACCTTGAGAATAATAAATACGTTGGCATAATTATGTGTTATTTGTCTGTAAATTCGCGGAGGCACTTATTCAGATGAGGAAGTACAAACACAAGGTGCGCTGCGCAGACCAAACAATTTGCATGCAAATGTTCAAGGCGAACTAAAAGCCAACAGAGGTGCATGAAATAGTCGTGACACGACTACCTCATTATTCCGGGAAAGCACACACAGGTGACGTTTGCTGAGAATATTTACTAAGATACTTTAAAAGCCTGAAAACCTGCTCCTAAAATGTCACAACGTATTCAAAAACAAACATTCTGCTTTATTTTGTATCACAATGTTGAACGAACCTCCAAATCAGACGATTGTTTTATTTCAGAACTACGCCAATACAGCTAAAGTTTTTCATTACACATGCAATTTTTTTTCTTTACGAGGACTTAATCGTGTTTTGATTGGTTCACTGGTCATTATAATGATTTAGGTAGCTGTTATAAATTAATTAGTTAGTAAAAAGGTAATTGCATTACGCTGCTTACGGAGGAAAAATAAATTTTTTTACATGGTCTCGAAAAAAAAAAGTCGGGTATGACGCCCGCTGCTTCCCGTATGTCACTGAATTAAGGAAAAGCGTAACATATTTTTTACACTGTAACAAAATTTGCTAGTTTCCGTAAAATCATGTATAAAATTGGTTTTTCGTTAATGCGCTTCTGGTACCTACTTTGGTGATCCTCAGCTAACTACTCATAAATAGAGCCACTGATTTTTCGCGAATAAATCGGAGTACACGGTAGACGTCAATACTATACATGCACCTCGGCTGTTGTCATACTTCCATTGGCTGCTGGTGTCGTTTCCGCATTTGACCGAGCCACTCATAATTCCGCAACTCCGACGCTCTACCTTCGTGATTAGTGCGCAAACAGTTAACACCAACCAGAACACGCTTCAGCCAATCAAAAATGCTGGACGACCCCACAAATATTTGAATAGTATCTTGTCTGGAAATCTTTTCGCGAAATATCACTGCCCCTACTCATAGAACACCAAAATGGCTATATAAATTAAATATATATGGCAACGTTGTTATGCAAGAAATGCTCTTTGCTATTCAATTACCGCGCACAATGCGGTCTGGAGTGACGGAAAATTCCACATTTAACAGACGCATTAATTTCTATCGGAATTGTGACTCATCAGGACAAAGCAACGATAGAACCGTCACGTGGAGTATTTGAGAACACGGAATCGGTCATCTGATTACGTTTCCACTGACGATAAAATATGGGCATACACTGTCGACGACCAGAATACTGAACGCTGCAACGAAACAGAAGGATTAATTCGTCAGCCCCTGCCCTTACATTCCGGTGCTGCTCCATTCTCATCTCATTTTACCCTCATCGGCTCTCAAGATCTCATTGTTAAGAGCTGCCCAAATCTTTCAACTCAACTCTTAATTCCGGTTCAGAAACTTCTCTTACATAATTTCCCCAATTTCGATCCACGCTTTGTTTATACGTATACTCTTTTGCACTCTTGTCCCACAGTTCTGGCTTCTCAAGTATGTATTCAATAAATTTATCCACATCAATATAAAAATAGAGAAGACATAAAACGCTCCGGCACAAACGCATAGTGCGACAGCTTTAATTTAAGTGAAGGTGTTTCGCTTCCCTTCTGGTTGTACGGCCATTTCACCCAGACGCAGCAACATGCAGTTACGTCCGGTTGGCAAGACTAAACCGCACAAGTGCGACACCTAATATATAAAGCAGTATGTTGTGACCAGCCGGTCAAATCGGACCGGTGTAGCCACATCAGCGGAAAACGCAGTCTGGCACCGACCTTATGTGCGACTGGAGTTCACGGTGCAAGCAACTGGTTCGCAAGCTACAAGTGAACAATAAACACAGTGTGTATATTCCACCGCACTCGGAAGTTAACGTCTAAGGCTAAAATTAATTATATTTACTGACTATTATTTCAAATGAGGGGGATTTCAAAAAGTGCTCACTTTACCGTGAATTGCCTATACATAGGAACACCAGTTTTATTCCTCCCGCGTTCTGTTGGTGCAAATTACACCGGATATGCTTACCATACTAACATGTTTCATTAATGACTGGATTTTGGCCAATAAATTGGCAAGCTGGAGCATACTGTGTTCCAAATACACTGACTTGCCATGTATTAATGTAAGGCCAATATGAAACTAGTAAAGGAACGGAAGCATATCCAGCCTCATCTTATAGGGAATTAAAAAGTGTACACCTGGACTTTTCGATTAGGCTAGTATACAAGCTCTCCCTCTCTCTTTATTCACTTAATGGGGCCGCGGTGGTGTAGTTATCAGACTACTCGCCTCCCACTTAGGCGAACCGGGTTCGATTCCCGGCAGGGTCGCTCCCGGATTTTCGCATGTGGGAATCGTGCTGGACGATGCCGCTGGTCGACGGGTTTTCTCGAGGATCTGCCGTTTCCCCACCCTTGCATTCCGGCACTGCTGCATTCTCACCTCGCCTCACCATCGTCGGCTCTCAAACCCTCGCTGTTAAGAGCCACCCAAATCTCTCCACTCCGAATTATCCGTTTAATCTACCGGCATAAGTTGGATGTATTAATAAACGACAACAAAAGAACTGTGGAAGTCCCCGCCTTGTGACAATCACAAGTGCGCTCGAGGAACCAGAAAGCAGTGGCGTGTGGTGAACTGTTGCAAGGTAAGCTGACGTTAGCTCTGTGCTATACCCTGTTGCTTGCTAGTTTACACTTCCACCACTAAAACGTAGTTCGGCAGCTGAAGCCACAGGACGTGTGTAATGGGTCCCTTGCTGCTCGCTTGTGAGTGGTCGGAATGCATTCAGTTTCCCTAGGCTGCACGGTGGTGTTACTGTAATGTACATAAGCGAGTATGGAACAGCTTCTCTTGCAACAGTTCACCACACGCCACTGCCAGGAGCAGCTCGGCGGGACGAGAACACGGCGACNATGGAACAGCTTCTCTTGCAACAGTTCACCACACGCCACTGCCAGGAGCAGCTCGGCGGGACGAGAACACGGCGACAGCAGGTATATGCCGCGGACGCGGGGGAGATGAGAATGTGATAGCGGTCGTAGAAACAAAGCCCTCCGCAGCGCGAGGCATTGTGTGGGTCGCGTGCACGGATGTAAGCACATTCCCGCGGGCGAGTCACGCCGCGGGGGGAAGGCCCCCCCCCTCCGGCTATAGGAGGCGCGTGATGCGACTGCGGCACGCTCCAGCAAGATGGCGCCAGGCCCCCACGCGCTCGCGCGCGCAATGCCCGCTTTACCTCTGCCGCGCGACCAAACAGCGTTCCGGGGAGGAGACCACTGTTTACATTACTGCGGTGTTTCGTGATGCATACGGTAACAAACGTGTGTTTGCAAGGTCATTCGTAAACACACGCACGTTTGTTTTATTTTCCAGCGCACGCACACTCCGCTACATTCGAGCAGATGTGGTTGAGGTGGGTATACAAGGACGGCGTGTTCTCGGGAAGATATGATCACCACTGCGGAGGCACAGATTGGATAAAGACACAGAGACGAAACGGCGTCCCGGTTCCTTTGATGTGGCCGTACCGTACCCATTCTCTGATTAGCTGCGCAAGACTTCAAAACGTGCCTCGCCCTGTGTGATTGGTTCTCTACCGACTGGGCTGCTGCCTGGCGAGTAAGTTACCAAGCGTTGATTGGTGAACGGCGTTCCAGGAATATGCTGACCACTGACGCCATTTTGCTGGCGTTTGCGGCTGTAGTTCTCTGAGTAAATTACTACTGTGTCCGAACTGCAGGAAGGGTTTTACTTAAAAACGTAAAAAGCGTTCAAGAGACTAAAATTATTTTCTACATTTTTAGCATATTTTATGCTTTTTTGTTGTGATATGAAATCGGAGTCTTGCAAAAAAGTTATGTCGATGGAGGAAAATGACTTTCAAGAAATAAGTAAAAAGAATTACAGGAATTTAAAATTTATATTTTTTCCCGTTTACATCTAAAAATGGAACAAAATGAGTACGTTTGGCCACAGATTAAAATAGCTTTTCATGTTATTAATTTTTTGAGGTAAAATTTGAAGCCAGTATATTTAAAACTTCAACTCTTACCACGGGTGAACAAAATGTTGAATTTAAAAGAAAATATCATGAAACACTTAAGCTGAAATCAAACTTTGTGTTAACGCCTATAATGTGCATGTATCAAGTTTTAATTTCGCCTCTGCGTCTTTATCTACCTTGCGTTTGTGCTTTGGAAAAACACTATGAATGATATTATTTTTATTATTTGGTATTTTCATTCAGTTATTGTCGATAAGTCACGAAACAATGAATATTTTCAAATTCTAGAAAAAATTTTTTTGCCATTGGACAGCTTTAATCAATGAACTAAAGTGTATCTTTTTCAGAATATTAAATTATCAGTTTTATCTATGTGGATTTGTACGTATCTTAGACACTGGTGCAAGCTTCTTTTTCGTGGTACAGACTGCAGATTATTCGGTATGAAAGTTAAACTGTTCCGCGAGGCACCTGACAGGAGGTGTTACGTGAGCCGAGATCAATCGCTTCCGCCGCGCAGCGATGAGTCACACGCTCTACCCCAGCCAGCAAAAACCTCAGGCGAGACCAGCCGATTTTCCACCGCCGAGTTGTTTTCGCCGGTAATGTCCAAAACGTGCGGCGCCACGCCTGTGCCGATACTGCCCAGCCAACGTGAATAGCTTCAGAACAGTAGAGGGGATATACGGTAGGGTGCGCATGGCAGCCAGTTCTTCTCGCTCCCATCACTGAATGAATGATCACTGTCCCAGTGATATTTCGTAAAAAAATTTTGAGGAAATATGTTTCAAAGCACTGCAGGGTCATTTATATTTTCTGATTGGGTAAATCATGTTCGGGCACTTATCAATTGCTTGCACACGACTCGCGTATTGCAGAGAATAAGGGACCCGCCTGCTTGGTGCTTGAACTGCGTTGCAGTGTGTTTAAAATCCAGGTTTTTTTTTACGAAAATATAAAACGTGCGTCCAATGTGCTGGACAACGAAAATTACAAACACCAGACTATGCCTGTCGATTACTTTCAAGACGTTACGCACATGGAAAATGCCATTAAAAAAAGAACTCCAACATACTTAGAAACTACTTTTTCAAAGCACGGTATCTCAAAATATACACGTTATATACAAACAGAAGTACTCAAGGGGTATGCACAATCTTGCTATAGACTTTCCACCAATAAAATAATAGGGTCACTGCTTAAAGTCCCATAGGTACACGCAGCACTGCGAGAACACTGCACGCCAGTTCGAAGCCTTGCACGTAGCGGCGCTGGCGCACTTGCAGCGCGTGCCAGTGTAGCCCTTATCACTCCCGAGCTTCTCGGCCTCAAACGAGGGAAAAAGCTCCAGGCAGGCGGGCCCCTTAAGTGTCAAAAATACCGAATATGCGAGGCTGGGCAAAGTACTCAAGCAGCATTTCATGCAAACACAGCCATTTGGTTTTGTTTTTTGCGTGTGTGGACATAATTTTGAAGCAACACGTCCTCGAATTGTTTTGCAAAATATTACAGACTCAATGAATGACTTTTCTGCTTGATAATAGTACTATCCAAAATAAATGTTTAAATCATTTGTTTACAAAACTATTTGCTTTTAAATATTTTGACACTCCATCTGAGTGAGTTTTAATGTAACAAAGATTTATTAAGACTATCCCAAATTAATTGTTTAATAAAAGCACGAGTTTGATGGTAAAATAAACGCAAATAAACATAAAGTCACGGGATATTAGCTACACTGCCGAAAATTCGAGTGGAAAATTCGAGGACGTTGTTGCGAGCACAACGGAACCAGCAGAGAGGTGTCTCAGCTGAAGGGGTACGCGTGTTTTGAGGGATGTGGGTGAACAGAGCTGCCGCGCCGAGAAATGAGGACGACGCCACGTATATAAGCCCGANTTTTGAGGGATGTGGGTGAACAGAGCTGCCGCGCCGAGAAATGAGGATGACGCCACGTATATAAGCCCTACCTCACAATTAATTTCTCCTCCTTCCCGAGTTTTTATCCTTCATTCTATTACACCTATGGCTCTGCGGGGCTTCACGCCCACACCACACACTTACACTGGTTATTAAATTTATTTGCTTTATTTACTTTCCATACCTACACTCACTACACCTATTGTCGAGCGGGGCCAATTATACCCGCAGAGCACATGTACACTTACTATCCTTAATTTTTTCCTTTTCCCTGACGTGGGTTCTTCTCTTTCATGTTCTCGTTCTTTTCCTTTTATTTATGGGTTTCTCCCGTTTCCTTTGCTCACGTGTTCCTTTTAATAGTTTCCTTTTTGCTTTCTTTACATCTCTTTTTTTCTGGTTTTATTGTTCATTTCGTGTCGTGTCTGGATGTTTTGGTTAGTTTTCCCCCTTTTCTTTTCACTTACCCGTATTTATCTGTTTCAGTTTGCAATTGGTGTTGCTTGCCATACCCTGGAGTTACAGAAGAGCGTAATTTTCACGCTGGCATGTATTTTTTCTGTTAACTGTTCACTGTTTATTTCTTTGTACATATCGCTGTTGCCAATAAAAACATTGTTAAATCGAAAATGGAAAAATATAAACCACGCACGAGACCGGGGCAAGTTCTTACTTAGCCTACTGCCGTTCCGCGGGAGCCCGTGCCCGGCGGGCAGACTGCACCAGCGCCTAGCGAGAGCCCTCGGTCGAACACCGTCTACAAGTCTGCATAAAGAACACAGTGGTAAGCGCTAAGTTCGTCGAGTGTGTGAGTTGGGGTTTCTATTGCGTAGTAGCTTGGTTGCAAGCCCTTCTGCATCATTGTCAGTCAGTCAGTCAGAATATTAGCTGAAAAAGATGATTGTGTACTGAACTTGGATTGCCTTTCACGAGGTCATTGTAGAAGCATTTATTGTAAAATAAAGTGATAGCTTGATCTCAGCATTCGAGTCTTTTACTTTTTCTGACTAGCCCTTCAACGCAAAGCAGTGCTTTACCTTAACTTGTACTGTCTTAGGTTGCATGAACTAGCGCAAAAGACGAGTGTCATTCTACACTATCTTCAGTCTACGCCTATAGTATTAGAATAGCATCACTCCGCGCTAGAACAAAATTCTTCCCCACGCACTCAGGAATTTTTCTTGTGGTCGAATGGGAGGTTGACCTTCGAGAAAATACGTTATTGTAAGGTTATTCACGGTAAAGTGAGAAGTTTTGAAAGCCTTCTCATTTGAAATAATAGTAAATAAATATATTTATTTTAGCCTTAGACGTTAACTTCTGAGTGCGGTGGAATTTACACACTGTGTTTATTACTTACATGGCAATATTTATTTTAAAAGCTGGTTGAAGTATAAAAAGTGACTGACAGGAAAAAATAACTAGGGCCTCAAAAGGGTCCACTTTACCATGAACAGCCTATACAAGAGATGTAAGATAAGATAAAATTTAAATTACCTACTAAATATTTGTATTTGCACCTGTAGGGTGAAAAATAAACTATAATGTTATTGCTATATCTGTCGCTACATCATTGTCACAAAACAAATATTTTAATAATGTGTTTAATACAGCCTACGACTAGGGATACCTAGTTTTCGCGAAAATAGTTAAACGTCCGCTAGACTTAATTAATCAACTCGGACAACTGCAGTTTTACGTTGGTTATATGACTCGTATTTTGGTTCTTGGTGGGAAGACGTTGTGGTATTTGACTGGGCCAATGAGAATTGGGTTACTCCAGTACTGAACGTCTGTGATTCGCGGGCAGACAACGAAGATGCGTAACATTAAAACCCATCGAATCACGAAAGTGAACCTGAACTAAAGTTGTTTCGAAATACGTCTGGACAGGAACGTATGACTTAAAACGTGCAAAATACGTGTTGTTATTTGGCAACAGGTTATACTTTATGACCCTGGCTCAAGTATTTACACAACTATGATGGTTAGTCCGATATCCAATAATAAAGCGAATTCTGCAGGTCCATAGCTATGAAATGCCCGCATACCTTTAAAGAGTAATAGTTAAGTGTAATGTGTACGTATAGTTTGTTTATATCTTAATTTTTAAATGAGAAACGCTTTTATATGAATAAAATACTTTCACCAATTTTACTTTAATCTAACTGCATTCCAAATTGGTTAGAGGAAGCATAAAAACATCTCAAAACACTTGTTTGCATAACCAGTGTTCTAACCTCAAATCGAACCCATGCCGTCTTCGCTAGATCTAGTTACAGAAAAGCAGTTTAATGTTGGGACACGGAGATTGGTTGTGCGCAGCCAGCGAGATCGGTCTACCTCATCTTTAGTCTATGGTCCCGACATTTTGCTGGTCAGTGACGCCATTTCGCTGGCGTGCGTGGCTAAAATCCGCGGTCTAAGCAGCTGTTTCACCTTTGTTTTGTCAAGTACTCTGCGACCAAATTCTGTGCATCATACGGACGTGCGCATGGTGCATCACGTTCGCTGCAACTGCGACCTACGAGACTGCTCTCTAGCGACACATGGGACGGGGACTGTCCGTCTCCTTTCCCTCCGTGCTTCAAACCACCTCCGTTTATCCTCTACCCGGCCGGGAATCAACATGATTACCGTCCGAACGAGACGGCTGGATCTATTCGTCACATGGCGCGGAGACGCGAAAGGCGCGGCAAGGCGTGACAAATGGCTAATGGCTACCATATCTGGGGTCCCGCCCAGGCGCGGCCCATACACTGCGATCTCGGGCGACACCACCTCTCGCTCGTGACAGAGGCGGCCGCGACCGGGGAAACTGCTGGTGTCGAGGTACGTCACCGACAATCACATCGTGAAAGNTCCAGGAAGAATTTCACTGGTTTGTATGGTCCATTCACGATTACTTCCAACTTTTCTGAAGCCCTACTGAAGTTCTACTTTCAGGCTAGGCTATTCCTCCGCCCCATGCTTACAAAATTCAAGTGTAAAATTTACACCAAAGGGACAACGCACCGCAATCGTGAGCACTTACATTAATAACACTATACATAAGACCTATGTCTAACTATGACAATTTTTCCTCTGTTTTATACATATTAAATTAGTTTATGTAATATATGATAAAAGTTCAATTTAACCAAAAAAATAACATACTTTTACGTTAAAATAAGTATAAAAAGCTTGTAGTGCATTACATATTAAGGGAGCAATCAAACACGTCATACATGCGGTGATTTTGCAAAGGTATGATTAAAAAAGTGTGAAGAAACCGCGAATAGACTATACTTATTAACCCTTTCAGACCATCAGACCTCATTTCATTTGTGGTTTCAGGAGTTCCAAATAATAACTTATTTGATGCGGGGTGTACCTGCGAAATTCGGATTATTTGGCAACAGGCAAGACTTCACTATCCTGTACCTAAATAAGCAGCTGTCGTGATTTCGTTGGCTATTGGCAACTACATGGCGCAATTGACCTGGATGACCGTGTTACTGGAGATCGGTGGCTCTACCGGTGAGACTTTACTGTTGGCTAAATGTGTCCTTGGGTTGTGCCACACAATTGTCGGCCAATCGCATACGAGTATACGACATCTTAAAGTTTAGGATGCAACCACATGGCAACTNTGTGCCACACAATTGTCGGCCAATCGCATACGAGTATACGACATCTTAAAGTTTAGGATGCAACCACATGGCAACTCGAATTTTGCAGGACCCTGCCAATGAACTACAGGCGTTGTGTCCACCTGCAGGGATAATAACCATTCATAATCTAGAACAGTAAAACGGCCGTCAAATCAGTTACGCTTAGGGAAGATCACTCGACATTGAACCTCATTTTACTGAATGGGTTAAAGAGTCCAGCATTTGGCACATTCTTTTCAGTGTGGAGAGCTGGANGACATTGAACCTCATTTTACTGAATGGGTTAAAGAGTCCAGCATTTGGCACATTCTTTTCAGTGTGGAGAGCTGGATCCCATTTTGGATTTATTTATCATCTAATGCTTCTGTTTGAGAATAATTTTTTAAAATGTTGAGTTAGTTATGGCATAGAACATTAATAAATTAATTTTAGAAACCATTACTGTTTGACTGTTTGCACCGTTATCACTTCTGTAGTCATTCTTAGAAAGTAAACAATAACTCACTCCTACTTATCCAATATCGTTAAAAAAGAAATAGCACATCATCAATATTACACTGCGGCACCCTTTCGCGTAATATACTATGTCATGTCAGAGGAAAAAATTTAATAATAAGATATACTGGTAACGCGAAAATTACTTCTCTCTACCTTGCATTTCTTCCTGTGTGCTTGACTGAAGCTACGACATAGAGTTGTTTCGTTATCACGACTGCTCGCCTACCACTAAAGCGAACCGGGTTCAATCCCCGACTGGGTCACTCCCGGATTTTCGCATGTGGGAATCGTGCTGGACTATGCCGCTAGTCGGTGGGTTTTCTCGGGAATTTCCCGTTTCCCCGCTGCTCCATTCTCACCTCAAACACACTCATCGGCTCTCAGACCTCGCTGTTAAGAGCCGCCCAAATCTCTTCACTCGCTCGTTATCACGACCAGAGTGATGTTGGCTTTGTGTTCAGCGATCCTGATACAATCAGTCATAAAGTTGAGCAGTAGCACGCTTTACGAATCAGTTACATACAGGGAAGAACATTGCGCACTAATTACGACGCACCCCTTCAACTTTGTGTGCTGTTCTCTCGAAAACGGCCTTACCAAAGGTGTTACAACGGTGTCTTTTTGTTGCTATGGAATGCAGAATAAGTTATCAGCTTGAACATCTGCCGTAATTCTTTACGGACACCTATTTTACCGTACAAACAGGGTGACACCCCCTGTTTTTCCTATGACGGGAATTGCTGCCGTCAGTAAATAGTTGCATACCTGCAAAACCTCATACAATAACGCAAGAATACACGTTCGCATTGTCCCATATACAATAGATTTTGATTTGTTGTGCATGATCTCATTCCGTAGCACTTTTACGAGGGTATACCTGTCTCAGGAATTGTCCTAGGTCATAAATCGTGCGTGTATTAGACATATATTGCTGTCGGGAATAGCCTCACAAAGTTTTTCAGTCTAATGGTAACTCACATTCTGTGTATAGTGTATGGTATAGTGTGTGTGTGCATGTGTATGTATATATATATATATATNTGTACGATTAGAAGTAAGCAAATGACAAATAACATGGCATTGTTTTGAGCATCCGATTTTGACAGCTCTTAAGGAAATTTGCGACGTAATGTTGATGACGTGTAGAAGATGAACAATCATTCTACCTCGTCAGTGGAGAGCAAGCATCAACGATAGCCTACAGTAGAGTTCGCCAGCCTCCACAGTATTCCTCTGTGATCTTGCCCAGGTACGGAAGCAGTACAGTAAAGAGATGCGGGGGCGTACCGCCGAGGTCGGGTTGCTTCGCCAGGGGTCTACAGCCCCACCTCGAGGTTCCCACGGGCCGCCGCTGCCCCGGCAGGAAGTCCAGGGACCACGAGGATCACGCAGGTAGGTAGTCATGCCGTCGCTCCTGACGAAGATGGATGGCCCGTGCTTTCCTCTACACTACAACGTTCCGTCCTGCCTTTCGGGAGCACGCCAGATCCAGCCGGAGATAACTCCTCTCTACGAATTCACTGCAAACTACTCTTCCTCTGTCAAATTCAACTGCAGCCTGCGAGCTATCAGCTAGTTCAATCGGTGGAGTGTCACTCGCTGAATATTCATTTCAGGTCATCCATCATTGCTCTGCAATGTAGATTACCACGCGCTTAATATCGCATTGAAACGCCAGTCATTGTAAACATGTATTTCAATTCTAAGAAGTTGTGTGATTTCATAACAACAATCAGTGCCAGTATTTGCATCGGACAGTGCCGGAAACCACTGTGGAGATAGATACAATTCCGAGAGCAACAAGATGGAATACAACCCTCTACTTACTGAATGCGAATCCCGACACTTTACACCGCATCAGCGTTCGGTTAGTAAAAAAATAAATTACAATTTGTACGAGCAAATCGTTATTTTTCCAAACGGGTACAACAATTTCCCGGATAGGTTCTACCCTATTTTTACAATTTCCGGTTATGCATTTCTCGAAGTTGATTCTTTAAGAGAGCTATTATCGTGCTATTAAAATTCATCGTTTCAACATTTTTGTCGACACTGAAGGTTAAAAAATATTTGGAAAACTGGGCGATTATCAGACGCGTCAGTAAAGCTGCGCTGAAGCATGTTTCCAAAGCGGAAAGAACGCGGTGCGAATCAAAGAATGTGAGCGAGACAACGCGATAAGTAGTGTTGTGTTGATGTCGTTAAAGGTGTCTGCAGTGAAGCCAAGATAATACACCACGCCCATACCCCTCCCATTCGAGTATACTGTAGAAGGATAGCAACAGAAATATTGTTCTCCGCGGTTTTGGAGTTTGCTGTCGGCGATACCAGGTAACTATGTAATTGCTTCTGCTTGCTCGTGGCGCTATCGTGTGGCGAGTTAAGGAACTTAAACTAACAGTCAATTATTCTCTCTCTCTCTCTTGGCATACCCAACGACACATGATTTACTCTCTTGGAAGCTGTTATTATCACACTGGGGGGCCGTAAATAAGCCTACATTTTACTGTTTTTTTTTTTTTAATGCTGGTTTAGAATAGTGCTTTCCACAGTTTTCCCATGGCGACATTTTATCAACCTCCAAAATGTTGTACGACGCCTCATCTCAGAAATGAAAGCAGTCCAAACCGACCTCATGTGCTCATCTGACTCGGTCACACCATGCAGGTACTGAGTAGCTCTTCGTCTGATACTACTGCATGTGTTCAGACGATTTATACAGTTATAATATTATAAAGTTCTAAGATTTAATACGTGGAAATGCTCACAGGAAACGAAAATAAATATTTTATTTCTTTATTTATCATTGAGTACGCGACATCTCAAATATACAGTCTACATTGTTGGGCTTCACGATACGCGGTTTAGAAAGCACAAATTTAGAGTCCTGCAGGATATGTCAAGTATTAAACTTTTCAGACCCATCACGTTTTAATTAATGGTTTCAGATTTCGCATTAAACTTCTTGATGCGTGCTGTACTTAAAATGACACTGTTTTTTTTCTTCGTTGCCACAACTGATTATTTGCGAGTTGAGATATTTGGTCAGCTCTTAACAACGAGGTCTTGAGAGCCGATGGGGGTGAAACGACGTGCGAATGGAGCAGCGTCGGAATGAAGGTGCGGGGGAAACGGGACATCCACGAGAAAACCCGCAAACCAGCGGCATCGTCCAGCACGATTCCCACTTGCGAAAATCCGGGAGCGACCTGGCCGGGGACTGAACCCGGTTCATCATGGTGGGAGGCGAGCAGTCTAACCACTCAGCCACCGCGGCCCCTCAACTGATAAGCGATAGTGATACACAACCATTCTCAGAAATCAGTTACGCACAAGGAATATAATTTGGGCGCTGATCCTCGCATTGTCTAGCACCAACCTTCTGAGCAAAATGTTTATAGGATGTTCATGGTAAAGTGAGCACTTTTGAGGCCCTAGTTACTTTTTTCTTACAGCCATTCTTTATCCTTTGACCACCATTTAAAATCAATATTGTCATAAAAGTAATAAACACAGTGTATACATACCACAGCACTCGGAAGTTAACGTCTAAGGCTAAAATAAAAAATATTTATTTACTATTATTTCAAATGATAGGGCTTTCAAAAAGTGCTCATTTTACCGTGAACCGCCTATACAATTGTGTAGTCTGGGTCTATATGGGTTCAAATACATGCAGATATCTGCTGGTTACTACAGGCTGTTCACGGTAAACTGAGAACTTTGAAAGCCCTGCTTAAGATCTACTTGTATGAATATTGTGTATTCTTTCGGCATATGTAAAATTAACATTACCTTGGGCCTAATAACTTTATTTGCGCGTCGGTCAATTAAAACTGTAAAATAATTAGAAAAGTAAATATTTTACAAATTTTCTAATTCTTACACTTTGTGCATTGAAAAAGACTGAAAACATAAGAAATTATTTCCGTATTCGCTGATGTTTTCCTAACACTTAATTGAGTGCGAAGACATGGAACTATTTTCCTTCCGTAGTTGTCAACTTGACTAGGCGCATGCCAGTCGGTGTGCTCATTAATTATAAATGCAGGTAGGGGTAGTGACATTTCTCGAAGGTTGATTTCGCGAGTACTCATTTAATCGTGAACAAGCTATAGTGACGCCGCTCACGCCGCCATGTGACGGCGGGACATCTCCGCGAGGCTTGTCGCGGTGCGGGCGTCGCGTCGTGCCGATGACGGGGTTCGATAGCGGCGAGCGTCTGGCTCCGCCGACCGTCGTCACACTGGTGCGTGGCTCGAGTGCCCGATGAGGCTTTCTACACACCAGCGTGGTCACCGCGTACACGCCCGCACAGTGGTTCCGCCGTTACCGAACCTATGTTCCAATCCACTGNATGGGTTCAAATACATGCAGATATCTGCTGGTTACTACAGGCTGTTCACGGTAAACTGAGAACTTTGAAAGCCCTACTTAAGATCTACTTGTATGAATATTGTGTATTCTTGCGGCATATGTAAAATTAACATTACCTTGGGCCTAATAACTTTATTTGCGCGTCGGTCAATTAAAACTGTAAAATAATTAGAAAAGTAAATATTTTACAAATTTTCTAATTCTTACACTTTGTGCATTGAAAAAGACTGAAAACATAAGAAATTATTTCCGTATTCGCTGATGTTTTCCTAACACTTAATTGAGTGCGAAGACATGGAACTATTTTCCTTCCGTAGTTGTCAACTTGACTAGGCGCATGCCAGTCGGTGTGCTCATTAATTATAAATGCAGGTAGGGGTAGTGACATTTCTCGAAGGTTGATTTCGCGAGTACTCATTTAATCGTGAACAAGCTATAGTGACGCCGCTCACGCCGCCATGTGACGGCGGGACATCTCCGCGAGGCTTGTCGCGGTGCGGGCGTCGCGTCGTGCCGATGACGGGGTTCGATAGCGGCGAGCGTCTGGCTCCGCCGACCGTCGTCACACTGGTGCGTGGCTCGAGTGCCCGATGAGGCTTTCTACACACCAGCGTGGTCACCGCGTACACGCCCGCACAGTGGTTCCGCCGTTACCGAACCTATGTTCCAATCCACTAACACACACACCCGTGTTCGCTTGCTCTGGAATGCCTTCATTATCTCGTACCTACCCTTGATGCATTACCAACTAATCACGAAAGTTCGATCACATCGTACTTGGCCCTTTCACTTCTACTTTAATTTACGGTTTCAGATGTTGCAAAAAAATAATTTTATGCCGTGTGCTGTACTTAAGTCGAGCTGTAGGCTATGTATTTGACTTCGGCTACAGTTATGTGAACCAATTATGACCTAAACCTAGGGGCAGTGATATTCCGCGAAAAGATTTCCAGACAAGATACTATTCAAAGCACTGTGGGGTCGTCCAGCATTTTTGAATGGCTGAAGCGTGTTCTGGTTGGTGTTAACTGTTTGCGCACTAATCACGAAGGTGGAGTGTTGGAGTTGCGGAATCATGAGTGGTTCGGTCAAATGTGGAAACGACACCAGCAGCCAATGGAAGTATGACAACAGCCGAGGTGCATATATAGTATTGAATTCTACTGTGTGCTCCTATTTATTTGCGAAAAATCAATGGCCCTACCTATGCCAGTAAGGCGGTTTACGAATCATTTACCGACAGGTAAGAACATTGGTCATTGAACTTCGCAGTGTGCAGTACAGACCAAAAATTACCTACACGTGCGTAACGTACACAATAATTGTGTACATAGAGTCTAAATGGGTGAAGCAGGGTGTCCACTGAAATTTAATTGTGGAATTCCCTGACTTTCCCCTGTTTTCCAGGCATAATCTTACCATTTTCCCTGACCTATTTTCAGGACCGGAAACTTCCAATACCATATATTTCCACCACTGACAGAGCAAATATGCTATCGGTAGAGTTGGATTAAATTACACTGCAACAGACCAAGCAAGCAGGGCCAACATTTTATTCAGCGCGTTGATATTTCTTGCGATACACGCTGCTGACGTCACACGAGTGCCCATAAAAAACACACAAATACGTTATTTTGTACATATAGGCCCTATGGCACTTGGCAAAAATGTATTTTTGCCAGTTTACAAACTCAACAATTTAAATTTTAAAACGCATATGCTCACAACTACATTATATTGTATTCACACAACTAACACTTTTTGCAGAGTAGCAATTATTTACATTTTCCCTGACCCAGGTGAAAATTCCCTGACTGTTGCCTGTCGCATGAAATTCCCTGACTTTTTTTTCCTGTTTTCCCTATGGGTGGACACCCTGCCTAGTGACTTTAGGGCTAGTGACGATTTTGAGAGAGCTGAAATTTTAGGGTTACCGACCTTAGGGCTACTACCGCGTTCCCGCAGCCAGGAGGCATACCAGCCAATAGGGCAGCACGCAGCAGACAATCAGATACAAGACCCGTTCTTAGAGCCTCACGCAGCCAATCGGAGGATGGGTGTGCCCGCACCAAAGGAACTACTACGCCATTTGGCCTCTGTGTACATGTCTATTGTGTGTCCTGTGCAAACGGCCGACCCGGGAATATAGAAGACCGCTGCGACTAGAGAAAGAGCGAGGTTGTGATGGCGTATAGTGTGTGTGTGTGGTGGGAGGGGGGAGGGGTGTTCACGTGGTTTTAACTGCACGAGACGACGGGTTGTGTTGTCACAGCTGCTTCGCCAAGAAAACCCAACAGGCGCTTCTACGACGTTGCAGCGTGTCTCAAGTACACGGAACTAAGAGCACTTCTTTCTGACGATTTAGGATTGGCATTTTCAAGATAACGCGCGCATCTGGAACATTATTCTGCACTCATCCGCGGCATAGTTAAAAATAGTGTAACCTGAATGTGATGGGTGACGCGCAAAACTGTGGCAGACGGCTGCGATAGGAGCACAGTTGCTACGTAACACGAAAGAAGGTTGCACGCCATTCGAGTGCCTGGTGCTTACAGACGATACCGTTTTAGTATTGCCACCTGCTTTTCGCGGAGAGGTTCCACGACTAGCTTTACTCCACAACACATTAGTTCTGAACCAATGTAATGGTTGGATGATTTTAACTCACGCACGTCTTAAGTGCCTGTCAGCCAATCACGGACTTTCAGTGTCAGAGTAACTTTATTATGATTGGCACTGCCGAGTAGTAAATGTCTCTTCACACAGGCATGCGGCCAATAACCAAAGGAAATTAGCAAGCATGCACCTAACCAGTTGAAGTCTAGCTGAAGCGTAAATATTTTCGCGAAAAACAGGTCGCTCTACGTATTAGATGTGCTACCCAGTGTCATACTTAACTTTCCAGCGGTTTTTAACCTCTCGCACGTAAATATCTGACTGGGCGAAGCCCTTAATTCTTGCCTCCTGCGTTCTGGACACTAGTGGAATCTTTTGACCTATACGCAAAACTGTGAACAATGGGTTGCGGCATTTAGCCCATAATAGTTTAGCATAAAAATATAATATTTAGATTTAATTCATGGATTCTGGTGTTGTAAATAACGAAATTTTACATACGCGTTATACTTTAGCAGACAGTACATTTCACCAGAAATAGTGAGCTATAGACTTCATTTTTGGAGATAGTGATACACTGCCGGGAAAATGTAACTTCCCTGTGGAACATCTACACGAATGAGCAAACTCGGTCTTAATGGTTTAAAAATTACTAGCCTGGTGACATTTAACCCACAGACGTTTTCCAAGTAAAAATTTAGCCTAAAGATTTTTGAATTGCATTTTAAGCTAATATAGGTCAATTAAAAAATGGGTACCTGCGTGCCATACGTATACAGAATTTTTGACATTTTATACAAACACGCTCACAAACAATCCTTCTGCAGCAGCGAGTGATCTACAGCGATCGGTAATGGCGGCTGTTGACTGAACAGTAGCTGTGCAGCTGACGTCACAGCACACGTGTAACGAGTGCTTCGCAACTCGCTTGTGAGTGGTCGCAATACGTTCAGTTCCCTCCGGCTGCATGGTCGTTGCTGCGTGCAGCCAGTGGGGCATAGATACAAGTAAACACGAACATACCCTGCACGTACCACAGGTATACTCTGTACCATGTAAGTTGGTCAGATTATGACAGGTCTGCGAAAGTAGCGCCACTGTTTACATCTGACTACGTATCCTTCCGCCATCAGCTGATCGGCCACATGGCAACGATGTTGTTTATTTTCGTGCTGTCATTATCAGCCGATCCCGTTGTCAATGTACTGTTCGTGGGATGTTTTAGGCAAACTTGCTACTCAGAAATACGTAGCTGCGATTGTAGTAATAGTAATGAGTACATAAATAATTAATCAGTAAATTGCTATGTTAAAGGGCAAAAATATAGATAATTAATTAAAAATTTTGTAACTACAAAAAAAATATGTAATGCTAAACAAATTCTAAGATATTTTAGACTGAAATGTGTCTAAAAAAATTAGTAGGTTATAAAATTAAAAATACAAAACCTTGCAAAAAAATTTAATATTTGCTAACTCTTTTTTAATTTGTCCGAGACAGTGAATTAGGATTACATTTACGAAACGGTAGTTGTAGCTATTATCACACGTTGGGAATTATAGCTAATATATTCGAGTTGGAAATATGTGATGTGGAATAACGTTAGAATTGCTTAAAAACTATTCACGCGTGTCCCACTTTCTTTGGAAACAAGGAAATGGGGTTTCGGAGAACAATATGGCATATAATTTGCGTAGACGAACGATTGTCTGCCGAATAGAAATTACTAGTACTCAAAATCTATGAACACGAAATATATGTTACTTTAAAAATTATGCAGAGCTCGCGAAAAATAAAACTATTGACATCTGTTCGGATATTTATTATATATTGCAAACGAACGCTATTATTTTCTGGCTGGTAATTCTTCGGAAAAGATCCGATAGATGGCGCGCACATGTCACAGCGAGGGCTGAGCCGCTTATTTTGCTCAATAGATAACGTCTTTTAAAAGTTGCCTGTTGTTCTATTACTGGCTCGGAACGACACGAATTTGAAATATATTTCGCCAAATTATTAAAAAAAATTATTCAACAATATTATGCAATATTTTTGTATGCTTTTGGAATTAATATCAAGCACCTAAGTAAAGCGGGGTTGGAGAGGGCCGATTAAGAAGTGAAAAAAGGTTTTGAAATTACATTTCATTTGGATACGGATAGTTTTATTGTGTCTTTAATTTTGAACACCTAAACATTTGTACTTTAGCACGAAGTTTAGTTTCTAACACTAAAAACAGCTTTTTTTATGACCACGTAAAATGAAATGTATTAATTAATCTTTGAACTCTTTCTTATCGCGTATTTTCTGCTGGTCTAATGTGCGTCGGCAGTGCACTCAGAATAGCCAACGTAATGTTGACTTTTGTTCGTTCGAGCAGCAGCTGATACATGATTTTGTAAATGGCACTTTGTTTGTTTCATATACGTCAAGCCGCCACACACTAACCGTCAGAATCTGGCCAACTTATATGAAATGAAGTATAACAAAACTAGTTCGCGCTCGCGCTGTGCAGCTCAGTTCGCCTCTAGACGCCGTCTGTTACGGTCCGTCTTGATTGGCCGCTCTCTCCACCGGGGGCGGGGCCTTGCACTCCCCACTCAGAGATGGCAGTACTGTCTCCTATACTAACTATACGCGTGGTGCTCACGAAGTATACAAATATGTTTCCAAAATACCACCTCCTAATTGAAATTAATTTAAATTACTATCAACATTAACAGAAAATATCACAAATACTGCCAACGTACGTTTCCATCCTGTCTTAGGACTCGGGTACCTTACAGCGCCTCAGGGATTGAGTAATGATTGAAAAAAAAAATACAAATATGATAAAACATCTACAAATATAAATATTATAAACAACACATCGCGATTACAATCATTCCATCTTATTTCACTACAGGCAACGTCTTACCTAACGCGAATAAATTCACGCGACTATTCAGGCTTAGAATCAGCTTTCTTACAATAAAAGACTGGCCGGGGATTTTAATAAATTCCCGTTCAGTCTATAACTTAACCTGCATTTTTCAAAATACCGTACTGAAAGGGACAATACTAGGTAGCATCCTCACTGCTACCTCCTCTCGCGATCTGTGCAGGCAGAGTCGGAGGGCTGTTAAATGTTAATGGGAACCAAGGCTTGCCTGGGAGACCCGGCTTGCCCTAACATCAAAGCGAGCTAGATTCAGGAAGACAATGTTATGGCAGCGGGGCGAGGGGGTCAGCCTCTCTGTTCCGCCATGTTTCAAATGAATGACAACTGGGTGGACAAGAGCCCTCCCCAGGGCTTGTACTACCCCCGCGCTGAGGAGCTTGCTCCGGTGATGCAAAGTGGCGGACATACCACAGGTGACCGGCACAGCTCTCTGGCAACGCGCCGACGCGCCAAGCAGGAAGGAGGGAGGNTCGTGCGCGCCGCAGGTCTCGGGTCACAGCTGCACACCCTGCACATAGCTGCACCTCCTCCACTGCGACCAACTGGAGAGAACATACGCCGCTCTGCCAAACCTACAACGCTCATCAGATTGCCGTCTTCACTTTCTCATATTGGCAGACGAACGACGTGCGTCGAGTGTCCCTACACACCTCACTCTACGTCGGTTCACGATCAATATTTCGTGTACGTAAGAGACGTCTGCATAAAACATTTACAAAATGAATGTACACGTCTTATGTTTAACCAATCACACAAGAATAGACAATATCTCGATTTTTATTGAAGTAGTGATTTATTACCAAATATAATCATATATAAGTTTTTTTTTAAACCATTCAGACCTAGCGTACACAATTGTGTACATTACGTAAGTGTAGGTAATTTTTGGTCTTTACTGACCAAGGATCTTACTGGTCTAAGTCATAATTGGTTCACATAACTGTAGCCAAACATATTGCCCGCAGCTCATTGGCTGTGACAACGAAGCAAGTGCTGTGTCGACTAAGTACAGCACGCGTCATAATATTTCCTTTTCTAAATTAGATAGTTAAATAAATGTCATATATTACATTTTATTCTTCTTTTCTCCTCAATAGGCCAAAGGCTTTACGTACACTACAGATATTACAGAAAGTTTAGAGACACATTTACACAATAGTATATGAGCTCATGAACCAAAGCATTTTGCGTTTGTCATAAAGTAGAGTATTCATGCGAAAGTGCTCAGAAAATGGGACGCTTCAGTGAACTCCAGAAGTCTCTACGTTTATCCCTAATTTATTTGTCGCAATTAATAGGTTTTCGTCACATAGCCTGAATCCTCATGTTCTTAAAGGAAAAAAATTCATAACTTCTGATTGGTTAAAGTTAGTGAGATTATCTCTCTTGTACAAACTAACATAAAATGCAGCTACGTAATCCACAACATGAAATAAATTTTAAAAAATCGTGTCAGAGTGGGATTGGTTTGATTTTTCGTAACATTTATGAATAAAAGCAAAAAGCACTGGAAATACTAAAATCGCTGTTTGAAGATTTTGTACATGCGCCCCAGGTGCTATCGATGATTTCATGTTAGTACTAACATGCTAGTTTTAACGTGCGAGTACTGATGGTGTTATAGAATTTCGTTATGTTTATTTACAACTGCTTAGATGAGTGACTTGTTTCTGAGGATTTTGAGGATAAGTTTGGTTTTAAATATGGGAATACAATGACTACAAGATTGATGCAACTGAAACCCAAGAACCTGGCTGAATTGAAGTTTCGCATTTCCAAGGAAGCGTGCCTGAAATTCATTGTCTCCATGACAGATCGTGTCGATAACTACAGGAAGACTAGAGGTGGGCCTATTGACTACTGAAATGTTTACTGTATCTGAAAATAATTGTAATTTAATCACATTATTATTTTTTTTCATTTACATAATTTTTTTTTTAATTTCCAGTGGTATCCCTAAACTTACTGTAAATATCGCCATTTCCTACACGTCGAAGACGTTTCTACACGACAAGTACACTATGACCGTGAACAGTTTTGTAAAAATACCTTCTTTCCTCGTGACACCTACATATTCACTACATACACTTTTTTCATCGCATGTCTTCTATTTTGAAGAAAGTAAACCTTCTCTTATACGGGAAAATTTATTGGGTGTTATTTAAGATCATAATATTATGATTTACATTAAGTAGCTATCCATCGCAATACACTATTTGTCTCTAGTTACGTATTTTTAGTAGCTTCGGTTTTTGAGTCGTGCGACACAAATCTTTTTTAAACATCCCATTTTTCAGAGCGCGCAGTCGTACTTCTGCACATATTTCCGTTTGTGTACATTTAGATCTTCTCAGGTTAATATGCCTACGAAGTTTTAAGGGCTTTAACGGCCCAGCAAGCTGGGTACACAACCCTCTGTGTCACATTCGCCGCAACTACAAGCAGACAGCGTAGCATGCGAGTTGCTTGTGTTATATTGGCTCGCAGACCTACCATCCTGTCAGACACAAAACTCTAGGATGACTGCGAACATAACGAAACAGTCACGAGTTCTTCCATTTTCTAGTAAAGCCAGTTCCGCACTACCGTAGTTCCAGCAATGATGGCCTCATAATTACTTCTCTGATAGTTCTTCAATTTGGTCGTTCACATCACGATGATTACTAGAGAACCGGAAATTTCGCGGATCCATCTGCGGACAAGTTAAACTGCATTCGCGTGTACATACATGTTTGTGCTTCCATAGGACCACAGTTTGTTAGACACGACCCGAACGAATTTCAACCACTAACTAACCTGCAAGAAAACTAGAACGAAGTCCCGTGCTATCTGGTCTCCGGTTAAACTGGAGCAACAGCCAATGAATACTATCTGATGCACGAATGCACACATGACTGTGGAGTCTAGATTTTTGCTAAATGAATCCACGAAATTCTCTAATGATTACGTACTAAAAGTATCCTGAGAAACCGCTGTTTGCGCGTAAACGCGTATCTCAATATAAATAAGTATTCTGGGAATACTACTTTTTGCCAGAAAAGGCAAAAGCTGATAATCTAAGGTCATATACTTTAGCTTTTATCTTTTACTCGCCGGTTCAGGCTTACTAAAATTATCAACAACGAACTAAAACCGAAAACTGAAATTGAAGTTGCAAACTCATGAGGCAATTTTGTAGTGCAAACTAACAAAGTGAAACTTGTTTTGCGTTTATACCGTTATACACTTCTGAAAGTAAAAACACACCATCGAAATATAGTACGCTATAAGATATGAAACAATCCGTATAAAAGGTAGGGACAGGAAAATGTCACGTTTTAAACGACCCGTAGGCTAGACTCCACTGTTTTAGATATATTTTCGAGCCTCAGCTTTGTGCTCATTGTCTGCTGCGCCGGTGTGTATCCAGTTTTACCTCTCGCAAGGCGGCACGAGATTCGGTGCATGCATCCTCACAGGTCTGTTACTGGCCCAGAGCTCACCTGGGCTGTTCTAAAAAAAACTGTGATCCAATTGCAAATATAACAGAAATGTGCAAGTGTTTGACGTCAAGCTTCTCCTAAAATTATTTCGCGAAATTTCCCCATTCCCTAATATACGGCACAGCTGCATGTTTCCCGCGCGCCTATTGCTATGGTCGAGGTGAACGACAGCGGGCAGACACACGCTGGAGCCGGCTCTCGCACTACGAAGGACATTCTTCTTTCTCCAAAAACTTGTAAGGCTGCTAAGTTGGAGCGGGGAGCGAGAAATGGGTAATGGGCAAGGAACCGCGCCCAGCTGCGAATAAAACAAGGTCGCCTCTACCGTAAACTAGGACATACTTTTTTTTTTTACTCTCCGTGTGAAAATTTTTCGTAATATTTTTGTTCTCACGTTATACTTCTCCGACCTGAAAATGTTGCAGGCTCCTGTACGTACAGCAAAAACAACATAATAAATTCGACAACCTTAATTAGGGCACTGGAAATGTTACCAAAGACTTTATTGAGTTGTTTAGGCAATGCTAAAATTGTTCACGGATAAACATTAATACTCTCTAAGTGGAAATTATATGCAAATCGAAAGTCACTGAAATACAAGTAAAACCTCTAATTGAATTTATTAGCCTAAGCGTTGATTTCTGTTGCGAACTACTATATTATTTTTAATTCTACTAATTTTGAGAAAATTGATATCGAAAAACAGCAACATTCCTAGTGAACCACTTTCAACATCAGGTAAATGTGTTTCCCAATCGTGACGTCAGAAAATATGAAATATGAATATGGTAAGAATAACGAAGAACCTCATCTATTAACTAAGACGAAACTCTCGTGCTGAATTTGCAATGTCTCATGAATTTATGACAGATAAACTTTAACCCATGTTAAATAGCTAAAATTGTAAGTACGTGTGGAAACAGGTATTGTCTGTCTCATATAAGTTGGCGATATTTTGACAGTCAGTGAGTAGCACTTGACGTATACGAAACAAACAGCATACCATTTACAAAATCTATGCATGAACGAACAAAAATTATTATGTTGGCAATTCTGAGTTCACTGCCGACGCACATCAGACAAGCAGAAAATACGCGGATAAGAAAACGTTCTTATATTAATTTATACATTTTATTTAACGTGGTTATAAAAAAGCTGTTTTTAGTGTTACAAACTAAACTTCGTGCTAAAGTAGTAATGTATAGGTGTTCAAAATGAAATGCACATTAAAACGATCCGTATTAAAATGAAACAACTTCAAACCTTGGGAGTTATTTTCACGTATCCCCACTCTCCTTCCATGATTTCCATACACGCTTGATATTAATTCGAAAAGGCTACAGAACTATCACAGGGTATTGTTGAATTACTTTTTCAAACAATTTGACTAAATATATTTCAAACAAGTGTCGTTTTAAGCCAGTAATAGGAGTAAAGTCAACTTAAAAAAAAACGGGGTCAGGAGGAAGGCCAAAAAAATAACAAATTTACGAACATATATAAATGGTTTTATTTTTTCGTGATCTATGTATAATTTTTTAAGTAACGTGTATTTCCGTGTACAGAGATTTTGTTTACTAGTAATTTCTTTTGGGCCTGTAATCGTTACATCTACGTCCATTATACGCCATGTTGTTCTGCCGCCTGCTTTGCAAAGTCGTTGGTGAGTTGACGAATGAAAGTGCGTTGTCAAGCAAATTCGCAAAATTATTTTTATTTTAATTCTTAACATATTAGCTGTAACGTTCAAAGTGTGATAAGAACTACAATTGCAGTCTCGCAAATGTTAATCCAAATTAGCTGTCTAGGAGAAATAAAATAAAAAATTGAGCAAATATTAAATTTTTTGTAAGGTTTCATATTTTTACTTTTATAACCTACGAATTTTTTTAGACAGATATCAATCTACAAATATTTTAAAGTTTGTTTAGCATTACAGTACAATGGTAAGTGGATTAGCTGACAGCGTGTTGATAAAAAATACAGTCTCCACTTGACGCACCAGCTGATGGCGAAAGGATACATAAACGAAAAGTAAACATTTGGCGCTACTTTCGTCGAACTGTCAAAATATCGTCAACTTACATGAGACAGACAATGATGGCGACTATCGCATCGAATAAAAGAATAAAGAGTACGAAATAAAGTTTAATTAGTATTTTTCAAAAAGTTAAAAATAACACAATTCATATTTTCACAGAATAAAAAAAAAATTAGGTAATAAAGGAGCGACATTTGATTTTTAAGATGATTTTTTGGCTACGTAATTGTCAAAGACGTTTTTTAACCCTTTTCCGGCATGATTGAATGTGTGGTTTCAGGTGTAGCAAATGAGACTTTATTTTATCCGTGCTGTGCTTCGAGCAGACACAATACTTGTTTCATCATCACAAGCAATGATATCTAGGCTTGTGTTCGGCTATAGTAATTTTACGCGCTGACGCGATCTCCNCTTGTTTCATCATCACAAGCAATGATATCTAGGCTTGTGTTCGGCTATAGTAATTTTACGCGCTGACGCGATCTCCATGTGCGGTCCGGCTCTGTGAGGGGCGACCGACCTAGACCGTCCCCTCCCAAAAGGCAGACCCGCTCGATGAGGAGGGGGCGGGGGGAGAGGAATTGACAGCGGTGACCTGGCTCGCGTCACAGCCCCTCCTCCTGCCCCTGATGGAGAAGCAGAGGAGTTTAGAGGATGCGCAAGTATATTCTGGGAACTAGGACCGTCGGTGCAACTCGGCATTTAGATAAATTTCTGGGCGATGGCTTACAACCCTATAAATAAAAGCCACAGCTGGACTGTCGGCAGTATTTTTAAGGAAGCCAATTAGCTAAGTGCTGTAATCGAGCGACGTGTAGAGAGGATGGACGACAACGGGAGATTGCGAGGCAACGGCGGACGAGGTATTTGTGGTGTGAATAGACGAGAGGGCGTGAAACCCGACGAGTGAAGGCTACTGTGCATAAGGGCGCTCGGAGAAGTCCAGATCATTGGGGACTGGTGAGAATTGGACTGAGCTGAGGTGGAACTTTATAACATGTGATACGGACTTCGTTGCAAATATTGGAAAGGTAAAATTTTGACATAATTTGTAAAATAAAATAATCGAACAGGCTGTCTATTGGGCCTGCTTTTTAATTATTTAATTACGTTAATTTATTTGAGGTAATTGTAAATTGTATTGATTGAAGTCCTTAATTGTAAACAGCAAATTATATCAATTTGTTGTGAGATGTTAGGTCGAGAGAATTTTATTTGTAGTTATTGTAAATAAAATTAGGAAATTATAATAAACTCTTTTATTTAAATAAAACCATCTCTCAACGAACTTGTTTTAGCCCACTGACTTTGAGGTAAAATTGTAACAGTAATAAAAACGCAGTAGAACAGTAAAACGGTTTACGAATGAGTTACTGACGAGAAAGGCCTTTGGGAGCTAAGCCCTGCAGTATGAAGTATACTGGCTAAAAGTAACCTTACCTCGCATTATGGCGTGTAGACTGGATCTTAAAAGGTTAAATGGATTCGGTTTACATTTTCTAGGAACTAATCCCTTCTCGTGATCGAGAACCGACTGATGTTCTAACTATTAAGGCAGCTAGACTTCAACACAACCACAGAGTACATAAGAATATAGAGGCGAAACAGCAGCTTAGACTGCAAACTCCAATCGCACATGCCAGCAAAATGGCGTTACTTACAAGCAAAATGTTGTAACGCCGTTCGCCAATAAGCGCCTGGTAACCTACCCAGCCGAAAAAAACATTTAGCAGGATGCAGTAACCAAAGAGACACAATGCTGATTCCAAGACCCTCACACAGCCGATCAGAGAACGGGTTGAGTTGAGAGATTTGGGCGGCTCTTAACAACGAGGTCTTGGGAGCCGATGAGGGTGAAACGGGAGATCCCCGAGAAAACCTGCCGACCAGCGGCATCGTCTGGCACGATTTCCACTTGCGAAAATCCGGGACTGACCCGGCCGGGGATTAAACCCGGTTCGCCTTGGTGGGAGGCGAGTAGGCCAACTGCTCAGCCCCCCCCCCGTCACAGAGAACGGGAACGCCCACATTTCGTCTGTGTGCACTTGTCCACTGAGTGACACAACTGCACAGTTCACTCAAACTTGGACAGGCGCTACATGTCGCAGAGATGGCGTCCTTGGCTCTCGAGGGACACGCACACATTTGGCAGCTCGACCTCCGAACTCGTTTCGCTATTAGGCAAGCTCCGAGGAGAGACTAGGCTGCCGTGGCGACCCTAGACTTATACGGCGCTGCATTCCTTTATATGGACGTCGACCAGGATTTCGCTAAATGGCTGCACGATTCCCACGTGGTGCAAGAGGGCGGAGCTTACGACAAGGCTTCCGATGAATACACAATGAAACGAAACTTACAAGGAGAGCAGGCGAATATGCGGATAACGTTCACCTTGCAGGCAAAAAATCACATCTCCGGCAAAGGACTCTTTTTAGCCCGTTCAATCTCGGATTCATTTACCAACTCAGGTGTAGCAATCGTTTAATTTTGTATGTGTACACTGTTCTTGTGTCGAGCGTGAACAACGCACTGCGTGTTAGTTGATGTAAATAATAACAATTTAAAGTGAAATCCGCAGAAACGTCGACGAATCAGATTTCTCTCCAGGAAGACGCTCAAAAAGCCAGCTGCTGANGAAACGGGAGATCCCCGAGAAAACCTGCCGACCAGCGGCATCGTCTGGCACGATTTCCACTTGCGAAAATCCGGGACTGACCCGGCCGGGGATTAAACCCGGTTCGCCTTGGTGGGAGGCGAGTAGGCCAACTGCTCAGCCCCCCCCCCGTCACAGAGAACGGGAACGCCCACATTTCGTCTGTGTGCACTTGTCCACTGAGTGACACAACTGCACAGTTCACTCAAACTTGGACAGGCGCTACATGTCGCAGAGATGGCGTCCTTGGCTCTCGAGGGACACGCACACATTTGGCAGCTCGACCTCCGAACTCGTTTCGCTATTAGGCAAGCTCCGAGGAGAGACTAGGCTGCCGTGGCGACCCTAGACTTATACGGCGCTGCATTCCTTTATATGGACGTCGACCAGGATTTCGCTAAATGGCTGCACGATTCCCACGTGGTGCAAGAGGGCGGAGCTTACGACAAGGCTTCCGATGAATACACAATGAAACGAAACTTACAAGGAGAGCAGGCGAATATGCGGGTAACGTTCACCTTGCAGGCGAAAAATCACATCTCCGGCAAAGGACTCTTTTTAGCCCGTTCCNGGCGAATATGCGGGTAACGTTCACCTTGCAGGCGAAAAATCACATCTCCGGCAAAGGACTCTTTTTAGCCCGTTCCATCTCGGATTCATTTACCAACTCAGGTGTAGCAATCGTTTAATTTTGTATGTGTACACTGTTCTTGTGTCGAGCGTGAACAACGTACTGCGTGTTAGTTGATGTAAATAATAACCATTTAAAGTGAAATCCGCAGAAACGTCGACGAATCAGATTTCTCTCCAGGAAGACGCTCAAAAAGCCAGCTGCTGATTCCTTGTGTACAGTGCCGACCATAAATGTCCTCATATGCAACGTGTCCTCGATCGTGTACATGGGGAGTGAACGGGTTGACACCGTGACATATTTATTACTTAGTGTATTCGTTCATGTGCATGTTACAGAATAAGTAAAACTACGGTCAGTTCTATACAGTAGAAGCTACCACCAATAAGATAGCGCCTCTCCCTGGGAAATGCTACTGGCTGCAGCTGGCACATCAACACTTTATGATTGGTTGCTGCGTGTGCCGGGGGCCAATAAAAAATCAATTCAGAAATCCCATTGCTTAAGTAACTATAAGGAACCCATAAGTACTTAAGTTATTAGACCAAAAATCTGAGTAGCAATAGGCCCTACTACTTTAACGAAACATTATTGTTTAAATACAACTTTCCTATTATATCAGGAAACCTATCGCAGAGGGCATACACTAACCTGAGGATACGAAATGACAAACACGCAATCCCGAGATCCGAACCCAGAACCCTTCAAGCGTTGGCGTTTTAACCAACTACGGTACGGCTGTCGGCAAAATTTAAATCATCAAAGCTACCGTTTCACTAACTTTGGCAATATAAAAATTCACGGCACATTTTAGGACTATGCACAGACGGATTAGCACACTTAAAACACGAGTAAGATAGTTTACTGGGTTCATGAAACCCAGGTTAATAGCAGATGGCCGAATTGTTGCACGATACTTGGCGAGGTCTATGGTAAACAGCTCCATAGACATTTGCAATACAGGCGATTGGCTGCGAGGGGACAATTAATGCATAGTGGAATTCCTCGAAGCACCTCGTCAACGACGTTGATATCGTGCATACTGACTACAATGTCGAATTGTATTGCTGTTAAGATTGAAAGGACGACTCGTATGAGAATTAAAAGACGCGAATTCTATACGGAACCGTCGTATTTGATACCAGACGTAAATACGGTAGAACCTCGTAAACATTTTGCGTGGATGTAGACTTCCGTACGTATCTGTTATGCAACAGACAGACTGGGAACGTTGTCGTCTTCTTTGTAATGGGAAAGGAACATACAGCTTTGTAAGGACGGCGGTGTTCGAAGCACCAAAGCTTTCTTCTACCCATTCTATTACTACGTACATATATATGTTGCACTGTTATGACGGTTTACATGTCGCTTTCACTTTCCCGCATTGTCGCTTGCTGAGTGCTTGGCCTTGGCTCTACTGAGTGTAAAGTGCTGACGTAGTGCGGCGAGTGTTATATATCGCCTCGTTACTACACGATCCCGCGCGGCAAGTTGAACACATTGGTGCAACGCCTATTATATGGAGACTTACAAAATTAATTATTTTTCGACGACAGACTAAACTTCAAACACCAGTATTTTATTGATTTTTTTTTTCATTGGAAAAATGTTTGTTTGACACGTTCTGCACAACTTGGAACAAATAGGTAATCACTAACAACAGGATAACCCAATCACGTCCAAAAAATAATCAAAATTTAATATGGGTCCTTACTGTTGCTGAAGCACCGGCTCGAAATGTTTATAGAGCGGTGAATTCTACACTGCCCGCCGGATATCTGCGAGCTTGAGAAACTTACAGGGAAGGGCAGCGTTACTGACGGTTTCTGGAATTCATTAGGCAACACGCGAGGAATAGAGGTGCAACCGAGAAGATCAGAGCCTGCCGCATCATGCAAAAATAACATAAAACATTGTCCAAGGTGAATTCTTTTTGCTCGTAACCCTTCATATTTTCAAAGCCATCCACTATTGTCGACGTGAGCACACCACTATCGTATCTGATTTTGCTATTAACACCTCACTGATTTACTGTTATTTCATAGGTACTTTCATATTTCAAAATTAAATTACCTTCGCAATCATCAACTTGCTGAAAGAGGCAATATTTTCCGAACAGTTAGTAGGAACAATTCCGCGCGGTGTTCTCAGGTTACGTGCTCAACCTACGTACCCGCTCCAAAAGATATGCCGATAACAGGGAATGTTTGTAACCGTGATCTCAACTCGCAGATATATGACGCGCCGTATAGCATGGAGCTAGATCATTACGCGAGGTTTGCAGGTATTTAACGTTATTTATTATACAACTGTTGACAATGGGCGAATTTGCCAAGTAGGGCATAATTGATGAGTTACTTGTCTTTTTAGGAATTTCCAAATTTAAATTACACACACGCAGTTAAGTCGTCCTCGTTGGAGCTGTATTTGAGTAAGCTATGACAGTAAGGTCGAATTCCAAACATTTATCAAATACTCTGGCTTACAAACGACTGTAAAGAAAACAACGAACGTAACCAAATCAATTACACGTTTAGTTGGATTTTGATTAAAAACTGGGCACTACTCCAAAGAATTATACAGAGATGTTAATATCCCTAGAAGTTGACTAGTTATCATGCCGGTATACGCTCTACAACATTCGACTCGGAGACAGCGATGGACATTAAGGCGTACACCAGCCGCACATGCCAGCAAAATGCTGGAACGGTGTTCGCCAATCAGCGTCCCGTAACTTACTCGCCTGCCGGCAACCCAGTAAATACTGAACCTTCCGCGGCACGCAGTACCCTGATAGACTCAAGGTGCGTTCACAGAGCATCATGCAGCCAATCACAGAATGGGTGCCTCCACATCAAAGGAACCACCACTGACGCAAATAGCTGAATAAGCGGCTGATTCAACACTGCATCCTTAATTATAGAAAGTTCACGGTAAACTGAGAACTTTTGAAAGCGCTGTTTAAGATAGACTTATATGCACATTGTATATTCTTCAACCAGATGTAACATTAACGTTGCCGTAGGCCTGGCCACTTTATTCATTCATACGTCAAGTGAAACTATGAAATTATTAGAAAAATTATTAATTTGCAAATCTGTTAAATTTTGTGCATAAAAAACAGAAAGGAGTGACGTGGAGTAGAGGGATTTGGGCGGCATTGGGGTCTTGAGAGCCGATGAGGTGGAAGTGAGGTGAGTATGAAGAATCACCAAAATGCAAGGGCGGGGAAAACGGGAGATCCCCGAGAAAACCCGCCAACCAGCGGCATTGTCCGGCAAGATTCCCACATGTGAAAATCCGGGAGCGACCCCGCCGGGAATCTAACACGGTTTGCATGGGTGGGAGGAGTGAAGTCTAGCCACTACACCATCGTGGCCTCAAAAACAAAAAAGGAAAATAAATCATATCAGTATTCTAAAGTGTTTCCCGAACTTTCTTAATTAAATGTTGAGACATGGAACTACATTCCCTCCGTCGTTTCCAACTTTACTGGGCGCATGCCATTCAAGTGTACGCATCAAAATACATGCAGGTAAATGCAATTGTATTTTTCAAAGGTTGATTTCAAAACTGCACAAATAACTGTGAACNTTTGCATGGGTGGGAGGAGTGAAGTCTAGCCACTACACCATCGTGGCCTCAAAAACAAAAAAGGAAAATAAATCACATCAGTATTCTAAAGTGTTTCCCGAACTTTCTTAATTAAATGTTGAGACATGGAACTACATTCCCTCCGTCGTTTCCAACTTTACTGGGCGCATGCCATTCAAGTGTAAGCATCAAAATACATGCAGGTAAATGCAATTGTATTTTTCAAAGGTTGATTTCAAAACTGCACAAATAACTGTGAACATCCTATACTCTGTGACGCAGAGGATGGGTCACAGGGAAGAAGCACCACTCACGGTAACTTGCCCCCCCCCCTTCCCCTCACCAATCTTGAACCAGAAAAAGGCGCAAAAGCCGCACACTGGACACGAGCGCAGCTAGGTTACTGTCCCGTCACGTGCGAGTTGCGCGGCTCCATTATACGAGCGGCGCGTTATTTTCCCCGGCCGACATGTCCGTGGTGAAAGAGCGTACAAGAGGGGAAGGGGGGACAATGTGGCGGGCGGCGCCTGTCAGAGGACGCCCGAGCTCTGGCGCCGATAAGCCGTCTGGCTCCCACTTGTTTACGAGGCCGCCTTCCACCCGACCTGCTGATAACAACTCTGTTGCGAGATCTCGCTCATGCACTGATCGCTATCACTCTCCATTCGCTTTTAGTACTAAATAAAAAAGCTTTTAGAATTACATGTATGGTGGCTGATGACGACTGGGACAGAGAGGTATAGTGTATTCGAAATAACCTCACGCTTTTTTAATCAATCCTTTGAAATATCACCCCATTTATGATATATATTGTTTTTTTATTTTTATAATACGTCGTGTATCACACGCTGCAACATAACAAATAACGGTCGGTGGGTACTCTGCGCAAAGTACAGCTTAAAGTTTGACGACGGGTGGAACTGTCCTTGAACATTAGCAACATTTAACAGGACGTAAGTGGTGAGCGTGAACATACGTGCCTTGTAACCCTTGTATGACGTTGTAGATAGCTCCTAGTCTCCCTGGGTGGGGTCACGGTGGTGTAGTGGTCAGACTACTCGCCTCCTACGTAGGCTTACCTGTTTCGATTCCCGGTGAGATCGCTCCCGGAATTGGCATGCGGAAATCGCGGTGGACGATAGCGACGGTCGGCGGGTTTTTTTTAGGGGATCTCCCATTTTATTCGTCCTTGCATTCCGGCGCTGATCCATACTCAAATTGTTTAATCCTCGTCGGCTCTCAAGACCTCGTTGTTAAGAGCCGCCCAAATCTCTTCACTCCACTGTCCACTCCTAGTCTCCCTCGAACCCCGTCTTTCGCCTTTTATAGCTTTGCGATGTGACTCAATTAAGGTATACTGCGCGCAGTATAATATATGGTTGCGGAAGTTTAATAAAACACGTTGGTTGGAAACTCGACCACGCTTCACTGCGTTTGCATTAAAAAACTATTTCACTGCAGAGGTCGCAAGCCTTGAAGTCTCTTGTTGGAGACTGGGCTTGAACAATTGTCAAAAGAATTTCTGTAGGACAAGTTAAAAAAAAAAAGTTCGATGGCTCCCGTCGCCATCATATATTTAATATATTGCTTAAGAAGCCGGAGGCGCGTATCCAAGTTCGTGAGGCGTGGAGGTCTCAATAAAGATAAAAGAACTTAATTTGTTTTTTAATTTATTCACATATATATTATTTACAACATTAAACTATCTATCTGCACTGTTACTCTTGTTATTCTCAGTGAGCGCAATATTTAATGTGTATCTCAATTCTAATTACAGTACTTATCAATGTCTCTATATTGATTACAATCTCTTAATTCACACTCATTATTTGCAAATATTCAGTTTATAGATTGCCATCATCCCAAATGTCGTACACTAACGCAACCAGTTCAGTAGTCGCGCCCGCCAGTCACACCCTTCACTGTACCGATGCTCGCAGTCCGCTGGCCACACTCGCCGCCACTCGATGCTCTGCTGGCTCGTCGCTTCGCTGCCTCCCCACTCTGTCCGCTCGGAGGCTCGTCGCGGCTTAAGTAGTCTCGCTGACCCGATCTAGAAGGTTCCTCGCGTCCCGAGTCTCGCTGAGAGAGGCCCGAGCAATGACCACAATATTCTTTCAATGATAACCTCAGAAATTCAATCCTCTGAAGGTCAGGAGCGCACAAGTCGCGATAACCTTTTCGCGACGGCACGCAGATTACTGCTCGCCTGATCTTCATACACTCCTTCGCTTATTTGAGCGGGACGGGGAAAGAGAAGCGACGTGGAACAGCAATCATGTAACAATACATTGGACCGGTTCTAAAATTTATTGGAATTTGACGAGTCCAGCCAATCAGAATCGTGCACATAAAAACACGTTATTTTATACATCGCTAAAATTTAAAATAGCAAACAATAATTAGAAAAAAATAACATTTATCTGAACATGAATATTGTTGGAAGTTGACATTGAACTGAAATAGAAAAAAAATTAAAGGTACTTAATTTTACAGGTGCAGGAAAAATGCGTGATAAATAAAGTTATATTAGTTACGAAGCTAAAATAAATCACCAAGTTCTTGACACTCCTTCCCGTAATTATCTCGTATTGAAAATTATGTTTTAATTAGGTCTGTCAAAAAAAACTTTGACAGTTTGACATATTTTCGTACACGTTCAAGGATAAGTGACCAAATTTGTTTGATGGCCATGTTCCGTCTTCGAATTTTATTGTCAAATATATTGGAAGGATAAATTTTGACAGTGAGAGGGACTTTACCCAGGCACGAGGGAGCCGATCGTGATATAACACGGCAACGTCAACAAAATATCTGGAAAAAATGCGGTCGCGGGTCTTGACCTTGCTCAAGGAGATCGGACGAAGGCGGGGAATGTCTAGCGAGCCAATCACAGGAAAGCAACAGTGTCACCGATACCTACTGTATAGTCTACGCGCATGTAAAGAGAACACGTCAGTCTTGCGGGAGGTATTCGCTATAGTTCATTCACGGTTACTTCCCACGTTTCTGAAGCCCCGCTAAGTTCAACTTACAGGATATTTCTCTGCCTAATGCAAAAAAAGGCTTAACCAAGTATATAAAATTACACCAAAGGGACAACGCACCGCATTTGTGCGTTATAAGTGTAATCATACTTTGTATAAGAACTATTTCTTATTTATCATTACTAACATACCTATTTTCTGTCTGTTTGTATTCATTCATATTCGTTATAAATAAAATATTGTAATTTATAGATCAAATATAAATAAAAGTTCAGTTTAACCAAAAATAAGGTATGTTTATATCAACACAATTATAAAACGCTTGTGATACATGGTATATTTAGGAAATAACCAAACATGTCATACATAGGGTGATTTTTAAAGGTTGATTAAAACAGTGTGAAGAAACCCCAAATACACTAGAAAGTGAGTGAGTGCAGACATGTGGCAGCTTAAAACATCGAGGTCTTGAGAGCCGATGCACTAAAGAATAAACCACGGTATGTTCTAGTAACGAACGTCCTACTAATCATAGCGAAGTCCCAGAAATGACTGGTGACGTAATTGCGTTTTCTGCTAACGAGACAGTTTCTGGAAGACATACGTATCCCACCGAAAATGCCACGAAACGAGCAGCAGCTGCGACGGGGAAATCGGTGGCAAAAATATGCAAAATACCTACGGAAATGAATGTATCAAAAGTAACAGATAAAAAAAGTATATCAAAAGTATGAGATACGAAAGCCGAATAGCACAAAAACAGTTAGGGGTGACTTTTATTTGCGCGTTGTTCGACGCACAATTAAAAACTTTTATACCCGCAGAAAAGAAGTACCTACTTTAAAAAAAGGCTACTGTCTGTATTACGAAAATACAAGAATGGCTCAGGGTAAACAGTAATGCTTATGAAGAAGAAATTTCTGAAGCAGATCTACTTTGCGTTGTTAGATGCCAACGCCCAGCTCTCAAGAATTATGTAGAAGAACTTCTTGAAGCTGCCACGAAGTAGACTTGGCTGCCGCCACATCATGTTATTTGAATGCCATAGAATATATCTGGAACACTGTCAAGTCTCGTGTAGCTGATAAAAATGTGTAGCAAAGAGCCGACCAGATAAAAGTGTTGACAGAAGAGGCTATAAACAGTATTTCGAAAAGACTGGAAATATTCTGTTTCATATATAAAAAGAGAAGAAGCAGAATACTGGAAACAACTATCGTTGTATGGAAGAAGAAATAGAAAAATGTGTAATAAGTGTGGATGGTGATAGCGATAGTGACAGTGAAAGCGATAGTTACCATGACGACAGTTGTAGTGCTAGAAATAGTGGAAAACTTTTAAAAAAGGGGGGNAAGAACTTGCATAGAAAACGGCATGTTTTAAACGACGGTGATTTGATTAACAGTCAACATTTAAAGCTTAACTGGTGTTTGAAGTGATGGATAACACAATATGCATGTTTTCAAGTTGCGTCATTTGAGTAGTCTTACTATGTAAAACAATTCACCCTTTCGGGAGACGGTTTCCACGCAACATTTCTGGACAGGTATACCTTCATTAATATCATCTTCCTTGTGGTAGCAGTTCCAATCATATTTCTGTGGATCCAGTTTTCCTCCTATCGATTACTTTAGCTCTAATAAAATTTTTGTATCATTTTCAGGAAATCTTTTAAATCGTATTTGCATGCATGGCAGCTTATGCATTTTAAAACAGCATAACGTAAAAATAAAACATAATAACAACTGTTAAAAAACAGAGATTGGGAATTATTGTACTTGAAATAATTTTTGCGGGCACGTCAAATGAATTCAAATTAATGTTTAATGTGCATTTTATTAATAACGCTTTAGATTTGTAACTTGTACCTTCTCATATTTATTGCTGAACGCCAGGCAGATGTTTTCCTGTCACTCCAACAAATCGATCTTTATTCACTGAAAAGTTATAATGGTATTGTGATATAATAATGTTACGCACTCGCTGATTCGCATCCCGCGCGAGCGAGTGGAAGTGAAGGACAGCAGTTATGCGATAGCGGCGGCAGCAAGTCAAATAACTGTTTAGAATGAACAGGCGAGCGATAGGCCGGTGGCCGCATATCTGTCACAGAAAGCGAGCCGACACGATAATCCTTTTTGCGGCGCGCGCTGCTGACCCTGGTTGTATTGATTTATGCGTTTATCTAAAGAATATTCTNTGTATTGATTTATGCGTTTATCTAAAGAATATTCTGGATTACTGACCTCGTTCTCTCAGTGTGCCTCGGGGTGCGTTGAACCTTCCAGATGGACGGGGCGAACGCTATATAAGCACGACAGGCCTCCGACCCGAGGAGTTAGTGAATGGATGAGTGGCTGAGTTCCGAGCGATAGAAAACGAGCGGCGGGAGAAGTGAACAGCGGANCCGAGGAGTTAGTGAATGGATGAGTGGCTGAGTTCCGAGCGATAGAAAACGAGCGGCGGGAGAAGTGAACAGCGGAAGGGAAATCTCCGACTGCGAATATCAAGCAGTGAACAGTGCGGCTGGCAGGCTGGACTATTGGACTAGATGCGTCAGTGAAAGACATTACAAATGGTGGTAACAGATATACCGAACACGTGTTAATGATGGGAATGAGTTAATTAACTGTAACCAAACAGAGGCAATTAAGAAGGGCGTTGATTAGAGTTGAAATAGACATTAAATATTGCGCTCACTATTAAATAAAAGAGTAATAGTGGATATACATAATTTAATGCTGTAAATAATAGCTGTGAATAAATTAGAAATCTAATTTAGTTCTTTTATTTTTATTAGGACCTCCATCTCTCATGAACTCAGATACGCCCCTCAGGCGTCCATGTGACAGTGACATATACTCGCCAACCGGCAGTCCAGCCAATAGAGAACCTTTCGCAGGACGCAGTAGATAATCAAACACACGCCCCGTTCGCAGAGCCTCGCGTAACGAGTGAGTGAAGAGATTTGGGCGGCTCTTAACATCGAGGTATTATCAGTACTTTGTAAATCGTATAACAGACAGGTTTCCTGCACCTGAGTCATTGGATATAACAGGAGTATCTTCCAGAGAAACATATTTTCCAGAGCAACATACAGTATGCACAGCGCTCAGCACTATTACTGTATTTCAGATCAGCCACAAAGCCACGTCAGACATTGTATTTTGCCACTTCAGGTGTTAAGTAATCATGCTGTGCACACCGGTCAGTCCATAATGTCTGCATCCAGACAAAAATTATTAGCACCACCGTGCTTTAATTAGCTGCAGTTGAATGCGATCTAATATAAGGAGATTACGCTCCTTCCAATCGTGGTGGGTGGGCGTGGTTACCACCTCACCTGTCAACAGCATCGTACAGAGTTGAATCTGCACGCGCCACCTTGATGGNGGTGGGCGTGGTTACCACCTCACCTGTCAACAGCATCGTACAGAGTTGAATCTGCACGCGCCACCTTGATGGGGCTGAGGTATATCCAACCTCTACGAAGGGGCTTAGTAAACGAGTCCTCTTACTAGGCGGGCCAGACCAGCGTCCCTTCATTAGCGTGCATCAACCCTTCGAAACTGGTCCAACGACACGCCGCTTTTATTCGCCAAGAGGTACTGAGCGACAAGAGCCCATCACCAAACCCATCACACCAGTGTCCAGTGGGGGTTCGGTGGGAGGGAATGCCAACATCGAGGTATTGAGAGCCGATGAGGGTGAGGCGAGGTGAGTATGGAGCAGCGCCCGAATGCATGGACGGGGAAACGAGAGATCCCCGAGAAAACCCGCCGACCAGCGGCATCGTCCGGCACGACTCCCAAATGTTAAAATCCGGGGGCGACAGTACCGGTAATCGAACCCGGTTCGCCTTGGTGGGAGGTGAGTAGTCTAACCACTTCACCACCGCGGTCCCAGAACATCGCGTAGCTAATCCGAGAATGGGTGGGCCCACATCAAAAGAACCTCCACGCCATTTCGTGTCTGTGCACTTCCTTAAAGGCTGTCCACATTTAACAGAACACTTTCGAAATCAACCTTTGGAAAATGTCACTACCGCTACCAGCTTAATTTTAAAGGGGAAAACTGATTGGTATGAGTCCAGTAAAATTGGTAACGGCGGAGTGAAGGTAGTTGCAATTTTTAACGTTAAATAAAAAGTGTTTGATAGAGTGTTTGATAGACATTTTGCTTTTTGTTCTTCTTAATGCATGTAATTGTAAGAATAAGCTAATTTATAAATTATTTTTTATCCAATAATTTTACAGTTACACTTTATCCAAAACTAAACTATTAAAAGTGCACCCAATATGCTTACCTACGAAAAGAACACACACTTCAGTCGAAGCCTGCTGAGCGCTTCCAAGTCATCGTACAAATTAAAACTCTATTTCAGAGCACTCCAGCATAGCTAAAATCGGCTTTTTCTAATCGTTGTGTCTCAAGACATACGCGTCAGATACAAAAATACTCAAGGGGGCCCTGCATGGGACCTTGCCACAGACTTCCCACCAATAAAATGAT
Source organism: Clitarchus hookeri (assembly GCA_002778355.1). NCBI lineage: Eukaryota > Metazoa > Arthropoda > Insecta > Phasmatodea > Phasmatidae > Clitarchus > Clitarchus hookeri. The sequence goes on from NQII01001295.1 coordinate 285,502, forward strand.
AAGGTCATCGTTTAAAGTCCAATAGGTACAAGCAGCACGACGAGCACACTGCACGTCAGTTCATATTATTGTGCTTAGGGGCGATGGCGAACCGTGATGTGCGTAAAAGTGTAGCCCTTATCGCTTCTCGCCCTCAAACGAGGACAATCTAGGCGGCTGTGAACAGTTGATTGTGAACGACGTATGCCACGAGTTGCCCAGGCCATGCCGCCCTGTTAACCTGGCGTTCCTCTGATCGCCGTAGTTGAACGGGGTAAGGGGTTATTAGTACTTGGATTGGTGGCCGTCCAAGGCGCACATACAAACCTAGGTAGCCCCACTAAGGGTCAACACATGAATAGACAGGAGGTGAGGTCGCATCGACCAGGTACTCCATCTACAGTCTATTAGCTGTTTCTTCACGCATTATGAATCAAACCTTTGAAAAATCACCCCATGTACGACATGTTGCATTGCTTCCTATGTATGACATGTATCACAAGCGTTTTATACTTCTGTTAACATAAAAGTATCTCATTTTTGATAAAATTGAACGTTCATTTAAAATTAATTAATAAATTATAATATTTTATATGTAATTAATATTAATAAATGCAGGGAGAAAATAGGCGTGTTCGTAATGCCTAATAAGAAATAGTTCCCATGCAAAATATTATGAAACAGAGTGCGCACGAATGCGGTGCGTAGTCCTATCGGTGTAATATTCCAGACTAAGTTGAGCTTTGTTTGCACGGGTTGGAGGTGCGGTCGCCTCCCGTGGCGTTTGTGTTACGTACGACAAGTTTCCCTTTCAAACATGCACGAATATTACGTATAATCCATTCACGGTTACTTCCAACTTTTGTCAAGCCCTGCTTAAGTTCTACTTTCAGTATATTTCACCGCCTCATAAGCTTAGCCGAGTCTAGGAAATTACACCAAAGGGACGATGCACCGCATTCGTGCGCACTCACTTTAATAATATTTTGCACAAGAACTATTTCTTTCAACACGGCTATTTGCTCCCTGTTTTTATTTATATTGATTACGAATGTATAATATTATAATAAATAAACAAAATATAAATAAAAGTTCAATTTAATAATAAATAAGGTATTTCATTTTAACAGAAGTATGCTTATGAAACATGGCATGTTCTGAAACAAACATGCACGTCGTAGCTACATGGTGTGATTTTTTAAAGGTTTAATTAAAAAAGTGTGAAGAAACCGCTAATAGCCTACAAAATTCAAACCTGTTAAGATATGCCTTATGCCCTGAAATCCTCCGTTTTAAAATATTTGATTTGAAAAGTTAACTACGGTAAAAAAAAAAAAAAACACAAGCTGGCCGTGTCGTACGCTTGGCAACACCGGCCGGCCTGGGATCAGCATGAGATGCTTCCTGCCCACTCGAGATGGCGAGGTTGGTGGTCCCGTTGAAGGGCGTCTTGAGTGCAGGGCCCGAGTCGAGACGAACACCAGCTGGCAACGACAGGCTGCCACCCAGTGTTCCTGTCCCCCACCACGAGTATCACGACTCCAGCAGTGTTCAGTCATTCACAGGGCCCATGCTCGCAATATGGCTTCCATTCTCAGTTGTTTAAAATACTTGTTGGAGTAGCTGTTGCTATTACTGCCCGCATCGAATGAGGAAGCGTAGTGGCAACACATCGGCTCCCGTAATAACTCGAGGCGAACGACTTCCCCCGAACAACAGGTGCCATCTCTAATGATCCCGCCGTCGACGAGACATTATGGGTCTCTGTTAGCTCTGGTGGTTGGAGGTATTTGGCGTTTTCCGAGGTCTAAAATCGTGTGGTGGCTACGGGCGATCCCGGTACGCTCATCACATGCCTCATCGCCTCTACGGTAACCTTATCGTGTTGTGCAATAATAGAGGTGAAAGTGTGCTGCACATCCCTCGATAACATTAGTACCTAAAAAATATCGCGAAAACGCCCGTTTGATCTATTTACATGATTTAAAAAATGCGTATTGTTGACCAGCCAGCTGACCCGCGCTTTATGCCGGTAGGTTTATCAGAAAATGTGCGAAGTGAGTGGCGTCACGTTCATGCCTCAATCGGTCTTCGAACGCCAGCTTCGTTGTCCGAAAATAACGCCTACAACCGCGGTCACCAATTAAAAATATTTCATTTGCAAATAAAGTCTATAATATTTTAATGCATGAAAGTAAAAAAGCACTGCGTGCCGGTCAATGTTTTCACAAGACTTCCTAGAATAACTTCTACAAATGGGGAGCAGAGAGTTAGTGATGCAGTTAACCAGCTATACCACTCTCTGCTACAATTTCTGTCACGCTACAAGTAACCTGATTACGAATACGACGGCTCAAAGAATAAACTATGTGTTTAAAATCACTGAACGTAACCTCAAATCATACTGGTGCAGTTCGTCGGGTAAAACGGTAGTATTTGCTAAGAGTCTTCGACCAAAATGCTGTAAAGGCCCAAAACATATTTTACGAAAATATTTTTTTAATGAAAGTGGAAAAACTCTTTAACTTTTCAAATTTCCTGCTTTGAGTAAATTGGTCAAAGAACCTTTCGTGGCGTACTCTAGACCATATAGCGCGTGGAAATTAACCTGCACGAATATAAGTACACCATCTGTGATAGGATGAGTGCTCTTCGAGTTATTGCGATTGACCAAACTTTATTAGTGTTCATAAATGTTACAGAACTGTATAATAATTTTATTTCACATCAACCATGTGATTCAATAATAAATATCGTAGTAATACGGTATATTGTTCATATTACCAGTTTAAGTATTTGCAAATATGCTAAATAACCAAAAATATTCTTTTAGTTAAATTTTTTTGATCAAATAAATATCTTTGGGGTGCTTTGGAGGGAATAAAATGCATTTTTATACCTACTTGAACAAAATTCAGTTTTAATAAAGTTCGCAGGCTTTCGCGGCCGTTGTGTGCATGTTCTTGGCTAATGCGTTATATAGCTGCGTCATTCGTATTTTGTCCCGACGTTTCGGAAGACTTTGCAGCCTCTATCTACAGCATGAAGCAGCAGCAGCAACTGTTACCTACTGAGTGGGCCGCAATGTCTTCCAAAACGTCGGCACAAAATACGACAGTGACGGTTACAACGCAGAACACAGAAAAAAATATCTTGCGGCGGCCACAAAGTGTTGGTATTCACCCTACCAAACGTTTTTGTGGCAAACACAAAATTGTTTGTAGCCACCACAAATTAAATTATTAGTGGCCACAAAAGTATGGTAGTGACCATTTGTTACTTGGTACTAGGTATCAATTTTATTATTAGTAACAAATTTGTATTTTCAGTAAGTTGTAATTCTCAATATTGTTACGCGCTGACGCTCGCACAAGACGCTAGCTCCATACGCGGACCNGGGGGGGGGGGGGTTGACCCTCCCCTCCACCCAGACAGACCTGCTCGTGGTCCCGTTGGGCGGCCGGGAATGATTGGCAACTGACATGATTGGCAGCTGACCTGATTGGGGTCACAGCTCGTCCGCCCCACTGCTGGCGAAGTCAACGAGTTTAGAGGATGCGCAAGAACATTCTGGGAACTAGCACCCTCGGCCTCATTTAGATAAATTTCTGGGCGATGGCCTACGACTATATAAATATCGCAGCGGTCCAAGGTTCGGTAGTTTTTTTGTGGAAGCCAATTGGCTGAGTGCGGTATTCAAGCGACACGTGGTGTAGCGAGAGGCATCGGTGAAGAGGACGGACGACGACGGGAGATTACGAGGCGACGGCGGACGAGATGTTTGTGGTGTGAATGGACGAGAGGGCGTGAAACCCGACAAGTGAAGGCTACTGTGCATGAGGGCACTCGGAAAAATCTAGAACATTGCGAACTGGTGGAATCTGGACTAAACTGAGGTGGGACTGTATGAACATGTGACACGGACTTTATTGTAAATATTAGAACTGTCAGATATGGCAATATAATTTATAAATTAATTCACTAGGCTTTGATACGCTGTCATTTATGACTGATTTTAGTTATTTAGTTACATTAATTTCTATGACGTAATTGTAAGCTGTACTGAATGAATTTATTAATTGTAAATAGCAAGAGAGATCATTTTATTGTGAGATGTTGAGACGAAAGTATTTTCTTGGAATTATTTTCAATAAATTAGGAAATTATAATTAACTCTTTTATTAAATTAAGACCTCCATCCCTTAACGAACCTGGTATAGCCCACTGACTTTTGAGAAATTGTAACAATGTGAAGGTTACTCGGTAATTAAAAGAATAGGCACCAAACAACAACATATGTTTTTTTTTTATTTAATTCCCTTTAACGTAACCGTTTTACACCGGACGACTAATCAAGGGTCGTATTATATACTTAAGTGACTCGCAGAAACGACACGCGCACCCATGTGTTGCCGGGATTCGAACCTGGTACTTGATTGCTAACGTTGTAGCGGTTGCCCCAGAGCGCTTGTTCAGTCGTCGCCTTGCACACCGCCGTAGGTGCAACACATTCACGCTTACTTCCAACTTTTCTGAAGCCCTTCTGAAGTTCTGCTTTCAGGCTGTCCCTCGTATCGGGCAAACAAAGCTAACCTAAAACTAGGGAATCACACCAAAGATACAACGCGTGTTCTTGCGCTCTGTGTTTAATTATATTTTGCATGAGAAACACATATTTTTTACTAGGGCATTATCAACACACGTATTTTCTCTTTTTTTTTTTTTACAACAATTATAAATTAAATAGTGAAATTTGCCGATAAAATATAACTAAGAAATCAATTCAAACCTAAAATAAGATTCTTTATGTTAACAGGAGTAACAAACGTTTGTGATACACGACATATTTAGGAAACAACCAAGGCGATTTTTCAAAGGTTTGGTTGTAAAAGTGTGAAGCTGGTGCGAGCAGAGCCTTGAAAACACAGGCGTGGCGTCGTGATGCGAGCGGCGGACTGCACGTCGCTAACAAGCCCGCGAGGACGTCGACTGCGGTCTGGCATCTCCGATTACACGCCACTTGGGGCTCCATTCATCTCCGCGTCGTCGTCCCCGCGATAATCCTTCCTCGCGCCGGTTACTGCAGCGCACCTCGACAAGCGTGCCCGATCCTCGTGCCGCGAGACATGTCACTGTTACTTCCATCCGACTGCAGTCATGCCGACAAGTAGTTCATAGCTCAGGTTAGGTTCATTCTACTCAGGTTGGGAACAAAACCATATTTCTCATGGGAGAGCTTGGCATAGGGAAAATTTCCGCCGCTAGGTGCGCGTAGTGTTCCAAAATTTAACTTTTAATTCAAATTTTAAGACACGTGAATAATAAAAGAAGAATTTTTTGCTTCGTTACAAAGTTATTCGATTTGTGATTATTGCAATTATTCTGATTTTTAACACAAAATATAGAGAACATCTGACACCTTGCCGACACTAGCGCTTACCTAGTGGCCAAAATGTTCTCATTCCCAAGATTTTTTACATTAATCATCCCAAACTGTAATCGGCTTTCAAGACCTCGTTGTTAAGAGGCGCCCAAATGTCTGGCCTCAACTCAACTCAACCTTTTGTAGAAGTAACCTTCGCTCAGGATACCGTCTGCCAAGGCCGTCTGCTTCCAAAGATCATTTAAGAAACATTTGAACCTCCGGGGGCTAGTTTCGGTGTCCTATTTATCGTTATTAAGCATGTAGTTTTTGAAAGAGAAAATTGGTAAACCGGCTATTTCATAATCCTTTTTTGGGTACAAAATCTTTGGTATAGGATATTTCAAGTGAAACAGACGTTCTGCATGTTCCTCTATATTTATTATTACACCATAAAATGTCAGTGTTGCCGTTTAGTCTCATAGAGAGTACTTCTCGGTGGAAAGACTGCAGAACAGTTCAGTGCGTCGCAGGTACAGACGACGAAGCATGCGATGGACGTATCTGGGTCTTACCAAGCGCTCCCGCGCTTGTAGGCCACACTGTTAAAAAAATTCTCTCTCATTTTACGGAAAAGTGCTGAAAAAAAAATCTCCAGAAATCTTTGTACTCTCTCCGTAAAATTATGGACACGTTGATTTTCAAGAACGGGCTTTCCGTAAATTTCACAGAACTTTCCGAGAGTTAGCGGAACATATCCGTAAATTTTTTCGTTAGTTTTCTGTACTTCCTGTTTTTATAACCGTTCACCTTCATTCTTGTACCATTGCAGGCATAACGGTAGTATTTGGTGAAACGACTTATGCAACTTTTTTAGTGTATATAAAAATTGGTGTAGTTTAAGTGTTGCTAAATGTTACAGACGCATGATGCTATATTTTTTTTATATTTGAAGGAATATGTCTAAGTTGCGTGGACATCGTTACTGCCGCATAAACTAGTTTTCTGGGTACAGTGGCGAAGAAAGCTTCGGGTAGACACTGCATTGTTTGTTACCGGAACCTGAAGCGAATAGGAAATAAGGAGACTTTCCGTATACTGTATTTAAGAAACCCATCTCCGTTTTTCGTCTTTACGGAATGCGTTTCCGTATACTTACTGTACATTTCCGTAAAAGTGTCTGTAAATATACGTAAATTTTTAACAGTGCACGGGCGCACTAAATAAGTCATGGTGGACGGCACCACCCTTAACTAAACACTAATGAAAGCCTGCATAAACACGAAATACTGCCATAAAGCTAATGACCAGAGAAGCGCAAAGTTCTCAATATCCGGTGACAGGTAATTTAAACGTGCGCGTAGAATCGTCAAATTTATCACTGGACCACACTTTGAAACATCTCGGTTGACTCTAGCTAGACCTGTAATAAATACTTCACAATGGTGCAAACTCTCTCCCTCTTTCGTTTGGAAAAAAGAAACTTCGCATGACTTACCGGGAATTCAGATCCTCGTACGTCCCGGTGTAAAAGTAACGTTTGAATGGCAACCTAGATCACGGAATTGGCAGAAAAAAATTGCAAATAGTCGTTCAGCCCGAAGGATGACATCGCGATCAGAAGCATAGTTCATAGAACCACAGACTAAATATGAGGCAGACAGATCTTACTGGCTGCGCACAACCAGTCTCCCTGCCCCAGCATTGAACTGCTTTTCTGCCAACACGGCTTGCAACTTAAACAGCGTGGATTGGACTTGATGTTAGAATACGGTTTAGTAAACAAGTGCCTTGAGATATTTTTATACCTCCTCCAACATATTTGCTATGCGGTTTGATTAAACTCAAATTCGTAAAAGTATTTTATTAATATATAAGTGCTTGTATAATTTAAAAATTAACATAAAACCAACACGTTCTTCACTGTTGACCATGCGACTTTGACGGTTGTGTATGATTGTGGTAGGTCAATGTTGGGTACATGCGCAGAAGGCGAATAAGCGGTCTACCTCATATTTAGCCTATGCATAGAACTCACGCTGTTGGTTCCTGACACATCGCGATAACGGCTCGCGATCCACGTAGGTGACTTGGCAGCCGCCCACCTCGCTCGGTCAGAGTATCCCGGGAAATAGGATCATGTTTAAGTGGCTTTCCCGTAGCACGTGGGCGCCTGGCAGCCCGCCAGACCGGAACACACGATCATACCGCCGCGGCGCTCATTCATGAATACTCCCGCCGCGTGACGTCACCGCCCGCCACGTACTGCACCGCGCGCCCTCGTCACTTCCGCTGTGCCCACATTTACAGGCTGCTCACAGTTAAATGAGCACTTTTCAAATCAACCTTTGAAAAATTTCACCGCTTCTACCTGCGTACAGGGTGATTCTAAAATCATGGGACAAACATTGAGGGGTGGTAGAGCTCACTAAAACAAACAATTATTGTATAGTAATATATGGGCTGAAGTGACGTGTTGAGACACAAACACAAAAACATAACACATTAACGGAAACATAAAATTTTCATTAGCAGCGTACTTAACAAGTAATTCCGTACAGAAAATATTAAAACTGTTCCTGGACATGCATCCACCAACAGTCACGCATGCTTGGCGACCTCTACATATGGCGTGATTGACTGACAATGGTGGCGTGCTTGAAATAACCGGCGTATTTGAATCTGTTCGCCAATCACTCCACCGACGCTACCAAGCTTGCATTACTGCCGGTGGTAGCAATTTTGAGCAATTATTATACACATTGCTGTAAAAAGGCATTTAGCGGCGACGTTATAAATAAACAATGCGTTGCATTTCATGTGTAATTTTTGTGTTTGTGCCTCAACGCGTCACTCCCGCCCATATATTCCTATACAGTAATTGTTTGTTTTAGTGAGCTCTGCCACCCCTCAATGTTTGTCCCATGATTTTATTATCATTTTGTATATTTTAACGGGCACACTGACTGACATGCGCCCGGTTAAGTTGGTAACGACGGGGGAAAAGTAGTTTCATCTCATAACGTTGAATTAAAAGTGTTGGGTAAAAATTTGTGAAAAGTGAAACTATTAATTTTGTTTCTTGATTTTAAGGCTTATAAGAAAAAATTAGGAAACTTGTGAAACATTTACTTTTCTACTAATTTCACAGTTTTACTTGACCGACGCATGAATAAAGTGATTAGGCTCATGGCAAAGTTAATTTTACAAACGGTACAAGAATACACATACCGTGAACAGCTTACCGTATAGCTGTCCATGCGCTCGCCTCTAGGCTGTTCGCACTTCTGAAAGCCCTGCTTAGGTATACTTTCCTGACAATTTTGTATCCTTTCACCATTGTCATGGGGGCCAGTTGCTTTATTCATCCGGCGATCAAGATCAAGTGTAACCGAGAAACTCTTGCGGATACAAGTAAGGGCGTCCGAACCGTTTTGGCATGGAGGGGGAGGTATTGTAGAGAATTTGGCGCTCCTGGTGCTGTAAAATGGGCCCCTTCACAAAATTTGTTTGGAAATAAATTATGTCAGTACTTACACATACACACTGCTTCCTATTACCATATTTTAGCTGAAAATATTTGTACAGGTATAAACAATACTATTTAACATTATTATTGATCTACATTTTTAGTAGAATGCATAAAGTATGAAACTTCATCTACATTTTTCTTCATGTGGCGTCCCCTAGTGAGGTGTCGAGGGAGGGGGAAATGCCTCCCTTGCCCTACCCTTTTCCCGCGCTCTTGGACGTAAGTATGCTGGTGCGCCAAATACGTTGCACAGTTTCCGTAGAAAACACGCCATTAAAAAATTGATAGGTATTTTGTAGTGGTTTCTAAACACGAAAAGCATTAAAAAAGGTTCCGTACCCAAAGACAAGTTTCAAGTTCTTATTTAGACTCCAAGGATATATTTTTTTTTGGCGTGAAAATGGCTAAAACGCGTGTTTTCAGAATCAGTTCTAGCTGCTAAAATTACGATAGAGAAAGTTCAAAGTTGTCTTTAGTTCAGACACGCGTCGTACTTTTATCTTTATTAGCTTGCCATAAAAACATAGGGTCACCGCTTGAAGTCACGTTCAGACGAGTCTTTGACGGAAGGACTGCACGACAGTTGAGCGCGTTGCGCGTAGAGGCGATGAGACAAGTGGCGAGTGAGCAAGACTCGACCTTGGAGGTCACGCTTTTCAAGGCCTCGAACACGCAAAATAACCGTAGGCATGCTTTTCCTACATCACTGGCAGCACGCTACACACTGCGTCCGCTGAAATATGCAGTCGGTTGCCGATCAAAATCTCGTAACTACAGCTTCCATTAAAAATACTTTTACTTAACGGTCACACAGTAAACTACATCAAAATCACGATACTTACTTCATAAAAAAGGCAACTACCCCGCAAATTTGTTAAATTTTTATCTCCGGTGTAATAGTTTCGGTCCCCAAATCTTGCATTTCTTACCATATAAAGTTAGCAAATTTACACGATGTGCTTATAACAGGAGAGATTATTTATAAGGTCAGTGGCGAAGACGGAAAAAGGCAGCTGGGTTGTTAAAGCCCTTCCTCTTGCCACGACGTTTGTCATCAGTTGGTATCAAATTTATAAATAAGCCTTTAATGCATTTTATTATATTATGAAGTAATTTTTCTTCTAGTATTTTCCTAATTAACACGTATATCACCACCATGAACGTCGGCATGACCTCTATCCCTTCCCGACAGTCAGTGTAACCTTCCACTTCAGAAACTGCAGGCTACGCCGCAGTAAAGGTACTTGTTAAAGGAAGAAGTGGAGTGGCTTCCAATGGATAACCACACCCAACTGCATAACTCACGGAACTCGCTTTAAAAAATTGCAAGAACACGACCAAAATTGTTAGAAAATTACGATTAAGGCCTATATTGCATATAAAAGAAGAATGCATATTATGTAATCCAGTATAGTACTTAGCTAGAATTTACTTATTTAAATATTGTAAAATATTAAATAATTACAGTATATTTTTAATCAAAATCGAAATGTATTTCCTTCTGGATGCTGAAGAAAGCACACATTGTTATAAAAAAAGCAAACCCTTCAAAAATTTATTTGATTGTATGTCATATATAAATATTTTAAATAATTAATTGGACGCACATCGATTTCAGCAACGAAAATTATAATTTTCATAATTAAAAAATGTAAAAAAAGATTTATTACAAATATTTTTACATTACTATCAACATCTTTGCATACAACCATAGTAACTGTTACGACTGCCATACTTGATGAAGGTTTTCTTGCAAATTGTGCTTTCTGAACATCTAGAATGGGAAAAAAAAAACCCTTAAATGTTGATTAACAACAAACTCTTATGAACTTATTTTTACACATTACAATGAGTAAATTCTAGCAAAATATTTTAAAGTTCTACAAATAGTATGTATTCTTTCACATGCAAGACAATAGTGCGTGTACTACTTTATAATTAATTCTGCGTGTTGTACAGTTGGAAGGCACTCCTGTAGCGTGGTCGGTGCGTTGAGGCGTAACGGCTCCACTGTAGGCCGTACGCGGTAAAGCGAGTAGTGGAGAAGCGGCTCTTAATATCAAAGTCTTGAGAGCCGATGAAGGTGAAACGAGGTGAGTATGGAGCAGCGTCGGAATGCAAGGGCAGGAGAAACGGAAGATCCCCAAGAAAACCCGCCGACCAGCCGGCATCGTCCGGCACGACTCCCACGTGCTAAAATCCGGGAGCGACCCCGATTCACCTAAGTGAGAGGGGAGTAGTCTGACCACTACACCACCGCGGCCCTCCCAACAGGCATTCACAAATAATAAATATATTTAATTGCAGCCTCAAAAGCTCTTGAGAGCGGTGAAACGTATACTCCGTGTTTATTGGTCACATGCAATGTTATATATAAAAAGTGGCGGGAAGACAGAAAAACTGGCTGAAAGGAAAAATTTATCAGGGCCTTAAAAAACTGGTCACTTTACCATGAATAGCCTATAGGAGCCCGCCGAGAGGAAAGAAGGAAGGTCAAGTGGCCGCACGGGCTGGGTGGACGAGGGCCCAGTCTGCTCCCACGGCCAAGCGGTGAGCACCAGTGGTCCAGAAGGAGAATGCTTTGGNCATTGCCTCACCAACTGAAGGCAGGCAGATCGCCGTCACCTGTTATAGCCACGACGTCGTCGTATGCTTATATGTAGTTCATTCTCGGTTACTTCCAACTTTAGAAGCCCTGCTCAAGTTCTACTTCCAGGATATTCCTCCGCCTCACGCAAACAAAGCTTAACTGAGTCTGGAAATTACACCAAAGAGACAACGACACACCGTATTCGTGCGCACTCAGTGTAATAAGATTTTGCATAAGAACTATTTCTTACTAGGCATTACTAACATGCCTTTTTTCTCAGTGTTTTTACTAATATTAACTACGCATGAAATATTATAATTTATAGATAAGTCCAATTTTATCAAAAATAAAGTACATTTATGTTAACATGAGCATAAGACGCTTGTGATACATGGCGTATTTAGGAAACATTCAAATATGTCATACATGAAGTGATTTTTCAAAGCTTTTATTTAAAAAGGGAGAAGAATCCGCGAAAATAGACTATACATCTTGTTTTTCAACACTCGTTCGTAAACACTTTCAGACTTAGGCAGTGTTCTAATTCACTAGCTATGGGTCATTACCTGGCTTCATGGCCTTGAAAAGTGCATCACGGATGTAACGTCTCATTGTCGCTGTCCGAATTCACAGAAAGGGAACATCATTCAACCTGGAATGTCCCCTTCAGCCAAGGGCACGAGGCACTTGCCCTTTTCGACCCCTGGTTGTTTTTTCTATGCGCTAATGTTTGAAATATTTCATTTGTTGGCGTTTGGCTAGTTTCGACAACTCTGCACGACCGCAGAAACACTTGCTAACGTCACAAAGACAAATGAAACTTGCGTGGAGCGAAATTTGACAGAATAAAACCCGAAGTGGAAACGAACACAGGCGTCCGAATTCCCTAACGAGTATTTCTCATGAAGGGAACAAGGGCTCGTGTCACGGGAAGGGACCAAGGGCATATTGCTCTGAAATCTAACACAGCCTTATTTTAAATTAACCCGTTCAGTCACCATGTCCACGATCGTGGACATGTTGCACATGGATGATATTTATTACCAGTACTGTACACAGAAAGGTATCAGAGACCAATACCTTGAGAATCTTCCCATTGTGTAGTATGGTTTGTGAAAGCCACTAAGATCTTTCCTTAATGGATGGCTGGTAGTAACGTCTTCTAGCACACAGTACGTTGTTGACTGGTTGCAAAACGTACGCTAGACAGAAGTACAGTTCAGATCAAAATATGGCACGATTGAAACACTACGGCTCACAAATTAATGCGTGATCGAATGGGTTAAGTTTTCAGGTGTTCCATACAAGAAAACATTTGATCGGTTCTGTAGTCAAGCCGACACAACACCGTTTATCACGGTCACTAATCTGAAGGCTTTGTGTTCGACTCACTACCCACAGGGAAAAACATTGGTCATTCAGTTTTGCAGTGTACACTACACAGCAAAAAAGTTTTGTGCCAGACGTACACAGTTGAGTACACTGGGTCTGAATAGTTAAAAAAAGTATATTAATTAGTGTAGTTTAAAGAAAATACTTCAGCGATAAATTTTCGCCACACGTGAATATGACGCTTGAAGCGCAAGCTACAACATATTCCCTTTCTGGTCCGTACCTCTTCCTCCAAGCACGGAGCTAATGCCACAGCATTCAAACTATTCTACGTCTTTCCGTACAAGACTCGCAAACAATCTTTCTTTGGAGAATCCCACGCAAATCGAGAGGCGCGGCTGTAGGCCCCAAAATGTTTCGCCGACAAGCATAGCAATCATTTTGACTAAAAATGATTTGATATGCAGGCAGCAGACCTACAGTTTTTGTGCGTAATCGTAAAATCAACGGAAGTTGTTTCTCCTAGTGTCCTGAAAGGCATTCCCAGTTATGTTCATCACTCAATGTCTTAGCTCCTGCATCANCGGAAGTTGTTTCTCCTAGTGTCCTGAAAGGCATTCCCAGTTATGTTCATCACTCAATGTCTTAGCTCCTGCATCAGGCAGTAAGTAGACTTACAGGCGCTAAGTCAGTAAATACATCAGAAAACTACACCCAAACTAGTTTTAAGTAAGTTAGTTAAAACTATGTAAGGTTAATCTAAAGCTACCCGCAACACACGAAAAACGCGTTCACACACATATTTTGATCTTGACAACTTCGTATCAACTAAATCCTTAAAAGGAAAAGTGTTTATGTAAGCTACGTTTTTTAAATAAACTCTAACTTCAATGAAAATGTAGCATTGAAACAAAATTCTCTTCGCAAATAATATTCTGTCAAAAAAAAGTTTTATTTTCAAATGTTTACNAAAATGTAGCATTGAAACAAAATTCTCTTCGCAAATAATATTCTGTCAAAAAAAAGTTTTATTTTCAAATGTTTACGTGTAACGGGTAAAAATTCCTGTCTTCATTCCATCTAAAACATAATTCAGAAACAAATAAAAATTTCCTTAAGGTTGCAGTACCTGGCAAAGTACTGAGCTGGCCGACGTTTTATAAGGAAAATTGTTTTCTATTAGATAAAGTGATAACTATTGTAAGAAACTTCCACACATTTCTACTAGAACACATTCATTCAAACTTATCAGTAGGGGAAGACTATAATCGTCAGTGGAAATCGTACAGACCCTACCTGATAACTGTGTGAAAGTTAAACAATATCTGGAAGAATTTAGATAACACGGACAAACTTGATAGCAGTAATTCGCGGTGAGTACCCAAGAAAAAATTCTATAGGAGGCACCAACAAACAAACATGTATTTCGATCGCAGTTCTGACAATTTTTCACACCCCTACTAACATTAGATCGGCTGGTTCTTTTTGTATTTGTATTAAGGATACTTAACGCTACCAACTGAACTAAAAGCGAAAATAAAAAAGGACATACCATTTAAATCTACATATTTTCAATAAAGAAACTCTTGCCTTTAACATTGTCTTTATAGCTCCGTTGTTACGGTAATGGTCTATAAATCGTCCCACTCTTAGATTGCAGTACAGCGAGAATGGCGCGCACTGTTGCCAGATTACTCCAGCTTTGCGACGTAACTGGCAGGCTGAGTAACAAATGGGTGGCGAAGGAAATAGCCTGATTAAGATAATTTTATCTGTTTACCTCCCTGACATTTCTGAAGAGAATCCAATCCTGTGACGCAAAGCTAAGCGGCTCCTTTGAAACTGAAACCTGTGGGAAACCCTACCATTGTGATTGCATGGCGCGCACGCAACGAAAATAGCATATTTTCTTTAGCTACCAAAATATAACTTAAAAGGTAACAGTCCACGCAGGAACAAGGACAGCGTTAAAGACAGAAATCGTGCATTGGAAAGAGAGAGTGAATGTCCGTTACATCGCTCACTGCAATTTAAGAGTGAGACGCTACATTTAATTCGCTGCATGCTGTTGGTTGTCACTTACTCAATCAGTGAAACTGTTTAACTGAAACAACCAGTGGTTTCCACTGATTCTAAGAGGAGCCATTTTCACTGATTCCAGTAATTGAATTTGACTTCAAATCAGTGCATTTGCACTTATTCGAATTTAGAGTGTACGCTTACAAATAAAAAAAAACCCTCTTAACTTCACTAGGTATGAGATTACAAACAGGAAAGAACTCGTTACATACTACTTATTTTTAATCCATTTTTAGCGTCAAGTCTAGGTTCAATAGCACACGTGTCTAAATTATCGATAACAATCCACTTTGCTTCAAAAATAATACGNTAGCGTCAAGTCTAGGTTCAATAGCACACGTGTCTAAATTATCGATAACAATCCACTTTGCTTCAAAAATAATACAATTGCTTCTGAAATAAAAGTTATTATGTTTTCCACCTCTCCTGTAAAATAACAGGTTTGGAGTTACGAAATTTTCTCAAGAGGGAAACGAACTGTCAAAGTTAACACCAAGAAATAGGTTTGTTCGAATCAATAATGAATTGACATACAAACAGGCTACATAGCTACGCTTACCAAATTTTTTTTTTTGACTGAAGGAAATTTAATGACCAATAATCAGTTTTTTTTAAACCCAAATATTGCATAAATTCATCTTCATTTCAGGACAACAAGATCAAATTAAAAAAAAAACACGTTTAATTGTTTTAAACATATATATTTAACTCAAGCATCATCACGTATTTGATTCCCCGTTAGAACGTGGATACTCNGTTTAATTGTTTTAAACATATATATTTAACTCAAGCATCATCACGTATTTGATTCCCCGTTAGAACGTGGATACTCAAAACTGACACCAACAATTGTTACATACAGTAAGAAGATCAGTAACTTAGTACATAGTACTTACGATAGCGGGTTTTACGGAACAGGATCATTGCTAAAGCAATAACACAAAAAAAAAAAAAAACAGCTAGTGATGGTCAGCAACAGACTGCAGTGTACACGAACTTGAAAACCTCGCCGTTGCGGTAGGCGGAACCGAAACAGTCGTCAAACCAGTTCATGAACTCGTTGTTGAATCTAAATTAGGCAGATTACGCTGGAATGGCCGTGCCCTAGGTTACCTGGGCCATTCCAGGAGAATTGACGTGGAGGTAAGACCATTAGGGAAACGATGATAGAGATAAATGAACAATTAAACAAAAATTTCTGCATGTACCAGACTTTAAAGCACTCCCATTAAATAAGCCAAAATGAAATGACGGGTAGTTGACGCACCAGCAATTAGACCTGGGCTACGCGATTTGTATAGTAATGCGGTACTAATATCTAATAATAGCAGATACTTGTCAAATGTGGCAATAGGCCTACCAGCATGGCTACGTGAGCATTAATCATTTCGCTTCGTAACATGTGTTGTCTGTGTTGAGTTTTTTTTTGTAACTTACTCAGAGTTGGAGTTTTGTTTGTATCGGTACTGAATTTTGCTTGTCTGATGTTCTTTGCTGTATTAATGTTTCTTTCATCATTTTCTATGTACGTGCTATCTAAATTATTGTTGTATTCTGTGGTCAAGTTTTTTAGACTACAGTCGTTATGTTAGATTAAAATATCTTTAGTTTGAAAATATTTGTTATTAAACTGACCACAACATCATAAATTCCTGATTGGCTTTCATTGTGAGGTTGATTTATTTTATGTACTTCTGCCAATTCATTTGTTTGACGGTTTATTGTTAGTTGTCTCCGTTGCTTCTGAACCCTTTCTCATCCTGTTCTGTGGATATTTCTAATATAACACTTTTTTATTTTAATTTTTAAAACTTTGGTTTGAAAATTCCTGGAACAGGACACAGTCCATTTAAACTGTCGTATCATAATATATCAATGCAATTTCCCTTCAAGGACATTGTCGCATTCAAGAAGTTGGAAGTTCGACCCCATCCATCCGTACTCTGGGTGGATTTCCCAACGTGTGTTCTACATTGTCATTCCGTAACCATTAGGTAACTATCCCGGTTTGACGACTGCGTACGATGTCCGGCGAGTGCAATGTCCGGCCAACTCGGGACGCCGACAGAGCACACAAGCATCAGAAGTTAATAGGTAAGACAACGGTTAGCATTCATGTATATTCCAGTTCCTTGTCTTTGTATCTTCCGTTTTCAATTTTGTCATGGAAAAAAACCTAAATTGTTCTCGTTCGACAATAAATGCAGTATTTACGAGAGTAGAAGCATTTGTTGAAGGTTACGAACAAATTATTACAAGAATAATGGACACTGTTTAATGTCATTCAAGATGAGTTAGACAGTTTAGTAGAATCTGTAGATAGCGAATCTGAACGTGCTGACGTGGAAGAGAGATACTGCAGGGTATAAGGTTATTGCAACAGACAATTAAAGTGACCAATGCAAACGAATCAAAACAACACCAAGAGACTACAGACCAGGCAAAACTGCCGCAACTGTCACTTCCCTAATTTAATGGTAACATAGAAGATTGGGTCACATTCAAGGATACATTTCAATATTTAGTAGGTGAAAATATGACAATACCTCCAATTTAAAGGTTTCACTATCTATTATCAGCTCTACATGGTGATGCGAGACGAGTCATTCAGCACATACAAATAAGTGATGGTGGGTATTCAAATGCTTGGGAACTACTTTTAGAAAGATACCAGAATTAGAAACTCATTATCAACACTAACATACATAGATAATATAATGAAGCAATCAGTTATGGCGAATGAAAATGTTATTCAGCTACGTCAAATGTTAGATACAACAAAAACTAATTTCAAGGCATTACATAGTATGGGGCAACAAACAGACACATGGTATGCTTTTATGATTTATGTACTTTTTCATAGGTTAGATAGTACCAGTAAGGTTCTGCCAACCTTAGAAAAATTGTTTGAATTCTCAGTCACAAGTGCAGTGCTTTGGAGGGAATACAATTGAAAACTAGACAGCCACATAAGGCTTAAGATGGAAATTCACTAGGTGTACGGCGAAGTCAAGCGGGACACCTTTGTCACAACACGTGCTAATGATTCTTGTGCAGTATGCAATGACAGTCATATGGTTCGAAACTGCACAAAGTTCAGAGAATTCTATACTGNGTCCCGCTTGCTAATGATTCTTGTGCAGTATGCAATGACAGTCATATGGTTCGAAACTGCACAAAGTTCAGAGAATTCTATACTGATGAAAGATTTAAGTTAGTTAAGGTTAATAAGCTGTGTATTAACTATTTAAGCCCAAATCAGATGATCAAACAGTGTAAATCGGGAGAGTGTAGGATGTGTGGTATTTGGCATCACAATTTGTTACATAGGAACCAATAATCGCTTGACAATCGCAGTGCACCACAAGGTAGCTGCTATATATTGAAGGACACAAGAATATCAAATGTTTTGTTAGTAACTGCCAAGGTCACTGTCAGTGATAGATTTGGTAAGCTACATGTATGTCGTGCACTCCTTGACAGTTGTTCTCAACCAAATGTCATTAGTGAAAAAATGGTGAAATGTTTGTAACTGGAACAAATAAGGAATAAAGTGCATACCAAAGGGATAAATAATGCAGTTTCAACAACCACTCACAGTGTCAACATTGAGTTTCTTTCTATGCACACCTCCTACAAGGGAAAATTGACATGTCTTGTCCTCCCTCAGGTTACATGCCAAATGCCTGTTGTGTGAATCGACACTTCTAAGTGGCAATTTCCTGCAGATGTGAAATTAGCAGACGACCAGTTACATTATCCAGGTGATATTTATTTACTCGTTGGAGCTGAAGTATTTTTTGGACTTCTTGAAATAGGAAAATATCAACATGAAGGATTGCCTCACCTACAGAACACCAAACTGGGATACATCTTATTTGGAGGAATACACTCCTCCTACATCAAAAGTCATGAGCGACAACCAAGCCGTACATATTTCACTCAGACAGATCCATTGCAAAAACAATTAGAGAAATTTTGGACAGTTGAAGAATTAATAACAAAACCACTAACAGCAGAAGAGTTTGAATGTGAAAGGCATTTTGTGGAGCACACTACNTTGAAGAATTAATAACAAAACCACTAACAGCAGAAGAGTTTGAATGTGAAAGGCATTTTGTGGAGCACACTACTATACTAGATAATGGAGATTATCAAGTTAGGCTACCTATGAGGGCTGGTCACAAGCCTTTCGGAAATTTTAACAATGCAGCAAGGAAGAAGTTTCATTAGCTAGAACAGCGACTGGACAAGAACAAACAACTGTGGGAACATTATAATGAATTCATGAAGGAATATGAAGATCTCGGTTACATGGCACCTGTGGAGGACAAGAATGAGACAGTGACAAACCGGAAGCCATACTACTNGAATATGAAGATCTCGGTTACATGGCACCTGTGGAGGACAAGAATGAGACAGTGACAAACCGGAAGCCATACTACTACATGCCGCATGAAATTTCTCTTAACGACGTTCTGATGGTAGGGGGCCAGCAGTTCAAGAGGATCTTCGTTCAATTGTACTGAGATTTCACATGCATAAAATTGTTTTCTCTGCTGACATTGCAAAAATGTACTGACAAGTTCAGGTGCATTCCCAAGATAGACACTTACAGTGTATCATTTGGAGATCATCAAGCAATTCTCCTCTGAAGAGTTATTAACTCAATACAGTTACGTATGGGACCTCATCAGCACCATTCCTAGCGACGAGGTGCTTGTAGCGACTAATCATGGATAACGCACATAACTATCCTGCAGCATCAGATATGGCAGCACGAAATTTCTATGTCGATGACATAATTAGTGGTAGGTAAACAGTAGAACAAGCCTTGCAAATTCAACAAGAGTTAATTGAAATGATGAAAGGCGGCTTTCAACCAACTACAGAAATGGTCTTCGAATGTTCCAGAGTTGCTTTAAACTGTTCCTCCACTCGACAGAGAGATGCAACTACCTATGAGCTTAGATAATGAAGACACCATAATAAATCTGGGGTTGTTGTGACACACAGTGAATGACAAGTTTATATTTTCACTGGATATGAAGGGTGTTGGGCTCTTTACAAAAAAGAATATTTTAGCAATTATATCATATATTTTTGATCCGCTAGGTTTGCTGGGTCCTATCATTGCAAAGTGCGAAATATTCATACAAGAACTATGGTTATCAAGGTTAGGCTGGGATGAGCCCCTTCACAGCCATCTACATAATTCATGGTGTAACCTTCAGCTCTAATTGCCTGCGATTAATGAGTTTGCAAAAGATAGGATTGTAACATGCATGGACAAACCAAGGGACTTGCAGCTTCATGGTTTTTCTGATTCCAGTGAATCTGTTTATGGTGCCTGCATATACATACGATCAACAGATCAAGATGGCAATCTGGCTGTCAAACTTCTGTGCTTTCGAGCTACGGATGCCCCATTGAAACAAATGTCGCTTCCAAGATTGGAGCTATGTGATGCTGTACTTCTAGAAAATATGTATCAGAAGATTTCAAAAGCACTGAAGGTAAATTTTAGCCAGGCAGGACTCTGGACTGATTCGATTGTAGTTTTAGCATGGCTAAGAGCACAGTCATCTAAGTGGGAAACATTTGTAGTTCGTAGCCAATAGTGTGTCTGAAGTACAGCGACTAACCGACACCAATGACTGGGGCCATGTCAGTTCACAGGAAAGCCCTGCTGACATAATCTAGCGAGGAACTGAACCACTAAATACTGAAGGATTCTGAGCTGTGGTGGTGCGGACCACATTGGCTTAGATGCCATGAATCTGAATGGCCTACAACACCTGCAGAAGTGATGTCAGAAGAGTGTAGCAAGGGACAGAGAGGACAGCAGGTAAGCCAAATCCTGAATCTCCTTTGCCATTCCAGTAAGGACTTGCTCACAAAATTCTCAAGTTGGTCAAGGTTTCAAAGAGTTACTGCTTACTGCTTGCGATTCGTACACAACTGTAAGAACAAGGAGAAGAAACATCATGGTAATCTGAAACCAAGTTAACTATCAGAAGCAGCAACACTCAGCATAAAACAAGTTCAGGCAGAAGTGTTCCAGCAAGAAATTCATGACTTGTTGTCGAATCAAAAGGTGTCGAACAAGAGTTCGTTGAAGAGCTTAAGCCCATTCCTAGATGGAAGACATCTCATCAAGGTGGGTGAAAGGATGGAGAAATAATCAATGAAACTAGTTTTACTTCAAAACGGTCTGTCTACGAATTGTGGGTGTAAATTTCCGACATGATCGCTGGTCGCTGAAGAACATTTGTTCGAAAGAGAAAATTACTATAAAGGTTATGAAAATCCCGGTGCGGAATCGTTGTACTATACGGACGTGCAACGCACATATATTTACTTTCAAGCTATAAAATGATTGAGTCATCGCAGAAAGTCCCATGAGGCATTTTGTCGAATTAAGGCTATTGGTGGGCGGTGAAAATGGCCACAGCTCGGAATCATTTTATATTCAAATGACATGATCGCTAAAGAGTACAGATGCCACTTAGAGCTCAGTTCCAGGTATTTATAAGACAATACTGGAGACTTGACAAGTTCGTATACACACTCATAACATCCATTACAAAACAGGTGTTTTATGTCACATCATACCCAAAGAAAAAGCCAACGAATAAAAACTTTATCATGCTGCCCTTTTGTTTATGAAATATTATAATTTATAGATACAATGTAAGTTAAAGTTCTATTTTACCAAAAATTAGGCATGTTTATGTTAACACAAGTATAAAACGCTTGTGGTAAGCGAAATGTTTAGGAAAGAACCGAGTACGTTACGTCATACATGGGGTAATTTTTCAAAGGTTTGATTAAAAAAATGTGAATAAACCGCAAATGACTATACAAGTAGATCTTGAGCAGTACTTTCAAAAGTGCCCAGTTTACGGTTAATAGACTGTGGCGCGTGTGGTGTAAGACACGGGTACGAGGCAGCCAGCAACCTTGTTAAAGTGTGGTACCTCGGAGATGTACAGCGCCAGCATCCCCTGTCTGTATTCCTGTAAGAGGGCGGGCGACGTCATAAGAGGGAGGCCTCACCTCAGGGGGCGGCGAGCACAAGGGAGAGCACGGCAATAAAACCAGTCCTGGAAGGAAGCCACAAAAACCACGACCTCGGGGCGGCATCTTCCACCCTCCTGTCCTCCAGAAGGGCGATCCCCCTGTTGGAAGAGCGTGACCCCGGCGACCTTCACAGAGGTGACCCCGCGGGGCCCCAGACCCTCCTCGGCCCGGCCACTCGAACCTTCTCCTTAATGAACGCCGAGCATGTGAGCCACGCGGTAATTAGCCGCGCGTGCTGTGCCGTCCAGCTAGCCGCGTCCATTCACAGCCTCCGGAGCCACGTAGCGTCGGTGAAGGACACTCGTCAACATGTAAAATAACGCAGAGGCAGAGGCCCTTTTAATTTGGCGTGCTAGTTGACTAATTGTCGCTGGTCGGGGCTGCCGTCTGACGAGTTCGTTTCTACGGACGTCGACTGACGAACCACATTCGGTCATACTGCCGGGGCTTTCTTCTTGTGCACCCGTCTCCGTGACCTACATACAGGTAGTGGATTGAGTTGTATAGGAGTGTGATAGAAAAAAAAGGGGGAGGGGGAGGAAAACCAAGAGCACTCATCCAATGACAGCTATGGGAAATTTAACAACGGTTTTGCTTGACCTACAAATTTAAACTTTCGTCGGTATTCCACTTTAATTAAAAAAAAAAAAAAGAAATTAAGTTTACTGATAACTAATTAAGTAACTTTTTCAAGTCGTTAGAAACAATAAACGAACTGATATTAATTACTAGAAAATTCGGCCTCAACCGTTTACCATGACTACGATTTAAGATGCGCCTGCCTGCTTCCAGGTATCGTTTTGGACAGTTCAGTATAATAGGGCAATTTTCTAATATATTTTTAACCGTACTTATAAGAATACAACCTAGAAGCGAGCGACCCAGGCACGCGCGTGTGTCACATCACCTCTCACCTCTTTGATACTTTTAGCGATGACCCTGTAATTTTATGGTGCGATAGACGTGAAGCGAGGTGAATACGAAGCAGCGTCAGATCGCAATGATTGGTATAACAGGCGTAACCAGGCTAACGGCAACGTCCGCCATGTTTTCCACGTGCAAAAATTGGGGTTTCACCTTGTTGGCAATCGAACCCGGTTCGCCGTGGCGATCTGATCCCGGCATCAACACCACCTGTCCGGGTAAGGGGGAGGAGGAACCTTGTATTTCAACTTATGCTGAACACGACGAGGGATTCGAAGTTCGTAAATCTTATTGGAAGAATACTTCATCCGTTCCGGTACACATCGATAAGACCTAAATTTCTATGTATTTACAACTTAGTACAACGGCCGTCTTCCTAACGATTGAACTGCGGTGCAGCATGTTCGAAATACGCGTTTTTCGACGAAACTATTACACGTGTCCCCAATATGTTTACCTACGAAAAGAAAACATACACCAGACGAGGAGTAAATGGAGCTTTCAATATGTCACGCATGCTGTAGTTATTATATTGGAGACTTCAAATATAATTTAAAAACAGTTTTCTCAGACTGCTGTATTTCACAATATACTGCCCCGAAAGGAGTGAAACTGCGCTACGAGCCTGGATTGGACTCTATAGACATTCCACAAATAAAAAAAAAATACATGTATATAGTGTCACCGCTTAGGTAGAGGCAGCACGACGAGAACCCTGCCGATCTCCCGTGGTGCAGTTGGTTGGTGCGCCACCGGTCTGGGGTGCGGGAGGTTCTGGGTTTGAATCTCAGTTGTGGCATGGGTGTAAGTTTAAATTAGGTCGTATCAGTTAGTAAGCCATCCCCTGATAAGTCTTCAAGCGTAACACCGGGGGTCGTTAAAAAAAAAACCCTTTACAATCCAACTGACGAGAACTCTGCACGCCAGTTGAGAGCCTAGCGCGTAGGTACGTTATCTATCCCGTGCTCCAGATAGGCCACAGCCGCGTGTTGAATTGCCGCCTGCTGCAACATACGCCGGAGAGGAATGTCGAGTATAGGCTATTCACGGTAAAGTGAGCACTTTTGAAAGCCCTCTTATCTGGAATAATAGTCAATAAATATATTTTATTTTAGTCTTAGACGTTAACTTCAGAGTCCGGTGGAATATACACACTGTGTTTATTACTTCCACGGCAATATTTCTTTTAAAAAAGTGGTTAAGTGATAAAATATGGCTGAAAGGAAAAAGTAATTAGGGCTTCAAAAGTGCTCACTTTACCGTGAACAGCGTATAGGAGGCGACACACTTGCGATCAGTCGAAGAGCTGCGACAGACAGTTGAGCTCAGCGTTCCGGGAAGCCGGTCGTGCCTGCGAGTCCACGGCGCCTGCCCGGACGGCAACCTCGCATCACCTACGCGGCTAGACGGGACGTGACCTCACTAAAGGCCTGTTTACAATTGTGCGACAGTTCTTCGGCGGCACGACCCACTGCGACCGTCGCACACTACTTGTCAGCCGACCCATTTTACAATAGTGGGACCTTGTCGTTGATTTTACATACGTTTACTGCCGTCTATAGTCGCAAGTGGAAACTAAAATGAACGAAACCCGGTACGATTAGACTTGCTTAGGTTTTGTTTATTTATTTAAATGGCGTTATAAGTTTAGATAGGTTTTGTTATAACATAAATGGATCTAAACGAAATAAATATAAATATCTGGAAAAAAAGTAATTAACATCGGTAGTAAGCACTTCTCTAAATGTTTCAAACTTACAGTATGGGCTACTGGTATTTAANAAAAAAAGTAATTAACATCGGTAGTAAGCACTTCTCTAAATGTTTCAAACTTACAGTATGGGCTACTGGTATTTAAGTAATCAGGCTGATGTAAGTATTTGACATTTTAAACAACACGCAATTTTATTTATTTTCAAATGCTCGCCACATGCAAATTTACTTTTTTGTTTTACAAATATACGTTATTTTTATTCTTCTTCCTGGTCGCATGCGACCGTCCCAGATGCGCTAGAACAAGTTTTATAGCACACTATCTCATCGCTATCGTCTGCCGGTTCGTTTCTGATTGGCTAGTCATTTCTGTCGCACTGCCACACTATCGTAAAAAAAATACACTTAACGTGTGTTCAGTAACGTCCCCGCCCAACGCTCTTCACCTAACACTATTTCAACGAAAAAAAAAAAAAAAATAAACTGGAGTGCTCTTAGCACAAAACAAAGTCGCAGGTAAAATGTTTATAATTTATCGTGTTACTAAAATGGCAACATTTTCACTAATAGCCAAGAAATTCAGATTATTTTTGTGTAATACAAGTACGTACTTAAGATTCTAAACATTTCATCACGTCACTTCATCGGCACATGTTAACTAAACATGTGGCCCACAGCTTTCTTAGATTTACATAGGTATGGCGTAAATACACAGTAGCATAAAAGAATGACTTAGCAGATCTTTAAGAACTGCTTAATTAACCGCCAGCTGCCTATAACATTAATATTTGACATTTTACTATATATACTTAGTTGCGGCGCCCACCTACATGGAGCTGTTTTCAAGTTTGGTTCACAGATACAAAGGAGCGATAAGGGCGACATTGGTACGCAAGTTTCCCATCCCCTTCACGGGTGAAACACTACGCGTGCAGGCTTTTCCTAGAGCTGTGTGTGTGTAAGCCATTGCTATTTTTAGCGTGGTGCGGAGCAAACGTTTCTTCCCCTTCTCTATTTTTTGTAATTTTCCAGATGAAGAGCGAGACGCCCATCCAGACTGGCCTTCAGTCGAAGTCACTGGGCGTTTTCAAATTAAAATCATGTGTTGCGTTACTGTGTAACTTTAAACATAGACCCTANTTCAGTCGAAGTCACTGGGCGTTTTCAAATTAAAATCATGTGTTGCGTTACTGTGTAACTTTAAACATAGACCCTGTTATTTCAATGGCGAGAAGCCTGCAGCAAATTTTAACGCAGTTTACTTGACTAAATTAAGCTTCTAGAAAGACATGGCCTATAGAAATATATTTTTCCTTTTTCGCTGCCAACTTTAGGCACCACAGCCGCTGTTTACACAAAAATACAAACAATTACGAGTCAGTTTTCAAAATGATGATTTCAAAAACTGTTGCATGGACAATAACAAAGACAGAAGACGCACAAAGCTGCTTGCACTTGGCGAAGAGCTGGAAAATATCAGCTTGTATCTACAAGTACAGCTATACAGAATTTCAATGTTTTACATACTTCTTATCGTGGTTAATTTTTAATAAGTCGGATCACGTATTTATATTCGCATAGTCCATTGTAATTACATGCATATCTAGTACCGTCCTTCAGACTAAAAGTTACAACCCTTCACATATGCGCTCTCTGTGCTACCTGTGTTCTAAGATGACAATTCAGCCAGCATTCACACACTTTCTATGCCGGTACTTCTTCAGGTGAAGTTAGTGAGCACTACAATGGCATGGGTTTGTGAAACTGTCATCCTAGGGACATCAAGCTATATTAAGCGTATAGGGAGCCATCTAGCTTTCCAGTCAGATACATCCTTATCGGCATTAACTGCATGAAGGACCCGACGAGAAAAATTTGATGAGCTCAATCAGCGCAGGCTCCTCCAGCTAACACAACAGTTGACAGGATACAAACGCCAAGGCTGGTGCAGTCATGCGCTTTAATGTAGTGTCCTCCCACACCCTCGCACACATATCCAGCTGTGATCCTGTTGGTGTGCTGTCCTCTCACGTCTGCCGCCTGTCCAGGAAAGTACCGGAGCTGTGACCGAGCGAGGTAGATCAGTGATTAAATTTCGGACTCTCCACGCGAATGCTGGGACGGTTCCTTACTAAAGGCCATGGCCGATTCCTGCCCTGTTGCTGCTTCTCTAAACAACTGGCTCCGTCTCTGATGACCTAACTGTCGACGAGACGTTAAGCCATACCTACCTTCCAGAGCTGTGATGCCGCTGACTGCATCAACCCGCAAGTGTGAGTGGGGGGACCATCAAGGTCTTCTCCAGCACACAGAGCTTCAACCACTACAAACACTTGTCTAGTCTCAAGGATAGGGCACCAGAGACAATGCCTGATTGGGCCTACCGATCGTCTAGTGCTTCTAGGACAGGTTTATCTACAGTAGACTTCGAACAATTGACTACGAAAAATGACTTCCTAAATTAAGTCTTTCGAGTCTTTCCGGGGGTTGGGCCTCCTCACTACACGAGCTAAACGTCTATGAGAGCACTGATGGACCGGGACTAAGAAGTTGTTTGTAATGGTTGCTTACCAATGACGTAGCTTTATGCTGGTAGGCAAATGAGGAAGGGAGTGTGATTCGCATAACGAACTGACCTATCCTTTCTTCTGGGAACGACGCCACGCACGTCTGTGTCACATCCAAGATTCAAAGCACAATGATCACTCAGTCACCACATTCGTTTAAGAGTGCGGCGTAAATATATAAACGCTGAATACGTTAACAGACTTCTACAGTTTTCAAAACCAATTTTAAAAACAATCGTTCTCCCCTCCAAAAAAAAATCCTGCACAACATTTGTAGACAAATTAGAGAGGAAGTATTTTGCGAGAGTGATTTAATTCCTGTTGCACTACTTCTGACACTGCAAGTTTGTAGGGCTAACATGTGAATCATGCGCAAGAGATTACGTCACTAAATGTGTAGCAGTGAAGACGTATCCGGACGAAAGTAGTATAAATGACAATATTACTGAAGGCTGCCTCTCAGTAAGAAATCATTCAAATGTATCTGCTGCATACCTACAGTTATAATAAGAATAATATACTAGCTGCCAAAAAACATGTCGACTGAACTCTTCAAGTGTTGTGGTGAAGGGAA
Organism: Clitarchus hookeri; assembly: GCA_002778355.1. Lineage (NCBI taxonomy): Eukaryota > Metazoa > Arthropoda > Insecta > Phasmatodea > Phasmatidae > Clitarchus > Clitarchus hookeri. Next base: position 313,237 of record NQII01001295.1, read on the forward strand.
GCCTGCTTTTTGGGAGGCGTGAACTGTCTTGTAGTGAGTTTGAAACGCAAGTTTTATAAGAAACTATTGCTCACATCTGCACTCTGCTGTTTTACCAAAATAACTTATACTTCTGACTGCTCCGGTGTGCACTTCTGCGTATTGTTAACACCATCGTGGAACTTTTTAACACTTCCAAAAACTGACAATAAAACTTTTCAAACATACATACTGAGCAAAACACTGTCTCTCTTCCATAAGAAAAGAAGTATCACAAATAAGGGATAGATACCTTGTGCCATATTTGCATATAGTTGTGTTTTTCTGCAGTAACTTGCTATTCCTCAGTACTTCGTGTAAAGCTGTTTTGTATATTTGTATGCGTTGTTTGTGTGTGTATTCTTGACCTAAATTTTAACTTTTTTTTTACGATATTGCCACATATTATGCCCCAGAAAAAAACGTATTAGTACTGGGGCCAAAAAAATAAAATAAAAATAAAAACCAAGCGCAATTTAGGTTGAGAAAACACTAGGGGTCTATGTGTATGTAAGAGGTAGAGTTGAAGATCACATTTATGAGTAAAAAAATAGCAATCCGCGCATAGCTGGACTACGTGCTGTGGTGNAAGAGGTAGAGTTGAAGATCACATTTATGAGTAAAAAAATAGCAATCCGCGCATAGCTGGACTACGTGCTGTGGTGAGGACCACAATGTAAAACGTGACTGGAGATTTCTCGGTCGCAGTACGCGCTGCACACGAAACAAAACACAATTTGCCGCCCGCCTTCGGCCGAGCTGACGCCGTCGTCCTCGGACTGGCACCGAGCCACTCGGCCTCTAGATAACGTTTTTTTTTATCTAATTGACGAGGCGAATGAACTCCAGTGTTTGGTCTTTACCGCGCGGAGAACATAGCCGCTGTCGGAGGAAAGGTCACAAGTGAAGTACGACCATAGGTGCCGCAGTACGGGTCACGTACGAGTCTGCGACATGCCATATTAACGACACACATTCCCTAATGACTGACNCATAGGTGCCGCAGTACGGGTCACGTACGAGTCTGCGACATGCCATATTAACGACACACATTCCCTAATGACTGACTGACCTATTATTTCGGACAATGTTTACGCCATTGCATAGCTATGTTGTATGTCGCCGAAAACTTAGAACGCGGCATAAAAACACATACACAAGATAAACATGAAAACCGAGCCGAAAGCTACTATCCAGAAAAAAAATATCTCTACATCGCAAGACCACTTGACAGATTACGGTAGTTTAGGAAAGAAAATCTCTATTTACATACTTCCTCAGGAGCAAACGAGGCGAAGAACACCAGAACGAATAATCAAACAAAGTAACAACACGAGGACACCATATGCCAAAGAGACTTTTGCAAAATGAACGACGCAACGAAGACAACACAAGCTTCCTACGACGACAGCAATTGCGACGTTTCGGGAACTGCAGTATGTTTCCCGTCTTCAGCCGTATATACCGACGGCGGCACACACACGCATACAGAGATATGAGAGCACCTGAGAAGCGAGCACAGAGATCTTGACCTTCACGCACATGGCCTAACTTGCCGGCAGCGTGGAAGACGGTATGTGCGCCCAACTTTGTCTGGAGACGAGCCTGCCAGGAGGGCAGTCCAGCAAAATGGCAGCGTAACCCGCAGAAACATAGACTAACGATGAGTTAGACCAGATTATTGTCTTCCGCGCATGTACCCAACATTGACCTTCCCCACACCATCACATCTGTCAAAGTCGCATGGTCAACAGTGACGAACGTGTTTGTTTATATCTTCGTTTTCTATACACAACCCCTTTTAATATAAAATACTTTTACTATTTGAATTTAAACCGATTGTACTAAGTGTTGGCTAGAGGAAGTATACGAACATTTCTAAGCACTTGTTTACATAAACAGCGTTTTAAACCTCAAATTCTACACTCATCGTTTATGATAGTAGTCTTGACAGAAAAGAAGTCCAATGTTGGGGCACGGAATGGCTAACATTGAATAACGTTATCTCAATGTGGCTACTGCGCATCTCGGGCGAGCCCCCATTTTCCCTATACGAGAAGCCAAGGCAGCCTGCAAGCAAATTAATACGCTAACATGGAAGGTATTGTACGCCATTCCGCTTCTGGGTACTCACCTACTCTGTACTAACAGAGTGGCTTAAAGGTAAATTTAAGAAAACTTGAAATATGCACCGGGTGTGAATTAGACTGACTCACATTTACTTCTTTCGCTTACTTTACTTTATATATATATATTTTTTCGTTTACCCAACAAGTTGGTTACACGGTGTAATCTACAAATGATATACATTTCTGTGCAAAGAAGGGCGAATTATATCACTACGAGGAGTGTGGAAATTTTCTCCATATATGTAATTCATAGATTTAAAAACTAAGGTTTCATTCTCACCCATCAAAAATATAAAATACCCTAAGTAGCATAAAAAAAATGAATCAATATAACTGTACATTTTTTTTATTACTACTTGCTACTACTCTATATATCACGTATGTCGAAGACGGTAATACCCACATTTGTATAACATCTTTGGTACGATGATGCTTTTGGAAAATACAAGAATTAAAATTTTGGAACTGTGTCATTAATAACAAACTCTTTAAGCGTGCTTTTCAGAAAACCTCCCTAATTTATACTGCGAATAATAATTATTTGACGGTTACAGATTTAACAGCGTTTCAGTATTAGGGGAAATTTTTTCATATCATATTTTCCCTCATTTTTTGGGAGGGGCAGCCCTTCGAAAATCACCTCTGGGATACTAAACATCATCTATATCATACTAACAGACCAGTTTTGACTGCAATAAAGTTTTAAATGAACTAGTATACACCAAACGACAATCAATATTATATAGACCATATATTGTAATTCACTTGACGTAATTATTTGCAAACAAAAAGAGATTTTTTTTAAATTTAAACGAAGTTTCTTCTTGTCAGACAGATATGCAATCAATATGCTGATAATCTGAAGATTCTATAAATGGCAAGGTCATAATTTTATCATTTTCGATAGGCAGATAATACCAAATTCATCATACGAAACGTGTTTCAAGGTTGTAAATAAAATTCGGGTCACTCCACTATTTACTTAAAGGCAAGAGCAAATTCGAATAAGGTCTGTAATAAAGGAGGAAAACATTTTTTTTGTTTGTTGACATTAATGCGAATACTATCTATGCAAATGAAAAAAACCGATAAAATAACATCCGTACAATCACATGATAAATAAGGAAACTAGAATAAAGCGAACAGTTTTTAAAAAAATGTCACACGGGTAGTTGACAAATAAGGCCAAACTAATTTTTGGATTGAGCTATGTATAATATTTNAAAAAAAAAAAAAAAAAAAAAAAAAATGTGAACGATAAGAAATCGACATAATTTTGTTAACTTATATTCTGCAATCCAAGCAAATGTAAAATGTTCAATTTTGTTTTAGGAATTTGACATGTGATGACACGATTTTTTCCTAACGTGCTGGAAATGATATCACATGCAGTGTTTGTGGAGCGGCCTCAATGTGGCACAATTCCACGCTGGGCAAATACAGCTTGCGGTCAGATAGTTTTGAAAGACGCGCTCCCGGGAGGTGTCGGTCGTCCTTGCAGGCAGCAGGTAGGTGTGTGACTCACCTGTGTCTGCTGAGCCGGGCCACAGACCGGCCGCCGCGCTGCTCCCGGAGGGCATTGCGCCCGCGCTACTCCGAGCCACCGGCCCTGCGGGTATCCATCCTCACCGCCACACTCGCACTTCCGCTCTGCCTGTCCTCCCACAGTCCTCGCGCCTCTCGCACACGTCACCGTCTCGCACCACTCCGCTCTTCGCTCCGTACCACGAGAAGGGCGAGTTTAATGCCCGCACTTGACGGGAGAGTCCAACAGCGAACGCAGCTCCCGGCACACCGTTCAACTACTACGCTTACTCGACGTAAACAAAACTCGCTATCGGTCGACGAGGCGGATACGAGAATCCTCTCCTTTTTTTTTTAACAGTCGTAATTACGACCTGGCGGAGACAAGAGAAGGAAGAAAGAAACTTGGAAGTAGAACCAGTTATCTCGGTTGGCAGACTCCCCAGTCGAGCACTCGCGGTAGTACTGGATGCGACGCATACACGTAAATAGCGACGGCCTCGAGCACGCTGCACAAACGACGAATAGCGCCGGACTGATTCCGGTGCTGGAATGGTACCTCGGTCCGGGCTCGCCTGCCACTCAAGCCGCCTGTCCCCCTTCTCCGCCTGCGCGGAGGGGGAAGAGGGGGTTGGCTGCAACAGCTTCCAGCTATCTCCCACTCCCCTTCTCTTCCCCTCCCCCGCCGGTTGAACGACACAACCTACTTCCCCACTACAAGAGCACGCTCAGCGCCCGGGGGCGCCCAGCCACGTTCTCTGCGGAAAAGCCGCTTCGTGTTTGGCTTTCGGGGCAGGCACATGCGACGAGCATCCCCAATGAGGTTTAAAAGCCCATCAAGCGTTGATATATTGCGCGTGGCAAGGAGGGGAGACGTTTCCCAGTCCTCGNCCCAATGAGGTTTAAAAGCCCATCAAGCGTTGATATATTGCGCGTGGCAAGGAGGGGAGACGTTTCCCAGTCCTCTGGGCTCAGGGAGTGTCTAGAACGGCGGATAAATATGCATTATGGGTCACGGGACGACACCTCCCGACCATTTCCGAATTTAGATTACGACGGAGATGGCATTTTAAGATAATATTCTTCCACAGACACTGTGATATAATTTTGGACGTGTGCAGATTGTCGCGCACATTCAATATTTGCCTATCTGCGAATTTTATGGGTGAATGTACGAAAGGAGTTTCATTAATAGTCTTCCAACGCATTTATCGCGGAACGATTGAAAAAATAAGAGTAGTCTTTTTTTACCGTTATTAAATACACACACACACACACACACACACACACATATATATATATATATATATATATATATATATCGGTTGAATAAAAATAGTAACCGTTTTATCTGCACCGCTTTTATCTGAGTTCATTTAAACACTTCTTTTACTTGTGACGGAAGGCAAGACTGACACATGTATTAACGTTATCTTCATCTAGTCACTTATCTGACTCAACATGTCTTAGCGTCTGTTTGGTCATAATGTAACGCCACCACTCCAGCACAGACCATTGCTCCGTTTGCGTAATACAGGATGAGTGTAAAAGAATACCCCAAATTTGAAGGTCTATAGTATAAAAACCAAACAACCTACAACCTTGATTTACCAATCAAATGAACCGTGGAACCGTGAAGTTTGTTTACTTTACATTCATAAATGTTCAATGTGACCAACATGAGCGGCCCGAACGACATCTACGCGATAATCAAACTCGTTCCACACTCTTGTTAGCACGTCCGGTGTTACGATTTGGATGGCGTTCGTAATTCTCGTTTTGAGGTCGTCAATGTTAGCCGGTAATGGTGGATGAAACACTTGATCCTTTATGTACCTCCATAGAAAAAAATCGCACCGGGTAATATCCGGGCTTTTTGAGGGCTAGTGATGAAGAGCCTGGTCACCAGCTGCTCCTCGACCAATTCAGCGTTGCGGCAACGTCTCGTTCAGGTATCCGCGAACAGCTAGGTACCAATGGGGTGGCGCCCCATAAAGGAAACATCAGACCGCCCCCTTCACATTGACATGTCAAATGCGAGCTCGCTACCCCCTCACCACCTCAAACCGAGAGTTACGAACGCCATCCAAACCGTAACAGCGGACATGCTGACAAGAGCGTGGGACGAGTTTGATTATCGCGTAGATGTCGTTCGGGCCGCTCATGTTGGTCGCATTGAACATCTATGAATGTATGGTTTTGTTTGAAGTGCCAAGGTGCCAAGTAAACTAACCAGTTAGTTCCAACTAGGTTGTTTGGTTGTGATACTATAAACCTTCAAAGTTGGGGTATTATTTTATACTCATTCTGTATATCATTCACTTACACACGTGAGTCGAGGTAATATAGTAGATCTGGAGCAACTGATACTTCAAACCAGTTGGATGACGGTCATTCTGAATTTTCCTTTCCCCCTGGCAAGCATCCCCGCACTCCCACCTTACCGCACCAGTTTTAGACCCCAGGTGGAAAACAAAGAAAATCACCGACACGAATAGACAGTCATTTCAGTGCAGGACGGTGGCGGTAAGAAATTTTTTATAAAGACTTTTCTAATATGAAGCTGATGTATACATGACAAGAGGCAATTTTATTTCAATATATATAGTATAATATAACTTATTTCGGATTGAGCCACGTCGAAGTGGTAGATTTTATCGGACCTATTCTTACTCGAAAGACTAGACCAACTAACTTTTAAAATGTTTTTTTTCTTCTTCATACAACTTAAATATTTATCTTGTACGATTATATTTTATGCCATGTTATTCAGTTGCCACATTTTCCAGAGTCACCATATTGAACAAAATAAATAAATCGGAGAAACATTACAACTTTATTCAAAAAATACGAATGACATTTCGTTATCAAAGTTTGTTTGAGACCTTCCATTAGCCCTCTGTGCAAATAGATAGAAAGTATAACATGTTATCCTAATTCCTAAATGTGATCCCGAAACGAGAACTCACAACCTTCCACACATTAGTAGGCACTCTTCTCCGACAACACGGGTCCAGTGGAAACTGACAACATACATTACAATAAATTACCAATATAACTAATGAGCCTACCTTTTTACACATGGATGCAAACAGTTTTGATGAAGTCTTTAAAAGGCGTAAATTGCAGGTAGACCTTGACGTATTATTGACAGAGATATCATTAGAGATGTAACCAGTAAAATAAGCAATGCTAGTAAGACAATGANAGACCTTGACGTATTATTGACAGAGATATCATTAGAGATGTAACCAGTAAAATAAGCAATGCTAGTAAGACAATGAATAATATACATGTGCCTTACCTGTATGGCAGCTAAATCGGCAGCTCGCCTGATGACGAAATCGAGAAAATAGCACCACCTAAGTGCAGAAAATAGAATCCAATATGGAGGGCACAGACAGCGTAACCTATACTTAAAAAACATAAAACAAATATGGCTGCCGCCTGGTGGCTAAATCGACAACTCGCCTGGTGGGTAAATTAATACACTAGCGCCACCTAGGTGACGAAAAAATATTNGCCTGGTGGCTAAATCGACAACTCGCCTGGTGGGTAAATTAATACACTAGCGCCACCTAGGTGACGAAAAAATATTAAACCCAATACGGCAGTCGAACGAAGTTGAGATACAAACTCCAGTAATGTATAAACAAATTACAAACGAAAAAACCAATATGGCGGATGGTGGCTGTGACGCTAACCAAGATGGTGGACTGCGCCGGCCAAGATGAAGGACTGCTCTTTCCAAGATGGCAGACTGCAACTACCAAGATGGCGGATGGCTGCACCTACCAATATGGTTGTCGGGAACAAGATAGCGGACTGCACCTACCAAGATGGTGGACGACTGCACCTATCATGACTGTGACGTCTACTAAAATTGTGGATTGCACCTACCAAGATAGCGGAATGAGTATGTGCGGAGAGAGTTTGGGGATCTCCAGAAATTTAAATTTTTTTAAGTAAATTTTTTAAATAACCTTTTATTTAATAAGTTTTAAATAATTTTTTAATATTTGGTTACATAAATTTTCTGGATTATTTTTGAAATTTTTTTATTTTTGGGTCAAAGGTCTCCGGGGTCAAAGGTCAAAGGTGAAGTTCACCTGTATCCAACATGGCGGACAAGATTACCTTCGGGGGACTGGAATGACAGAGCATGAACGGCCTGGACGCTCCGAGCCCATGTCCCCTGGCGCTATTTCTCCTGTACTAGAAATCTCGGGCTTACTATATTTCTTGTTTTGTATAAATGCAAATGCTTCAGAGTTTATCAGCGAAACTTAATAACATTTTTATTATATGGCCATTTCACAAACTGATGCATTATGGTCTTAGTGAGCTAACATTCAAACGTATAAGAATATTGGGCTTACTATTTTCCTTGTTTTGTAGTAATGCTACTCTCAGAATTTATCTTGAAGTTTAACGACAATGATATTACGTGATTCCTAAGAAAATTTAAATTGACTGTGTCCGTTGCTAAATACGAGTTAAATTTTACGATAAAATGAATTTGTGATTGGTATTTGTTTCTGGTATCTTTATTGTTCATTTCTCGACTTGTGTTTGGTAATGGATTTAGCCCATGAGAAATCATTTCAAGCTTTGTTATGTCACAAATTAAAATTCACTATTACCATACTAAATTTGTATTTGTACAGGTTTTTGATTAAGTCTGAGACAAGTGAAGACTTTCCGAAGTATAAACTCTTGATCATCACATAGAAATGGTTCAATTATGTTTAAAGTTTTGAGGATTTTTCTTTTTATTAGTTTTAAAAATATATTCATTTGCATTTCTTGCAGTTTTATTATTTGCGATATGAAGGTGGTAATCGATATGTTTCCATTGCACGTAAAAGTACTGCATTTACTGACTGTCGACTGCCTTTACAAATTTCTTAGTGTTTTTATTTTATTAAGATATGAACGTCTTTTGAATGTATCAGTCATACACATATTATAGTGGTTTGTATCTTGAGAATCTGTCAGTATTTTTTTACTTGCAGAAGGGTAAACGTAATTGTTCTAAAATCACTTATAATTTTTTTATATTAACTATTTATTTATTATATGATTCGTTAAATTTGGAAACATTACATGTTAGAACATATTTATGAACATGTATATGTGTTTATATATAAGGTCTATACGGAGCACAGCGCTGTTTGTTGAATAAGATAAACCCAACCATCTTGCCTCTTATTGACCAATTTCTATTAATAGCTATTAAATAGCGTAATATAACGTAATCTCAGCCTCATATTTTGTTTTAAATTAATTTATTCTCCGATGTTGTGGTATTAAAATTGATACTTTAGGAGCATTAAAAAAAAAAGCATATTTTTTTTTAATGACAATATCTTTTGTAGATCTTAGAAATATGAAAACACTAGTTATTTCCTTCAAACAGTGCTATAAAATTTTCTTTGTTCGTAGTAATTAAAAATTAATGAAATGTTTTGTTAACTGGATGGATGAGGTCTTTATTTCTACTTTCTATTATCCTATGTTCTTTACATCTGTTATTAGAGTAGCAATATAAACACATCGCTTAACCCTTTTTCACTAGCTCTTAGTAGTTTCCTTATGATACCATGTTACCCTGAATGGTCGTCCATTTACATATAAGTAATTTATATTTCTATTTTGTGTTGACTTTCTGCTAGGTTCAATTCCAGTTCCAGTATCTTCATCGGCGGCGGTAGTTGCTTGAGTGCTCTAATTATATAAGATATATTTATGTACTTATAAAACTTATTTGAAATATATTTCTTTGAAAATAAAATATTGAGTGGATAAATACGTAATAATAATTCAGTGGCACTTAAAAAAAGTTAGTAAAAATAATGTAAAATTTCAATACATTATTCAAATAAACAGAATATTAAAATGTATTTTCAAACATGTATTGGAACTCCTGTATTGTGCTTACTGATCGGACACAGATCAGATAACTCCGCCCCTCGTCGACAGTACTAATTAAGACATTTTTCAAAAACTTGAAACCGGTCATTAAGTCATAAATTACAGGTCAGCCAGACGAGTTTAGAGCTGCGAGAGAGGCGGACGAATTCGCAAGCCGTTCACTGGCTTTTCATTTCAGGTTATGGCGCGCAGACGGCGGGGGAAAAAATTGTTATTGCTGTGGAGTTCAAAAGAAAAAAAGAACGAAGTTTCGTACGAGGACATTATCTGTACTTTATCAGCGTAATGATTTCATTTACAACGACTTGCATGGATTCGCGTGAGAAAGATTTCTTAACGGGCGTTACAAATGACCGTCTGGATATTGGCGTGCAGTTAGGGCTGTGAATTCACGACCTCTACTTTGGTGTTCAGTCGGTGAACTGGTTTGGTAGCCATTGTTCACTTCCACTTCTCTCTTTCGTCTGTATCACTGCCCAGAGTGCGAGCCCTGGGTTCGAATCCCGAATTGTGTTTTAATTAGCACGTCGGCCGTACCTCTGGCAACCCTCTCGATGTATCAGGCGGGCGACAACGTGTCACTATAACTGGGCAGTTGTTCCTGGGTACTTTTGAAATTAAACTTTACAAGTCCTCGCTCCTCTTTACGTAAGTTTTACGGCTGACTGCCATGCTCCCAGTTAAGTTGGCAGTATTGGAGAAAAAGTAGTTCCATATCTTAACGCTGACCTCCCGTGGCGCAATCGGGTAGTGCGCCGCCGGTCTGGGGTGCGGGAGGTTCTGGGCTCAAATCCCAGGAAAGGCATGGGTGTTAGTTTAAGTTAGGTCATAAGTTAGTCTGTAAGCTGTCCCCTGATAAGCCTTCAGGCATAACACTGGAGGACGTTAATAAACCCTTTCAAATCTAATCCACATAAAGTCGTGTTAAAAGTTTGATTTTCAATTTACGGATACTGAATTCGTTTAATTTAGTTTCTGTTTCATGTTCATAAAAGTAAGAACGTACTTAGATGCGTATTAGTTTCAGTCGCACTCGAACGACGCATGGGTAAAGTGAACTGGTCGATTAAAATGTTTAATTTTTTACATATGGCGGAATGATACATAATAAGCGTAAAAGAAGACCCTAAGCAGCTCTTCCAGAACTTCTCAGTTAACAGCTAACAGCTTGCACAGAACACCAAAACTGCTGTTATGACGCGCTGTGTTTGCCTAATTTATTTCTCAAACATTAGAGTAAGTTTCCTCAGCATTCAGTTTACGAATTCCCTCAACCTCTATGTGGCCAGATGTTATTTTCATTCCAGCAAACTATCCATGGAAAACCAAACCTCTGCAAAACCATCGGGTTGCCACCAATAAAACGTTTAGCGAGGAGTGTTTTATAGTACGTTCCGTGTCTCCATCATTAAACTGGAACAACCTAATTAATACTTGTTATTCTAATGTAGGTTCANTTTTATAGTACGTTCCGTGTCTCCATCATTAAACTGGAACAACCTAATTAATACTTGTTATTCTAATGTAGGTTCGTGAACAGACTTATAATAAATGTAAGATATAACATTTATGATACCGCCAAAGAACACATTTGCATGCAAAATTACGCAAAACCAGATATAATCATAAATTAATAAATTAATTAATGTACGGTATAAATTACTCGTACTTAATCTTCTTGTGNGCAAAACCAGATATAATCATAAATTAATAAATTAATTAATGTACGGTATAAATTACTCGTACTTAATCTTCTTGTGGATGAACGACGTATATTAATGATTATAAATTTTTCTGTGCCTTACGGGAATAATTAAAATAATTTTCAAGTAAATCATTATGCCATAGAATACTTCCGGCTAAGTTTTACGAGCAAAAAAATAATTTTCGTGAAAAATTTGATAAAGGCCTGAAGCCACTCCATTCCCACACCCACTCGTGGTTGTTTGGTGGCTGCCATGTCGACTTCCTATCGCCTTCTGAGCTGTAGACCTCATAAAGTTAGACAAACCCAAATAAATATTATAATTCCGTTCTCACTACTGACAACGACAGTTTTTAAACAATACCGACTTGCACGTAGTTAGTTACGTACCCAGTGATTTCCTGTTAGATACCGTTTGAGGTATCTGGGTGTGCAGCACTGGTAATTCACCATGCAGTCTGTCGAAAGGAATAAACGCAATTATATATCGGAAATAACTACTTGACTAATTAACTGAAATCCCACATTCGATTCAAGCCCTCTGTGTTGACACCCAACAGAGAGGGGGACCTTCAGACACATTTTTGATCTCTCTCTCTCTCTCTCTCTCTCTCTCTGCAGTCAGTGTTTAGTCACAAATTTTGTCTATGTCCTTTTCAGTTTCCATTGTTGTTGTATGCATAATAACTGGCTATTTTCCCTGTCATCTCGCCTTGGTCTTTGCTCCTCCATTCCGTCGGTTTCTTGTCCATCACATGTTCTTCATGTGTGTCATCTTCAGTACATCAGAGTGGGGGGCAAGTTGCCTGCTGATAAATCCTTTTTAAGTTTTCAACGACTTTCTTCTGGGTTATCCCCAAGCTGTGTAGTGGGTCCGTTCCCACTACAATGTTTATTAGCGGTTTTACTCAGTGTCAAATCCAACATTACGAGTAGAGCAGTGAACAAGAAGTTGAGCTTTTTTTGCGGCGAGTAGTTCACGAATGGCGCAATTTGCTCGCGGCCGGAGTGTCTCCGAGGGCAGATCCTCACGAGGCAAGGAGACTTGGGGGGACACAGGATCTTGACAACTCCGCGGCGGGCAGTTTTTCCCACGACCGACACATCGGCCAGGCCTGTTCGGACAAACCATATAAGGCGAGCAGACGGTAGCGGCGGACCCTGTAGCTCCCTTCCTCCCTCTTGCTCTTGTTCACAGCAATCTCCCCCAGACTCTTGTTACCTTCCTCAACTGTCTTCCACTCATTATTGTTGGGCGCCCCGCGGCTTCGCGTCCCGCTACACGACTTCGTTTCCACGCCTTTTCACTTTCGCTATCTCCTAGAGCAGTGTTTCTTAACCTGGGGTCCGCGAGTATATGTATGGGGGTCCGCAGTCTCATCTCTGGACCATTTAACAATAATAAATTAATGCCACCAAAAGTCTCGTAATCGCTACGCTTACTTAGCACGACGAACGTGCGCCAGCGGGCGGTGTGCGAGACTGACTGAAGTGAGTGAAATAAGTGAGTGCGGACCGTGACTGAACAGATTACAAGTGGAATCCGATTTGAGATTACAACTTAGTAGTAACATTAACCTGAATATCACTAATTTAGTTGAAAAAGCAACACCAACATTCACATTAACGTATTTTTTTATTAAATAAGTATTTTTTTTTGTATTTGTAGTACTAAAATAAATGGTCCGAAATTTTTTGGTGTTTTTTTATTTAAGGGGTCCTTGAAAATTGTGTTTGATTTCCTAGGGGTCCGTGGCTGAAAAAGGTTAGGAAACGCTGTCCTAGAGGACACCATCACTGACGGCTCTCAATTTCACACTTTCCACTGAGACTGTATCACGTGATCCGAATAAGTCCACTAAAATGATGACGTATTTAACTTTTTAGGAATCTATTTTTTTGTATGTAACGAAACTTACTAAAATGGTAAATTACCAGATCGCAATCATCGTTGAGTAGGGGGCGAACGACGGCGTCCGAAATGAACGATACTAAATACTAAAATACTAATATACTAAACGGTCAATTCGAAAACAACCTGGGGCTGCGGTGGTGTAGTGGTTAAACTACTCGCTTCACACTTAGGCGAACTGGGTTCGATTCCCTGTGGGTCGTTCCCGTATTTTCACATGTGAAAATCGTGCCGAACGATGCCACTGGTCGGCGGGTTTTCTCGGGGATCTCCCGCTTCCCCGTCCTTGCATTCGGGCACCGCTCCATACTCACATAACTTCACCCTCATCGGCTCTCAAGACCTCGATGTCAAGAGCCGCCCAAATCTATCCACTCTACTCGAACACAGCCTGAGTAATAACCAGCTAAAATTATACGAAATAAGAATTTCTGAAGAGAGGGTTGTAGAATATGGGAACTCTGAGGCTTCCGCCTTCCTGCAGTTATTTTGCGCGTTCGAGGTCTCAAAACGTAAGGCTGACTCTTGCTCACTAGCCAATGGTCTCTTCGCCNAGCAACACCAACATTCACATTAACATTTCTGTACAGAGGGTTGTAGAATATGGTAACTCTGAGGCTTCCGCCTTCCTGCAGTTATTTTGCGCGTTCGAGGTCTCAAAACGTAAGGCTGACTCTTGCTCACTAGCCAATGGTCTCTTCGCCTCTACGCACAATGCGCTCAACTGAAGTGTAGTCTTTCCGTCGTCGACTCACCTGAAAATGACTTTATTAGGTGACCGTACATTTTTAAGGCGAGCTTACAAAAATTATTACGCGTGTCTAAAGAAAACTATAAAGTTTCTGTACAGAAAATTTAGTAGCTAAAACTGATGCTAAAAATACTCCTTGAAGCCATTTTCACGCCAAACCAAAACAACTTTATTTCGGGTTAAAATTAAAATTTGGAAATCGTTTTCGGCCAAGAAACGTTTCTTAAATGCTCTTTGTATTCCTACACCACTGCAAAATATCAGCCAGTGGGAGCCCTTGATGTAGCTGAATGTATATACAATTATTTATTATAACACTAACTAATATTTCCTATAGGACATTAATTAATATGAAACTTACACACAAGTTATAACTGCAGCAATGCAATGTTAATAGACCAGATGGAAGCCAATTAATTGTGTTGCATGTGCCACACCGCAGAATACTTCAGAATAGAGATGTAAAACAGCAGCTTATGTCGTGAACTCCAGCGTCACATGCTAACACAATATCGTCAACTGGCCAGCAGCATGTCTCATCGCCGTTCGCCACTTAGTGCACAAGAACTTATACGGCAGCTCAGCCAATAGGGAATCCTTAGCAGCACGCAGTAGCCAATCCCACCCAAGACCCGTTCCAGATCTCCGCGCAGCCAATCAAGCGAATGGGTGCGCCCACATCAATTGAACCGCTACGCCCTTTCACTTGTTATACGTAAATATCGTAGTCTATACCTAGAACATTTATTTTCTGAGATATTCTTGTATGCACGAACACCGATTTTACAGAAACTATTTTACTCGGTAGTCCCATTAAGCAAAACGCTATCAGGCGGAATGATAACTCTACTTTGGGGAAGAGACTTTCAGATGAAAGGGCTGTTAGGCTAAAAGCCGATTAGATTGAAACATTTTACTCTAAACGTCGCAGCCCCAGTTGTTGATTGTAAGTAAGATTTGTTCTCCCGCGAAGTTGTCCGTGCACAAAGACGGCTTCCGACGTCACAATATTGACTCGTGGTTACTCTGAAAGACGCCCGCTCTATAGTTACCCCGTTGCACGTGTCCTATCACACCTCCGCAGTTTATGCTGTGCACGCAGGCACGTGTGCGACATACTGCCACCAGCAACACACGTCGAGGCTTGTTTGCTGTCCGAGATTAGCCTGTGTTTTAATCCCTCGGGGGCAACGTTGCTTCCGTCGCATCTCATGTTACGTACAAACTTGGACGAGCGGTCACTGCGAAAACAGACCAATGTTTTGGAGCTGTGAATGCGCTGATGCAAAACCATGACTGAAATGATATCCTGAAATATTATACTTTTGGAACTCAGTTTGCTCATTTTTATAAGCATCACGTTTATTTTTATTAAAACTTACTTGTACACGCTTCCTGAATTTGACATTTACTGAAAGTGGGAGTGGGGTTTGAGGAAATTTTTTGATTTATTTTATAACATTTGACAGACGTTAAATAAAGGGAGTCGAAAAAATAGTTGAAGGTTTAATATGCCTACAGCCTTAGAAGAATATTTCGTGGAAAATTGACTTCCCAGTGGGTCGCAGGCAACTAAGTACTCTTGGAATAAACTTAAAACAAACAAGAAGTTACTGATATAATTAATGAGCTTACTTTCCTCTACATGGATGCAAATCATATTTTAATGAAGTTCTTAAAAGCCTAGAGAGTAGGCAGGTCTCAACATCTCGTCGACAGAAATATCATTAGAGCTGGAACCAGAAACAAACAAAACACAGTTAGAAAATCACAAATACACAGTGCTACTATTGACTTTAATCCAGAAAACCTCGTCACATAAGCTAGCATGAACCTACCTCATGCGGAGGCAGGATTCGGAGTATCAACTACGAATGAAATAAGTCTAGTGTTTTGGTAGATAGGATTTGATAATCTAAAATATTTAGACTTTGGGGCCGTAATTTTGAAAATAAGTACCTGAGCCACATGGCGTACCGTAGTGCTACTTGTGTGAAGAATTTGGTGGAAATCGGTTGATTTGTCCCCGATATATGGCATAAAGCCTTCATTTTTCATGTGGCGATCTTCGTAAATGGTGGACAAAAAGGTTTTGTATTAGTACATTTGATGGTTATCAGAGATACTTACTGCCAGCATATAAAGTTCGGCTGAAACTTTTTTGGATATACGGCAAACTAAGCAAAAGTATTCACATGGCTGCTATTTTGAAAATTTGTGACTAAACGCTTAAATCATATAAATTTAAATTGACTACAAAAGTATAACTTATCGCATGTATTTGGTGAGAATTATATAATGGTTTCCCGAGATAGGACATAAAAGCTTAATTTTGCTTGTGAAGATATCTTCCAGACTGGCAGAGAAAAGAGTTTATGTAAGAAGCTCATTTTATGCTTGTATATATACTACCAGTATTTAAGTTAAGTAGAAATACGTTATATGGTGTCGTAGATATAGCATATTAAGGTGAAAGGTTTATACAGCAGCAAATTTGAAAATAAGAGTCTGACCCACTTAAAATATATCTATGGTTTTCGCCTATCGTAGTACTATTTGTAAGCAAAATTTGGTAGGAATCGGTTAATTGTTTCCCGAGATATGATATAAAAACTTAATTTTTTCATGTGAACCTATATTTCAAAATGGCGGAGAAATATGGCTCTGTAAATACATATTTAATGTTTGTAATAGATACTGCCAGCACACACAGTTAAGTTGAGTGCGTGAAGAGATTTGGGCGGCTCTTAACATCGAGGTCTTGAGAACAGGTGAGGGTGAAGCGAGGTGAGTATGAAGCAGCGCCGGAATGAAGGAGTGGGGGAAATGGGAGATCCCCGAGAAAACCGGCCCACCAGCCGCATCGTCCGCCCCGATTACCACATGTGAAAATCCGGGAGTGACCCCGCCGGGAATCGAACCAGGTTCGCCTAGGTAGGAGGCGCGTAGTCTAACGACTACACTACCGTGGCCCCAGCTAAGTTGAAATTGGATACATTGTTTGGTAGACATAGCATACTAAGCTAAAATGTTTATATAACCATAATTCGGAAAATAAGTCTATGATTCTCTTAAAACATATACATTAATATTGCTTACTGTAGTACTACTTCACTGAGAAAATTGGTAGGAATAGGTAGATTGTTTCTCGAGATACGACACAAAATTTCTCATGTTGCGCTATTTTACAAAATGGCGCACAAATAAGATTTTGCGTAGACAAATTTGATGGCTGTAATAAATAAATATTTCCAGCATACAAAGTTATGTTCAAATTTATTACCCGCACGCCAAAGGTTCATAATTACAGTATTGTGTCAGACAGAATCACCAAATGGTAACATTCCATATTAACTATTGTAATGCAGCCCTAGTGATTAACGTATAAGTAAAATAATTTAGCTTTCCCCTTCAGAATAAAATCTGATACCCAGGGCTTAATAAACAGGAGGTTTGCTACTTTGAAACAATTAGGTTGTCTGTCATTGGATTACTTTTTATTTAGGCTGCTTGAAACTACATTAAGTGCTCTGTTGTAACCTTCAGAGTAATATGACTATTTTTATGCCGAAGTTAATGACCATGTTTACAGTTACCATTTATTAGTGTCCGCGTGACGTTTTCTTCTTCGAACAATCTTATTCTGTAAACGTTTAAGGGTTAGTAGTATGAATCTCTTCCATACTTGCAGAGGTTTAATCTCAGATACCAATATGAATTTGAAGGACTGTTATCATGCGTAACTTCACTCATAACGCATAAACTCCGTGCAAAAAACAGCCACAATTAAAATGAAAATGAATTAAATCTACGTTTTTCTCGCCTTTAACGCACAGTCAACGAGGATAGATGAGAAAAGGTCGGTCTAGATAATGCGTAAGGTGAAACGAGGGAGTAGAGGTGAAGAAACCATGCAATGCAGTGGTGCGGGAATAGAAGAACCACGATAAAATCCACCTGTCAACGTCCGCCACGTTTCCCAGATGAAAAAAAATCCCAGCTTTAATACGTTAATTGTTTAATTTTATAAAATTGTATAGAATAAAAAATATTATTGAATATTAATGTACTTAAAAAAAATTAATAATGAGGGACCTTACAAATCACAACGCCAACAAATTATATTTCTCGTTTACCCACATGCAACTCTCCAACGCGCGAGCTCTGCAACAGTACGACAGTGGTTAATTAATTATACACAAACTAGAAATTTACTGCACCCCCACCTTGTGACCTTTAGTATATTATTCCGTTCCTTCGTCATTTTAAGTGTCCTCTCCCCGTCCTCGTCTCTTCGACGCAGAAAGCCACCCACATCGTACGTGAAAAAGCCGCTTTGCTCGCGGCAGGTTTTCAGAGGTTACAAAAATATAATTTATCTGCTGGCCGCGGATATGTTTTGAGGCCAAGGAACCAATATTAGTTTNGGGGGGGGGGACCTGTGATGTAGAGTGCGCCTGCTGACCTCCGACCAGGCATAACTCGTGGCCCGCACCTCACACAATAGGGAATTAGCAGACAGGCCAGTAGCCCGCGGCACTAACGAGCAGAGAGGTCGCGGGTTCAAACCACGCCTCGGCACTAGAATGTTCTTCCTGCCCCACGCCTTCCCCCCTTTAACCTCCACAAGTGCGGCGTGTGTCCACTATCCATCTTGATTATGAGACTCAAAACTGCCTCTTTTCTTAGATTTAACGTCCGACGAGCTCGCTGTAGAATTAATCAACTCGCAATTCTACATAATTGGCGATTTGGGAGTTTGCAGTTTTGATACTGTAGGAAGTCACTTGTATAACATTTAGGATGCAAATACAACACAGATGCAGTTGTTTCTAATCTGTTGAAACACAGTTCCAAAGAACACCACATCGATATGTTAATTAATAAAATGTGTAAATAAAATTTAAGGAACTTCAGTAACTTGAAAAACAGATATAACTTTTTAACTTCCGAAGAAATTTTTTTTACCATTACTATTAACAAATTCACATTAATTTTTGTGATTTAAAACAATTTTTATTACTAAAGGCAACGATGTGCTTCAAAATAAATTGATTTCACATTTACATGTATATTTTGAGTATTGAACAAATACGGTGACGATTTAGTGATTTCGTTTACGATAAATGGGTCATTTAAAAATTTCATTGGATGTAAAAATATAGACAGGCAAATTACTAAACATTTAATAACTTTTATACAAAATCGGGTCAAGCGCCCATCTAGTTAACAATATCTGCTAATTCGAACAGGACCTCTAAGTGTGTACTATAATAATAGTACTTACACAATTGCTAAATTACAGCAGGAGAAGCTCTAAGGAAAGTGCAAATGACAATGTAAAAATGAAGAAAAAAAAGCTGAAAGCAGTAATGGTTTCAATGGAAAAAAAAAAAAAAAAAAAAAAAAAAAAAAAACATTGTTGCTGAAGCTTAATTATGATTGGTTGTTACAAAACGTTCCTTGAAACATGACTTATAAAACTCACGGCGACTTATAATATTCAATTATTTACGTCGCCTTACATTCTTAAATATTAAACTGGAATACACAAACTGCATAAACTTGTCAGAATGTGAAAAAGGTATCAAAAATAAATTAATAATGTTTAAAAGTAAGGAGGGATTGGAGAAGACAGACACCTTAGCACCCCTCCTAGCTGACAGCACATTTTTTAGTTGTAAATGTCGGTATCTGATCAAGCGTCGTTTTTGACTGGCACTCGGGAGGTCGTATATTTCACCCTGGCCAGCTCCACCAAGGAAAGAAGTCAAATGGTTTTCCAGTCCCGTACCAGGCTATGCCAATACGGTACGTACCTTCATCTGTAAGATGTTTGCAGGCTATCAGCAACGAGACGATGAGGTGAAACAGACTCCAAACAGCCACTGCCAGCAAGCGTGCAAGACTCCCCCACCTCCACCCCCATCGTTTTTAGTTTTGAGAAATGACTTGTAATATAGACAAAACTCGTTGCAGCAACGTGTTGCAGGGTGCGGATATAAAAGTGGTATATCGTCTCCCATTAGTAAAATTTCATTTATTTGTTTTGAAGACCTGCTTTTAAGTCAGGGGAAATCTTTCTAAACATGCAGTTATTTTTTTAAATAAAAATGCAGGCCAAGTTCGTTCTCAACATTTGAAGTGTCCAGAATCTCTTGTTGCATATCTTCGAATCATCTGAAGTATAATATTTTGGCAAGCGTTAAGTTAACTATCCTGATAAACGCTTTTTATTCATAAAAGGAACGTCGCTGTAACTATTTCTTGTGTCTTGCTTGCGTTTGCTATCTCTAAAATCATTAAATTAAAAAAAAGAGACCTTGAGGGTTTACAACTGGAAAGTTATGTATTAAGTCTTGTACAGCAAGGGCCGATGCTGCACGCGACACTAGATTTTCTGTATTTATCTGACAAGGGTTTCTGGATTCGGATTTTGAGTGGATACATATTGCCGACAATAACTAAGAAAAAAATAACCAAATAATGAAGAACACAATATCGGAATGAGAAACACAAAGCGAAAAAAACCGCGCACACGCTTGTGGTTTTGCTATTTTTGTATTGTCGTTATTATGCTGTCTTCTTTTGTTTCTATGTCGCTCATGGTCTAACTGGATCGTTGTATCTTGTTCCATATAAGGGTGCTTATTTATTATAACATTTTTTATCGTTTATTGGTTACTCTTTTTCATAGTCATTGTCGGAAATGGAGATCCAATCACAATCCGAATTTAGTTTCACTACACCGTTCCTATTAAACTTCCGATATAACGACTAAGGTTTTTGTTTTTTTGTGGATTCAGTTCACAAAAGAGAATTATAATCATGATCACATATATTTCTTCTTAACGTGTTTATGAGATTGTACTTCCTTTGCAGTGAATACCAGTTTACCATCAGTAACATTTATTGCCACCCTCTGATTGGCCACTTCCTCCAAACATTTACGAAATATATAAAATTTAACGAATTTTCTTAGTTCTTACGAAAACTCTGAAACAACATCAGAAACCTGTCAGGTATTGTTGCGAAATAGTACGTCAAAATTACACACAACAGTTTATTGAATACTCGTTAAATTTTTGACTTGTGTTAACTTTTCACTCGGAAACGCATTTTTAGTTGGAGCAGATGAGGAATGTAAAGGTTGTTCACGATAAAGTGAGCACTTTTGGAATCAATCTCTGGAAAATGTCACTATCTCTACCTTCATATATTTTAACGGATACACTGAGTGGTATGCGGCCAGTAAGGTTGGTAACGACGGTGGGGAAGTAGTGCTTTGTAATAACTTCGGGTTAAAAGTACTAGGTAAACATTTGTGCTACTGAAATTATTTATATTGTTTCCTGTTTTTTTAATGCATAAAACTGTAATGATAAGCAAATTAGTTAAATATTTACTTTTCCAATTATTTTACAGTTTCCCTTGACCGACGCATGAATAAAGTGGTGAGGCCTGTGGCAATGTTAATTTTACATAAGGTGGAAGAATACATAACGTGCATGCAAGTAGATCTTAAGCAGGGCTCTCAAAATTGCTTAGTTTATGGCGAAGAGCCTGTAGTGGTGCTAAACACGGGATAACCAAGATGAAACCCCGGGTCGCCGTGTAGCAGGTCGGGGGGCACTGCAGCGGAGCTGCAACGGGACTGCGGCATTGCAAGGCGGTGGCCGTCCGTAGGACGCGGCGAAAATAAGAAGCTTGTGTAGAAAAGAACAATAGCCGCGGGCGATGTGCAGGAACTCGTCAGAGCACGACGTCGGCGCGCGTCTGCCAACGCCGTGGTTGACACCGGCAGTTGGCACGGGCGCAGGCATCTCCGGCATTCCAGCGACGTCGCTCGTGTCACCGATCACATTTTTGCTCTCCTCCACAACGTTCCGCAGTCATGTACGTAACGGCTGTTCACGGTAAAGTGAGCACTCTTGAAGTCAACCTTTGAAAGATGTCACTACCCATATCTGCGTGTATTTTAAAGGGGAAATTGTCCGGCATGCGCACAATCAAGTTGGCTACGACGGAGGTCTTGGCATTCAATTAAACTTGTTAGGTAAACATTTGAGAATACTGAATTCTTTTTTTACTTTCTGTTTCTTCAATGCATGTAAGTAATAATTCATAAATTTGTAAAATATGTACTTTTCTAATAATTTTAGAGTTTCACTGGACCGACGCACGAATAAAGTGATGAGGCCCATAACAATTCTAATTCTACATGTAGTGGAAGAATACACAGTGTGCATACAAGTAGATCTTAGACAGGGTTTTCATGAACAGTCTATACCTTGCATCACAAAGTAACTGCGTCTCTCATCTCTACGGTGCCATCCGCCTCCCATTACAGGGTTCCAGGTTAGATTCCCCGCAGGGTCACATTCGGATTTTCCGAAGTGGCGGGTGTTGCCGTTGGTGGACTGGTTTTCTCGGGGTACTCTACCAGTTTCTCCAATCTATAGCATTCCGTTATTGTTCCACATTGAGGCGTTACTCCGTGTCGTTTGCCTCGAAAGCCAGTCATTGGGTAGATGTTTCTCTTCCCATAGGATAGTGAACCCTCCATACGCATTTTTACTACAGTCATTTGGATGAACTTAGTACCAACCATGGTAACCTTGTACCACCTGCTTAACTTAGTTTCAAATTAAGGCTCAGAGAGTCCTTGCGCATTATTATTTTCTTTATAAATAAAAACTATTAACCATTAAGTATACATTAGATGGGTGCTGTAAAGCGCCCTTTTCAAATGGAAAAAAGTGTGACACAAGGTTAGTCTTAATTGGTACTAAGTTACCCCACATTACAGTACCATTATTATAGCTGTAACTAACGCCACAGTGCATAAAGGACAGCATCCCCGACTGCTTCGTACGAGGAGACCTGCTTGGCGATGAGGTCAGACCGATAATGGTTCCAATAAACCTCGCCAGCATGACTCAGTTTGAGCCCCTAACCAGATATCAAGGTGATTCGATGCCAACTGTTATTGATAACAGTGATAAATCACGGGAAATATTTTGAATGTATTGTTTAAGTGCTGAAATTTTTATTACCATTGTCGGCTGTCGTCTGTGAGTGAAGATATTTTCCGATTTGTCTGAGCCAGTCATAGTTCTGCTATTTTACTACTGGACGCCTGAGATTACTCTACAAATTTTTATGGTGTGCGTTTTAACGTTATTGTCACTGGAAAAAAAAGTGTTGGCGATAAAGATTTTCGTGTTTTTCTGTTTCTCTAACTATTATCTTTGATATCTTAGACCGTAGACTTTCTGTGCATCATTGTGTGACGTAGAATACAAAATCGAACAGAAACCCTGCACTTTATGGTTCTGATTTAGAGAGCAGGCAAGATGCAGCAGTATTTTTAGTAGCGTCTTGCTAGTACAATATACACGTATATAAATGGTTTCACCTAGTGAAAAAGGACCGAGTCCTTTCGGTCTGTTGTTCAGAGTGTGAAGAGTAGGGAGTCAGTGCTTAGGTATATTACTAAAGAGGATGGGGACTGTCTGCACAATGCAATAGTTTGTGAATTACATTTTGATTTTTAGTTACATTTATGGCTGCATATAAATAGCATATGCAGCATTTTGGACACATTTTCATTAAAAATAAGCCGTTCCAAAATTATATCCAGGATGCATTCCAAGAATTTCATAAATCCCAAAAAGGAGGCAATTTGACAGTAGCTGATATAACGTTTGATTGTTGGTATAATCAAGTGGTTTAGTGTCAGAATGATTGAATTCGAACCGGTCATTTGCATAATAAGAAACAATTGTAAACAAAAGAGTCCAATTCACCAGTAATCTTGGGCTTGGAAACGTTAAAGTAACCCCTATATAAGCATAAATCATTGAGTAAATATAGCTGAAAAATAATTTTCTAACAATAACCAGCAGACATTTTTGCTAATCTTTAAAATTACTGATTTTTGGAAACTTCCCTGCCCATCGAGTGACCTGCTCTGAGCAACGTTGGCAGAAATGTAAAAATAGTAGTTCCATATCTAAACGTCGTACTAAAAGTAAAAAGTATAACATTGTGAAAGCTGAATTTATTAAATTTAGTTTCTGTTTGATTTATACATATGAGTTTAAGATTCATTATATTAGAAAATTACATATTTTCCAAATAAACTTTGCATTTACACTTGATGGTGCACGAATGACATGACGTTACCCGTGGCGATGTTAATATGTATTACGGATGGTGGTAGGCCACACACTTCGTACACGAGTAGATCCTAAGCAGGTTTTCCACAAGTGCTCAGCAGTTAACCGGGAAGGACCCAGGACCAAACCTGTGAAACTGGTCGCTGAAGGGGCCACTGTGGCTGAGCGGTTAGACTGCTCACCTCTCACCAAGGCGAACAGAGTTCAGTCCCCGGCCGGTACACTCCAGATTTTCGCAAGTGGGAATCGTGCCAGACGATGCCGCTGGTCGGCGGGTTTTCTCGGGAATCTCCCGTTTCCACCGCTCTTTCATTCGGGCGCTGCTCTGTACCCACCTCACTTCATCCTCATCGGCTCTCAAGACCTAGCTGTTAAGAGCCGCCCAAAAATCTTCACTCACTCACTGGTCGTTGAAGTAATCAGCTTGTTTCCACTGTTTTCGTTTTCTAAGTTTGCACTAACTGATTTTAGAAAACGATTTATTAATTTTTATAACAATTTTTGGGCGCCTTTTTATGTCAACCACCATTTCTGGAACTATATCCATTCCGACGTTGTTTATAATGTGACAATATGTCAACATATTGATCTTGATTAGGCGCCGTGCATGTACGAGGAACGGGTGGGGGCCCGCGGAGACTAACGAAAATTCTGGCCGCGGGCAAAATTTTCCGGACAGTATATTGCGTCTCCGATCTGCTAACCGCACTCCGATGTGGTGACAGACGAGAGATACCGTCTAGATCTATCGAGTTAAGCCGTAATAGCCAATTATTAATTTCGTTACGTTAATTTAATTTACATGTCCAAAATAAAATACATATTACCTGCTACTAGACGGATTCACGCCAAACAAAAGCCGTGTCCCCGCCATTTCCACGCCCCTATTTTTGTCATTTTCACCATCAATGCTATTCACGGTTTCTTCACACTTATTGAATCAAACCTTTTAAAAATCACCCTATGCATGACGTGTTTGGTTGTTTACTAAATATTACATAAATATTACAAGCGTTTTATACTTGTTTTAAAGCAAAAGTACGTTATATTTAGTTAAAATGAATATATACTTATATTCTATCTATAAGTAATAATATTTCATTTATCATTAATATAAATAAAACACGGAGAAAATAGGCGTATTGGTAATGCCTGGCAATAAATAGTCCATATACAAAATGTCTGTGAATGCCTTAAAATGATCACATACGTACAAAAATACAACTTTTCGAAGTTAGCATATGTTGGTATCGCAAAATAAATATGTTGAGAAAGGACGTCCAAGTTGATTACGTGCGATAAAAATAACCACTTTACAATTCTTAACTTCCTTTCTTGTTAGAAATTCGAATAAAATTTTATGTGTGCAAAATTCTTCCTAAATTACTTCACTGAAAAATGTTGGCAATTGGTGTTAATTTCAGAGTTTTTTTGTTTGTAGAAAAAAACTGCGAAGGCTTTCACGGAGTGCTATCTCGGCTTCTGGTGTTACGAGCTGTGTCGGTCGGTACATTCTGTTTGAGCGTTTTAGCTGCACAAGTCAAGATAGCGACTTCCGGAGGCGTGTTTGCCAGCAATGTAGGTTATTTGCACACGGCAGGGGGAATGTTTATTGATTCGGCTGAATTCTGAATAAGATAGGTTTCAAACAGTAGTGACTATACTTATTGACGAGCGACTCTGCACCTTGTCGAAATATTTGTGACTCCATGTGTAAGTGGGCAGCACAGTGAAACGTTATTGCATAACTTATTGATATAATCCCCAAGAGGACTGCAAATAACTTTAAAAAATGACCATATAGTTTGCATTGCTTATCTTATAGATAGGAGGATGAACTCAAGCCAGCAACAATAACATACCAGTGTTATATTTTAGTTACGAAATTTCGGTGGTGGGTTGCTAGGTGAAATGTATTTTTTTATGGATATATTTCTTGAATTTCTTGAAAAACAAAATTATTCTTAAATTACATTTAACGTTTAAGTCCTCTGTAAGACAGCTACATGATTGATTTAGTATAAAAGACATTTCATATACACATGTGAGCTCATTTTATAAACTGGTACGAAATAGATTTTCTAAGTCACGTTACTAAAATCATTATAAAAACTTTTATTATTATTTATGACAAAAATCGTTGGACTGTAGAGTAAAATATTACCAAACATAAATAAGGCCCGCTTTTCCGAACGTAAAACGCGAAGCCAGGTAAGCGGCAGCCTTAAGCATCCAAACAGAACTATACTGTAGTTCCAAGAATCAGACGAGATAATGAAATTAGTTTCGCATCGCTGCTGCTGGCTACTATTCATAACGCTTGAATACACCTGCTGACAGAATGTTGTCAAATACAAACCGTAAAAATGTTTTTGTAATTTTTCCTTAGAAATTGTTTGTAATTTTACAAATGTTTTTAACAGAACAAAAAATTCATCTTGTAAAATTACTTTTTTGTAAAACTACAATAGCCATATTTTTAGTATACCTAAGACATGTTTGTACTATAATGACTAGTATCCACGAGCTCAAGCAAAATGTTGGACACTCAACAACGTAAAACCGTATATAGCTGTTAGTGCAAAAACTAGGGGTGATGCAAAGTGTATTGCAAGATTGAATAACGTAAAACACTTAAAACAACTCAAATAATCACAATAAAACTACGAAAATTTAAAAAACACGTTTCCCTAATACTTATTAATAGTTGTTTATGTCAATGTTTTATATCCAGACAGAACTCTTAAAATTAAACTAATTCGTTTTTCTTAACTGAATAACTTCACTAATATTTTGTTGGTACTTACTGGAATATTTATTACAAAAATAATTGTAAAGTTTGTAAGTCAAGCTGGCATTGTGATTTAGTTTGCGTCTTAATGACGTAAGGGACGCGGGTTTTAGTCCCCGGGCTGTCAAGGTGCAACTTTTTTTTCTGTCGCGAATTAAATTTTGAAATAATTTTTTTCTCTATTCTCTGTTATTAATTTATCACGTTTGTTTTCAAGAAGAAAAACAAATACTTTTATTTCAACTTATCAAAAATGTATTTGTAATACAATCTTATCATTTGTAATATTACAAATATATAGTTTGTAGATTTTAAAAGAAAACTTTTTGCGGTTCTACAAAGGATTTTCTTGGCAACGGATAATGAAATAAATATTTTGTTTATACCACTAATCTTTTTATGTTTAATTCTATGATAAATAAAAAACGAGGATACTGTTCCCTCAATACTGAGCCAAGATAATTCTTCTAATTTTTGTCTCTACGCACATAATCGTCAGTTCACGTCCAATTTTCACAAACTGTTATAATGCGCTTTACATCAGTTAATGAAAATCAGTGTCTTATTAAGCCACGACTGACGGCCAAATTAGTCGAATAAAGTTTGTACCAGTGCCTTGGAATGGTGAGAATCGCAGAATCACCAGAGAATTAGTGGAATTCCGGAAATGGCAACGTTCTGTTAGCTGTCGTTGTTTACGATAATCACATATTTTGTGTTTTCGCTAATTCAGAGCCATTGTGACTATTTTAAGTTTAAGGTCGTTCACTCATATAGATTTTCGCAGGTCAAACTTGTGGACAAGCCAGCCGAAGGCCAACCCCCCCACCCCCATCTACTCTCTTCCTCAAACGCATAAGAAACCTACCAATCTTAAGAGAGAACCTAATATGTCTAGCTATTTAGTTGTGTAGCTCGCAACTTGATAACGGCATTAATTAAGCTGAAGTTATTATGCGGCTGAGAACAAGATTTACCTTGATTACCGTGTTCGCTAAGCATACCCGAAAAGCTTGTAAAATACGGCTGTTACGTCGGAGACGAGGAGACGAGAGATTCCAGGCTCGGCAGGGTGGAATGAACTGCAGCAGCTTGGCGGGGAACAAATTGGAGCGATATTAAGACGCGCGGTCATCATTTTATTTCTGGGGGGCAAAAAAACATGGCACGGCGTGTTGCCGCGAGCTAGACAGGGANCCGAGGGTCGCCCGCGACCCCTGACCCTGCTGCTCCCTCCACCCGGCCATGTCTGGTCCACACTACACAGCCAGCTCCTCGGACCACACCTCCGCAACGGGAAACGAATCCTCCCGCAGCAATATACGTACGGTTGGAATTTGGTTGGAAAGGTCGGCTGGACGTTGGGTTGGAACACGAATGTTAAAATAACGTTGGCCCAACGTAATATGCCAACGGGAAATTTCTACCATGCATATCTTGTGAGGTTACTTAGCACCCTCAAGAAAATGATGTCACTTAATAAGAAAAAGCTAGAACATACTGCAAGTCCTATAGGCCGTTCACAGTTAACTGAGCACTTTTAAAATCACAGTTTAAAAAATAGTGTAGGTTTTTCCCGGTAAATTGAGCACTTCTGAACTCATCCTTCAAAAACTGCCACTCCCTCTACATGCGTAGTATATCTTAAGGGCTGGCATGCGCCCAGAAAAATTGGTAACGACGGGTAAGTGGGAGGGAAAGGGCGGTAGAAGTAGTTCCATGTCTTCACGTTGAATTAATAGTGTTAGGTAAACCTTTCNGGTAAGTGGGAGGGAAAGGGCGGTAGAAGTAGTTCCATGTCTTCACGTTGAATTAATAGTGTTAGGTAAACCTTTCTGGATACTGAAGTTATTCTTTTTGCTTTCTGTTTTTTTAATGCAAATAAGTGTAATAATTAGCAAATTTTACAGTTTCACATGACCAACACATGAATAAAGTGATCAGGTCCTTGGCAATGTTAATTCTGCACATGATGGAATAATACACAATGTGTATACAAGTAGATATTAAGCAAAGCTTTCAAAATTGCTCAGCTTACCGTGAACAGCCTGCACCAAAGAAACTCGGACTTCAGGATCTACCGTCTTGGATACAATT
Organism: Clitarchus hookeri; assembly: GCA_002778355.1. NCBI lineage: Eukaryota > Metazoa > Arthropoda > Insecta > Phasmatodea > Phasmatidae > Clitarchus > Clitarchus hookeri. The sequence goes on from NQII01001295.1 coordinate 342,279, forward strand.
TGCATTTAAAAAGAATTTGTATCTAGGCGTCGATAGACTACATACAGTCACAGGCTGTTCAAGGTTATTTGAGCATGTTTGAAATTCAAGGTTAATTGAGCATGTTTGAAATCCTGGCTTACGATTTACTTTTCTATCAGTTAATCGTTTCGCCATTTGTAATATTTAAATACCCATTGGCCTAAATGTATTTATAATATGCCAATTTGTACACTGCGTATGATTTGCCATAAATTTAAATATGACAGTTGCAGTATGTCAAGATTTAAAACTATTTTCCTTAATTCGTCGCCAACTTAACTGGGAGCTGCTTGCCCATGTGTTCAGGAGCAGTTAGGGGCAGTGATTTTTTTTTAGCGGTTTATTTCAGAAGCGCTTACTTTATCGTGAACAGCCTGTGCGTAGTTTATCTCTAGAAATCTTGTAGAAATAAGTTTTTATTAATATCCTTTTAAATTTTAACATTATTTCCTCTTAGGGTTCCCATTTGTTAGTAAACACCACGTTTATTATAGTGAATATTCGCTTGAAATTTTTATAAGTAGTTAAGATTTATGATATGCCAAATATATTTGTGTGGAGCTTAAATGGAATATCAAAATGCTAATTAATTATATTAAGTATTATTACATCACGCCATTACTATTACGAACTAATTGGAAAGTCCCACCTTGTTCATGATTCCGGAGGCTGATTCTAGGAGGCGGTTAACGACGGCCGGACACACCCATCTCCACGTCTTCTTGGTCCACTGCCCCGATGACAAAGGTCCTCGCTCCCCGTGTTACGTTGGCGTATAACGGGCGCGTTGTTTAATATTTTCGGCCCCATTTACAAGCCAGTAGAGTGGCCGTTTACCGGCCGGTAGAGGGGATTTCTGCAACTGTCTTTCGCAAGGTGTTATTGCAATCACGCTCGTGCCCTGGTTCAATGTTTCAAGGTGTGATCAGGCAGGCCGTTCAGCTAAGACCTGATCACTTCATAACAATACGCTCTATTTTCTGCGACGCGTTGTGAAGTACGTAAGTGGTGTTGGTTTGTAGAAAAAGCTTGTTTTAGCCAGGGGCGGAGCCGCGCATCTTGGTGACGCAACACGGGACTGGAACAGGATAAGAGATGGCCCATCACTCCTGCGCCTTGGATCTTTCATATCTCAGGGATCGCCCTGAACTACACGCACCTACGGCTTCTCTCTCGGACTGCGCGCAATTTCTACAGCTCTCCACGGCGAAACCACCTTGCCTCGAGTGGTTCTCTACACCGGAGATATTCAAACTGTGCCACGCATACCCTTGATTTAGTTCCAGGCGACTCGCAACATTACTTTAAGTTGCGAGGCATCTCCGTTGCACACGGTACTTAAGAATACGGAGGTGAAAGAGCCGCTCAAACCACCAATTACAGCCGCATACGCCAGCAAAATGGCTTTACTGACCAGTTACAAGTGGGAACGTCGTTCGCCAATGAGCACCTGGTAACCTACTCGCCAGCCGGCAGCCCCAGGCAATTGGGAACCTTTCGCAGCACATACTGTAGTAGCTAACATGACACAAGGCTCGTTCCCACGGCCTTGCGTACCAAGTTGGAGAATGTGTACGCTAACATAAAGAAACAGCCACGCCATGTCGTCTGTGTGTATTTATCCACTCTGTATCCGTTTTAAGAGTAGCGAAGTGTTAGAAAATTACACTATGAATTGCAGTGGAAATGATTATCACTTTCATTTATGTTGTTTAATTTCGCTACGTATTTATTGTGTTGTATTAAACTGGTTTTTTACTAACTACTAAATAATATAAAAAATCGCACAAAGTAAATAGAGTTATATTTTTATTCTGCCATCTCAACAAAAGGCTTAGTTGACACTTTTTGCAATACAGTGACACAAGCCATATACTTATATATTTTGCATAATCGCAATACGTCATGTGTGTTAGGGCCTCCTCAAGGTGTTGGGGTGGGGGAGGAGGATGGCGAAGATTACGAAGGTCAAAGAAATGTATTTTGAGGATATGCCATCATAAAAGATAGAATCATAATACCCTAGACGAATAGGAACGTATCATGGATCATATCCTCCAAATCCTATCACGCAAGACACTTGGCAAATTTTATCATCTTATTTGGCAGTATGAAGAGCGCTACGATATAACTGAGGTGTCCATTAACAAAGGGCGCCTTGTTCATAAGAAAAAAAATTGAGTTAGTAATTTGGGGTTATATGTATGTGTGTAAAATCAAACTGCAATATTTACATTTCTAACAGTTCCAAACTTGCCGTTGTCCATGTTACAGTTGCAAAATGCCTCTTGCCATGTATATTTACATTTTATGCACAAATACCCTTGACTTTTACAAACTGAAATTTCTTCAGGTTGTTTTTAAGAGTAAAAGTAAATTACTGCACAATAAATATTTTAATAATTTTAAAAAGCAATCATATTTATAATTTTTGCATTTTTCTCTATTTTAGGGTGCTCGGACAAGGCACCCTTTGGAAATGGACACCTCAATTGCCAAAATGTATAAAAAACATTCCGTCTGATTTTAAAGAACTGTTATTAACTTCTATTTCTTCATTTTATCTTATTTACATCGAAATGAGAAAAAGTTATTTTCCTCACTACCAACTTAATATTATAAATTTATGACGCCACGCATCCTGCACGTAAGAATGATTAAATTACAAAGTATCGAGTCTTTTTTTCGTGAATATCGAGCAGACATAGATACCTTACATTGTAGCTACGTATGAACATATACACGCATATACACTGCTTATGTTTGTATGGCTGTATGTATCTTCGTACAACGTAGATACATACGTATGTACATAAACGCATACATACCTTTATTCACACATGCATGCTGCTAGTAAGAATAATATTTTTTATTATAAATAGATAAGTTACTTAATTGCAATATAGGGCGTAAACAGATATAGCTCTTAAGCATAATTAAAGGCACCACTTGGCCACTTGCACTACTGTAGTCCGGGAAGCACGTAGAACAAAACAACGGGTCTAAATGCTGGAATCCTATCTTGAACCGAGGAAAACTACTACACTTTCCGGTTGCTGGCTACAGCTGGTAACTTTAATTAATGGAGTGCAAACTTAAGCATTTTCAATATTTCCTGTTCGAAAATATTTCAGCAAGATTAAAAACAGTATTTATTAATATTATATTCAGTAAACAGCCATACATGTCGTGACTTTGTTTATTTGAAATTAAATTACAGTGGAACGCTATGTACGATTAAAACCCTCACAGATATTTCGTGCTAAGAAGGCTGTGAGGAGTCTGTCTGCTGTAAAAACCCCTCTCCCCTTCCACGTGTGAAGTTGACCTTTCGCCCCCTCGGCTATTTTTGGCTGTATGTGACCTGTGGTAATGAAGACACCCTGAGAAATTACGCAAACTTAAGGACAGAAAAAACACTGGTCATAAATGCCCGCCATGGTAACGAATTAACTCTTAAAACTGCTGTTTTTAATTACAAGTGGCGAAGATTACTCTGTCACCTTAGGACGGCAGGTCATGGGCGAAGTAAATAAAATATTAACGCGAAGTGTAAGGAAACTTTAATTTAACGCAAGGGAAATTTATTTCGCGCACTATAATTAATTCATTTTGTGATGCTCATAAAATGCGTCCAAATGAAGAAACGTCAGCCATCTTGTCATTCGAAGCTTGCTTCAGGGCGGCGTGATAGTTGCTGAATGCGGCAAATCCCAAAAATCGGAAAACGTGTCACTGTAACCAGCAAATGGCATGTGGATATAAATAAAAATCAAATATTTAATTTTGTTAGAATTAATTTTTACTTAAAAATTAAAGTACATAGTTAAGTAACATATAATTGCACATGTCTTTTAGAGTGAATTCGAATAAGACATCAGACTATGCCCTACGTCATATAAGATTCTATAAGTGAGCCATATATGAAAACGAAATACCTTGCCCTGTAACCACCTCGCCCTCTCTCCGCCCATCTGACAACAGTATAATTCTGTGATCGAATTTCAGGGCAGCAGCAACCCGAATTATTTAATAGCATCAGAATATTTTGTTGGTTTATTACTCTTATAGTTGTTGCGGGGCAGGAAAAATCGACGTAAAGCTGAAGTTGTTATTTTGAAAGAACTACCTGTCGTGTACGAGGAACAAGAGTACTCTGCTGTATGAGTTTTATTTGTCGTGATCGACGCAGGACAGGTCACCGCAGACAGTTATTTTGGTAATACCATGTATGTAGGTTAACAATATTAAGTGCTAACAGTAACACATATGACTATTATTCTTATATATATTATCTATGTGGGTTTTCAGGTACAGATGTGTTCCTAAACCCCTACCCAACACACTCACAGACATACATACAAACACACACACACATACACACACACACACATATATAATTCAGGACAGTACTCCCTGCGGCAATTTAAAGGATAGAAAAAAAAAAGCTATTATTCGAAAACGCAGGCTTAGGTCAATCACAAAGACAATGCTAGCAAGCAGAATTATTCACAATTTCCACTTAAGAGTCTGCGTTTTCTGTGATTTCAAGGGAACGTTTAAAATCAAGGATCATACAGCGGCGGTACTTGACAGTCGATTTGTCTAATGCAATTTAAAACACCGTCACGTTTGAGTGTTTTCGATATAGTTTGCTAGTCGATGGCGTGTTACTCGGAAATCACAGCTTTCTGACCGTAGGCATATCTCAGGCACAGAGTAGATGAGTACAAAGGGACAATATGGCGTAGCAGTTCCTTTGACGTAGGCGTGGCCATTCTCTGATTAAGAGTGCGAGGTTCTAGGAACGAGCCTTGTGTCTGATTCGCTACTGCATGTTGCGAAAGGGCGCCTGCCGGCTGGGTTGCCGGCTGGCGAGTACGTTAACAGACGCTGATTGGAGAACGGCGTTCCAACACTTTACTGGCCAGTGACGCCATTTTGCTGCCGTGCGCGGCTGTAGTTCGCGTAATACGTGGCTGTTTCATTTCTGTTTTCTCGAAGGTGACGGTTATGCCGAGGTTCCCTATCGCCTTCCGCAGCGGCAGGACAACACACCATCCAGTCATGGTCACCTGAATATTACTGAAATGGTCTGGAACCGAGCCCGTTAATTTAAAAGTAGCAAACCTATGTTTGTTGAGGGCGGGCTCTGGTGTGTTGTGTAGGGAACAATACAGCCAATGACATGTAACATGAGCAATATGTTAGGAAGGTCGGCAAATACGTCAAATTCGCTAAGCCGACGGCAATCCCTGGATTCGTAGGGGATGACAGTGGCCGTATGGTAGGTTAAAGACTTTGGCCGGTATTTCAGGAAGTTCAGTTGGGCATTACATATGTGCTGCCATCTCGGGCGATTGAAAAGCCATCCTTAACTCGCGTAACGTATTTCTGAACGTGTTTTATCTATGTCCTGAGACGATATCGGATGTGCCGCGATTTGTTATTCACAGCCTCGTGCGAGGCTATATATAAATGAAAGCGATACAGAAGTGTTTATTTACAATAGCTTTTGCAAAAATAAATATCTGCACGGTTTATTTATTACGTTATCTGTAGCGCTGGCAGTTATTACAGACTTGAAATAACACTGCATAGAGTAATAAAAATTAATAATTATTATTGTCTGACATTATATATTTATTTCGTTCTTTATTGCGTGACAATGTATGGAACATAGTATGGTATATTTCGTTCTTGTAATGTGGAAATTATATACGTAAATTTTAAATGGCGCACATACATGTTAACAGCAAAATTGCAACCTTATATTTATATGTTTATACTAATTAATAAATCTACGATATTTTGCTGTCCACTAAATCACAGCTGTTTTGTATTCAATTGTATTGTTGTAGCAGGAGTCAAGGGATAAAATAGCACATCGATGAAGCTCATAATCCCAATGTGTAAATACTGAACAATAATGCAGTTTTTCATTTGTGCTGCATGTAGCATGGGAATTGAATACATAATTTTATTTTAGGTTCTGGTGATAAAAATTTGTTACCCGCCCCTGTGGTTCACAAAAATTTCTGTACTGATATATGTGCAGTATTAAATATTCCCAGAAATACACATTTCAAAAAATTTGTACTGAATACGTAAGTTTTATTGTAGTATAATTTCATGAGTTTTACTGGCTGGAATTCAGCATTTTTTCAAATTGTTGAGCCGTGGCAAATGTTCAAATCACAGATACGCTAAGGAAAATTAATTCATTGTGTTTCAAATCTGCAGGGAAACGTTACAAAATTGTGATATACACACACATACGTGACATTAAAAAAATTACTACAGTTGAAACAGCTGTTCACGGATGTAAACGTTGTTACTACAGTTTTTGTTGTCACGTAAGAAACCAAAGGCTACTCCATGGGCCAACGCCATTTCGTAGGCACGCACATCACTTTTGCAATCGACACGACATACGTTGAACTAAGCATCCACGGACACATCGAAACATTAGAAAACAACTTTGTAACTCATGTAAATAGTTTAAAACACAACATATACTACATTTGTAACGTAATTTTGAATTTCACACGGGGTAGAAGGAACTCCCAACAGCCAGCGTCAACAATCAACAAGCCATGTCGTCAGTTGTGCCAACGTTACGTCCTAACTCGTCCTGCCACTGATGATGTGGTTTTACCGTTGTAGCAGGCGGGCTAAAAAAGCATTTGCACACACGTTATACTGTTTTATTTTGTATTGTGAGGTCTTCAAATAAAAAGAACGAAACGCAAAATGCTTTTCGAATGTGACTTGCAGGTCTCGTTGGATAAATTCTGAGAGATGTAATTATTACCAATAAAAAAAGCCATATTGTCAAATAATCGCAATTATATCGTACTGTTAACAAGCCATCGTAAAGTGTTGTAATACTTAGCGCAGTTATTAAAATAAATATACTTTATTCAACATAATACGTGTGAAAATAAGAGAGTTCTAGTTCATTTTAAAATCTTAAAAAATATCACACCGACCGGGATTTTAACTCTAAATGTATGCTTGGTGGTCGGACACGCTACCAGTTGCTCTAACACGTCTTACATCGGTGGGGCTGAATAATCATTGTGTATACTTGATCTCCTATTACGTATTTTGCGTTGTTTCTAATGATGGAGGTTTTAAAAACATGTAAATATTACTCAGTATTCTTGCCGGCTTTAACTCGTATTTGCAAAACAACCAAATTGTACTAGTTTCCTAATTTTTAGATAAATAAGTACATCGCGACGCGTCATGTTGTTTATGGATGTTCGTCACTCTACCGCCTCCGGCAAAATGATATGCGTTCTGCGCATGCCTAGGTTTCGTTTGCGCAAAGGATAAATCACAAAAATCGGAGCGCTAAGATCAAGGCTTCGGCCGTGGCTTAACTAAGGCATTAACTGCCATTATAAACTTCTGGAATACTGACAAGGCCTGGGTATAACTTGAGCTGTAACAAAATCTTTACAAAAATGTTCTAGAATACCGGCATTAGAGACGCTCGTCACAAGGTAGATGCATAATTTACGAAAGGTTTCTCCACATCAGTCGACTGAGACCGCCAGCAAAACGAATCACACAAAAACGGTAACTTACAGGCACCTGCATGAAAGCCTCCCACTGTTTAAATTAAACCTTTCCTTCACATCGTAGTCTTTCATCGTCGAGCCTGGCTGGCGCAGACATATAATTATGATGACGATTTGCAGCCGTATTGTCGAAACTGGCATTGAGTGAAGCAACATACATAAAGAGCTGCCTAGCAACTGAAGAGACTTTTGGGAAGAGGTTCTTCTCTAATGAGTTATAACTTCTTTCAAACGCTATCTTTCTTTTCAGTCTATCTCTTCCTCCTCCTCCTCCTCCACCTCTTTGTCTCTTTACTCACGCATACGCACGCACGCACACACACGCTCACGCGCTCATCAATGTATAACACTTTTTTAAGCAAGAAGTTACTGACTCTGTGATATGAATTAAGAAAATTTGCTTACGTTACTTCTCAAGTTTTGAATATATGTTATTTACTTGTACACGCAACACCAGCAGAACATCTGTAAAGACAAAAGGCAACATGTTGGTTGAGCTGCAATAAACCTTTATGTAAGAAACCACAATAACTTTTATAATGCCACTTAATAATCCATCAGTCAGTTTCAGCTTAACTTATGTATCGTTTAACAGTGTCGTTTTATTCTTAGCTGGGCTGTTATTTTAATGAACTTTGCTGAGACGTGGTGGTTGATTAGTGCAGTGAAACAACTCTCGACGATGTGATGGGTTTCCAGTAATCCCTGTTGGAAGCATGCGACAGTCAGCTCACCAACCCCATACATGGTTAATTGCGATCGTCTCTCTCCTTGACTGGCGTCTTGGTTTCGACAACCGCTCGTTACAACAGCATTAAGCAACGGGCCAGCAAGAAGCATGCTTGTTAATTGTTGGAAAATTACAGCCGTTTGTGGAAATTTCTACGTGGTGACCCAGTTTTTTGTCACCTCTCCCCGCAGTACTTTTCGCTGTCACCGTATTCATAAAATAGTAACAATGATAACAATAATAATATTTTATTTGATTAATTGAAGTGCCAACTAAATAGTTAAAGCCATGGCCTAAATAGAAAGGAACTAAAACACATACGCGTTGGAGAGTACAGGGTAAAAAGAGCCAGTGCGGGTAAAGAGGCCATCAGCTGTTACTCCACTGGAGCGTGCTGCAGTCTGTAGGCGAGAATTTGAAACAGTTAAGAGGCAAGGCACTAATATTCTGAGAGCGTCTGGGCTGGTTGTCTTACAAGTTATTGGTGTTGTTTAAGTTTTGTGGTTTCGTTCATGCCTTATGCAAGGGAAGTGATGAATTCTGTTAATTTAATATCATTACATAGTAGGTTTATATTTGCTTACTATAATCACACTNTGCAAGGGAAGTGATGAATTCTGTTAATTTAATATCATTACATAGTAGGTTTATATTTGCTTACTATAATCACACTAAAAGATTATGTATTGGGCTTTAAAAACACGTGTAATAAAATATAGTAGATCTAATAGTTTTTACTCTAGACAAGTTTTGTGTAGTGGCGTCCAAGAGCGCAAAATGGCAAGCCACCTAGTTTGAACTAACGGGTTGAAACATTCGCCACTTAAGAGCGCAATGATTGCAGTTAGCAAGATGATATGCNCCACCTAGTTTGAACTAACGGGTTGAAACATTCGCCACTTAAGAGCGCAATGATTGCAGTTAGCAAGATGATATGCAATACTATTATACATGAAAAGTTACGTTAGGAACATCGCCGTAGCTTCAAACAGACAGCCGAAATAATAGGCTAAATGTATTTTCCAAACGCTCGGCAATTGCCAAAGCGTCTTTGTGTTGGTTTTCGTGACTTCTATTGTATAATTCGGTCCCCAACTGATGGATGGAGATTAAATATGAAAGGGGAGAAACTGTTAAACGCAAAGAACGTTAAGTGACCTGCCAGTGGCCACTTTACCCAACGTAGCAGGCCAAAGTGGCAATTTAATAAACCAATATTTTAAAATTCAATAAAAAAACAATAATTTTCAATACTAAAAAGTAATATTTTAAGTTGTTTGTAGAATAACTGTATTGTATGGTGGGTTATTTTATATCTTTGCTTTACTTAACGGAAACGATTTAAATCAGGGCAACTATAAATTTTCATCTGGTTTCAAAGTGCCGTATTTTCAAGAGTATTACACTGACAATAAAGATTGTTGTATGAAAAGAAGCGGAAACTCACCAAATTTTCCTCACACCCTATAAATGTTCCGTTAGTGTCTTCTTGGTCGCATGACACACGTCCAAGCGATAGTCAAGTTCTGCCCATACCATCTGTAGGATTTCTCCATCAAAGATTATCACAACAGCACTGATGTGTTCCCTTAGCTCTGCCAGTGTTGTAGGAAGTGCAGGGACATAAACACTGTCCTTAACGTGCCTCAAATGAAGAAGTCACATGGAGTCAGGTCAGGAGACCTGAGAGGCCATACGAACAAAGAAAGAGATTGTGGCCAGCGATTGAAACTTCGAATCAGAATGCAGGAAGCATTAGAGGACGATGGTTTTGCTACAAATTTGATATTTTGTTATGTAGAAACATTCTATTTTTCTTTAGATGTTAATAATCACAACATGAGGGTGTGGGACAGTGAATACTGCCTCGTTCAATTGTGTAGTTTGAACGGGATTCACCGGAAGTGAATGTCTCTGCGCGATTTCCCAGACAAAGCTTTATGGGCTATTTGTCGTCTGTGAGAAGAATGTAACATGTAATTGTTAACTGGATACGTTGCAGTTGTGGTGGTTTCCACAGCTGAATGCCGACTCCAGGAATTTCGTCTTCCAACAAGACGGACCCCCCCTCCTCCTACTTACCATCACTGGAAGATCAATGCTCCTCACTACCTAAATTATGAACTTCCGTATCGCTGGGTTGGGTGTGTTTGTCAGAATGACGTAACTTTGTTCGCATGGCCCCCAGTTCACCTGATCTGACGTCATGTGACTCCTTCCTTTAAGAGTACGTCCAGGATTGCGTTTATGTCCCACCACAGCCTAAAACAGTGTCAGAGCTAAGAGAGTGCATCAATGCTACTATGATATCCATTAATGGTGAAAGTTACAAGAGGGATGGGCACAACTTGACTATCGCTTGGACGTGTGTCATGTGACCAAGGTAGCATACAAATAATATTTGTAGGGTGGGAGAAAAACTTGGTGAGTTTCCGCTTTTTCGTGCATCAATCTTTATTGTCAGTGTAATGCCCTAGAAAATACAGCACTTCAAAACCAAAGCAATCTTTTATAGTGGTCATTTTTGATTTTACCTTATCTTTACTTTGCTTTCCCCTAAAAGATAATTATAAAATATACAAAAATAAACATGATTAAATTAAAAATTGTTACAAATATATTTGTATCGTGAGTGTCAGTTGAATCAACTGGAAATACATTTATAAGTATTATAATTAATATATGCAAAACAATATATGTTCTAAGATATTTATTTACGATATAATTTTTACTTTGATAAATTTTTTTATTTTAACTTTTTATTTGTAGAGGTTTTATTAATTTTAAACACAGGTAAAAATTGTTACTACAACGTTTGAACAAATCGTTTCTTAACTAATAGTTTTGATCATTGAATATGCTGAGTTACATTTTAAACACATATTTTCCCCCCTTGATAATACATGGGGACGCAGTTGGAGACAAAGAGACTCAGTAATTTCCCCTTTTACCCTGCAGAATTTTAGAAGTTCCCAACCTTTCCAGTTCTCTTACATTTAGAGTCCCTACCATTTCGCATAATAACACGGTGCCGTGCTGTACTCCGCCCGTAGACACATATACTCCATCAGAGGCCATTTCCTTATAGGCCTCTGCCACGGTCAGTACTGATTCTGCCGTTAGACCCGGCCTCACAGAATTTAGTAAAAGATTTGCTGTTGGTCCATATCATATAGAGCGTGAAGAGTGGCTGAAGAGCCAATAACAAACGCGAAACTAACGAAATAATATTATGAGTCTAGCTTGGCACTGAATTATTACGCGAAACGGCAGTGTCTGTACTCATATTCAGATGAGTTGTGCGTGTCCGAGATAAATTTAACTCAATAATAATAATAATAATGATAATAATAACAATTTCCTTTAATATTTTACCGGTGACTAGGAAGACAATTTATTGGGTGCTTGAAAGAGAAGTCTCATATTGAAAAATTCTAAAGATGTGCACCAAACGTGCAGTAAGTAAGAACCGAACACACGACCTGCCGAATGTTAGTCAAATGTGGTATTGCTCGGTACGTAGTTTTCGACGATTTCGACTTTGCAGCGGGGATTAATTGCCGGGATCGGTCCGCGTCGCAGATATTCTGCGCTAGCTACGCGCGTCGGCAGCAGACAGTTTCGTAACCGCCGAAGGTACAATTACGTAAAAATAAGAGCGCGTAATTAAGCTGGCCGGTCGCGGGATGCAAATTGCCGTCGAGCAGCCTGCCGACACCTCCTGCCGACGAACTCCCGGCAGACTAATTACAAACGAGTTCCCAGCGTACCCCTCCCTGGGTGATGGGAGGAAGTTTGATAGGGCGGTGCGGGGAGATGTATGTCTTCCTGTTAACGGCCCTGCCTACCAAGCGGGCAGCCGCCAACTTAAAATGGGGAATCAATGTCAAACGAAATTACTTCTCGTTGCGTCAGTTTTGAAGATAACTATTTCAAACAAAAAATAATTTGTCATTACTTTCTCAGAGAATATTACTATATAATTTTTTTTTTTTTACTTTTTTTTTGTCATATGTAAATTTTAAGATTACATTTGAGAAAAACATATATTAAACAAAACAATGGGCGAGATATCTTTAAAATTGACGCAATGAGTAGCAATTTAATTTAACATTCTCCCCCTATTTGACGTTGGCGGCTGCCGGCTTGGTAGGCAGGGCCGTTAAACTCTTCGCCCAGTCACATGTCGACAAATGAGACGACAGTGAAGACTTGTACACTAAGTTATAATTGACGTGATTCTGCGTTGACCGGCTGAGACAGATTTCTCAAAAATCAGGCGCATGTGAAATTCGTTTTTCAAATTATTTTTCTTAGGAGCAGTCGGAACTTGGAGCTGTAAACGGGGTTTGGCCCACTGTACAGTCACTTTCACGCACTTTATGCAACTAATCAGTAAGTATATGCCCATCTTTATTCTCAAGTTGTATCAGCTATTTTTTTTTCTCACGGACATTTGTTTTGCAGAACTTTATTACGTTGTACAAATGTAACCAAATCACTTAATAAACAGGAAAATAGTATACATATTTATAGGATGGTATACAATACAAAAATNAGATTACATTTGAGAAAAACATATATTAAACAAAACAATGGGCGAGATATCTTTAAAATTGACGCAATGAGTAGCCATTTAATTTAACATTCTCTCCCTATTTGACGTTGGCGGCTGCCGGCTTGGCAGGCAGGGCCGTTAAACTCTTCGCCCAGTCACATGTCGACAAATGAGACGACAGTGAAGACTTGTACACTAAGTTATAATTGACGTGATTCTGCGTTGACCGGCTGAGACAGAGTTCTCAAAAATCAGGCGCATGTGAAATTCGTTTTTCAAATTATTTTTCTTAGGCGCAGTCAGAACTTGGAGCTGTAAACGGGGGTTGGCCCACTGTACAGTCACTTTCACGCACTTTATGCAACTAATCAGTAAGTATATGCCCATCTTTATTCTCAAGTTGTATCAGCTATTTTTTTTTCTCACGGACATTTGTTTTGCAGAACTTTATTACGTCGTACAAATGTAACCAAATCACTTAATAAACAGGAAAATAGTATACATATTTATAGGATGGTATACAATACAAAAATNGTACAAATGTAACCAAATCACTTAATAAACAGGAAAATAGTATACATATTTATAGGATGGTATACAATACAAAAATTCTTATTGAAATATACGGCTTCCTTTTGTAATGACTTTTCAGTATTTCATGTGACTTGATAGGTAAACGTAATGGTGGACGATTGTGATGCATCCGTATCGCAGTGTGGCGAAATGAGTGCGGCGATACTGCTTCTGAAATAATGAGAGAGTATTATTTTCCTCTCTATGTTGTTGCGTGGATGCATATTTTCCTGTTCGCATGTAGTGCTGTCGACACGAGCACGTACGGAGGTTGGCTACTACTTGGTAAACGGGTGCAGTCACATGTTTTTGAAAAGGATTGTACAACGTGTGCTGGTCCACCAGCCTCTAAGCACGTCCCCTTTCCATCGCCCGCGGTAACGAGTTTCCCGCAAAGAAAAATATTTATCTACCTTCACTCCGTATCTATATCAAAAATGCAAATTAGGTTTGACAGTATGCAAACAAAATACATCAAAAGAACTGGCTTCATTCCCATGATTAATGCAAAATGTTACTCAAGCTGCTGAGCCCAGGATCAGACTTCTCAACGCATATTTTATTAACACATACACAAACAGAATGATACACGAGGAGTTATCGCAACTCACAGGGCTTATTCCTTACATCATTTGGAGCAAAATATGTCATATAAATGTGGGCACTATTCCCGATATTTACAGAGTAATTCGACAATCAGCATACTCACCCTACAATAGAAAGGAGTTTGCAACACCGTTTCAGCATCAATGTGTGGTGTCCTACACTATCAACTGATTGCGCCATTCATTTTCCCTAGACGCTTGACTGGTGTGGTGTATCTACAATCCTTGCAAAAAGAACTGCCGCTGTTACTTGAGGATATTCCGTTGGATGTGAGACGTCGTACGATCTTCCAGCATGATGGTGCACCTCCTCACTTCCACAGTGCTGTGGTTGAGCACGTAAATGTGCATATCTCCTGGCCTCCTCGATCGCCAGATCTATCACCACTACATTATTGCGTATGAGGATGGATGAAGANAATGTGCATATCTCCTGGCCTCCTCGATCGCCAGATCTATCACCACTACATTATTGCGTATGAGGATGGATGAAGAATATTGTTTACCAAAGGACTGAACAACCACGTGGGGAACTACTTGCGCGTATCATGCATGCCGCTACAGAAATCAAAGACAGCCGTGCGCAGCTAAATAGAGCNCACGTGGGGAACTACTTGCGCGTATCATGCATGCCGCTACAGAAATCAAAGACAGCCGTGCGCAGCTAAATAGAGCAACACTTGCGGTTCGTAAGCGTGCGGCCAAGTGTATGGAAGTAGACGGAAACATTTTTGAACATACACTGAAGAGCCAAAAAAACTGGTATAGGAGTGCGTATGCAAATAACAGAGGTATGGAACCAATCAGAGTAACNGGGGAGGGGGGGCTACACGATATTAGGCAGGTGTACCAGTTTTCTTTGGCTCTTCAGTGTACTTTGTACGCTTGTTAGACGCAATTGTAATGCTCAACTGTAAACAATGCGGTCTGATAGTACATAACTGTATTTACTTCTGAAAGGGTTATTATATTCGTCATTTTTCAAATGTTTCGAATTACTCTGTAAATAATGGGAGTAGGACCCGCATTTACATGACATATTTTGCTCCAAATGATATAAGGAATAGGCCATGTGAGTGGCGGCAACTTCTCGTGAATCAGCCTATACTTCATGCACCCAGCAATAACGTGACAAACGGGAGTGCATTTTCTCTTTAATCTCCCACAAATTTACATACATTTTATATACAGATTAGAGACATCAGATGTACGGTGAAGTCGTGAGAATAATGACACGTATAGAAATGTACACATTTTACGTATACATTTGTTATGCTGTCTACAAACACACGGGTACTATTGAAAGCTACTCCTGAACATAAGTATGGGGTAAGCCCAAAGCGAACAACAACCTCTTGTTGGCGTAGTGCTCGGTGCTGATGACGTGGCGACACCCTCTCAGCAGCTCGGGTCGTCGTGCGTGGTGACGTTGGCGTAGGCGTCGGTGAACTCCTGGACCTTGCTGGAGAACTGGAGAATAATAATGAAGTACATGGCCAGCCCCGTCAGCACCTGGACAGTCACCATTACTGGTTCGTTATCGTAACGTCGCTCTCAACTGACTGAGCGTATTATTTTGACTATAGATGGTTCACGGTAAACTGAGCACTTTGTTTTAAAAATCAATCTATGGAAAAAGCCACTGCTCCTAAACAGCATATATTTTAATGGATAAACTGCCTGGCGTGTTTAACATTGGCAGCCAAATATTAAAAGTAGTTCCTTACCTTATCGTCGTATTGAATGTGTAGCTTTTAAATTTACGGCCTCTGGATTTATTTGAAGTATTTTCTGTTTGCATTAATCCGATTGCTGTAAGAGTTTACATAGTGTAAATGTATTTACATTCTTAACAATTTCACAAATTTCATAGTTGCACTTGATTGGCTCATGAATAAAGTGAGAGGGTGGGTGGCGATGCTCATTTCAGATATGATAGAAGGATACAAAATGGGCGGAGAAGTAAATCTTGGGCAGAGCTTTTGAAAGTGCTCAGTTAATTATGAGAAGCCTAAGAACGAATACAGTAATTATCATATAACTGACAGGCTGAAGGCTGGTTCAAACCGCAGCGCTTACAAAGCTACCATGCAGGACAATTCCGTGGCGGATCGTCATACCATTGTAGAGTTGAGCTAGACTCACTAACAACTTGAAATATACCAAAAGGCGATACCGGGAATCGAACCGGATATCATGGAGTAGAAATATAGTAATTTGGGGTAACTTTGCATCAGCTAAGGTTACTTCGTATACCACCTGTCCGATTTAATTTTAACTTTAGTCTCCAAGAATTTCTGCACATTACCATGCTCTTTATAAATAAAAATTACTTACCATGCCATAAGGACCTAGTTTTAAATGGAAAAGTGTTGTACAATGACAGCATTCATTCGTGCAAAGTTACCCAAAATACTGTAGTGATGCTATCCATACAATACGGAGACTAAAGTACTGGCAGTAAATCAGGAAAATTTGTTTCATAACTTTACGTTTTAGTAACGTACTGAAGTTAACCTAAATGGCGAAAGTGGAATAGAATTGATGTTCACATTTTTAACTAATCTAGGGAGTTACATGAGCGAGGCACGAGTACTAGTCAGCAGTTAGCTACGGGAGGGTACTCCGAGGGCTGAAAGGAAACAAAGCACGGTCATGGAAAGTGTTTCAATCTGCAGCGAACCGAACTGTACCTGCGCAGGTCGGCGGAGCGTGGCACTTGCTGCACAGTCACATCACGACTCGGACAAGTGACAACGCTGCTGACAGTTTGTGCTCGCTCTCGAGGAGAGCGGGCTGTACATCTGAATCAGTGACTGGAACTGGCTGGGAACACAGGGTGCGGTGCGAAAGGTTCTGGGTTCGAATCCCGCGGGAAAAGGCATGAACGTGTGCAGGAGCTTGGCCAAGGTTCCCTTTAGGGAAGGGCTCAATGTATTACATCATATACTTGCTTAATAAGGAATAAGTTTATTGATTGTGGTCACCAAAAACGACAATAAAACACAAGAAAATCTCAATGCGGTGATAATGTTGTAGAAACATACCCATGTTGTTTAACCCATTTTTTCTCTTCACAGACTTCCACGTCTCTGACTTATCAGAGCGGTAGATGAGTTTCTGGTGGCGTGCCTTTGGAGGGCCAGTATTTCTCACTATGTCACCGACGTCACTGGCAAGTGTGCCTTTCTGAGGTATAAGGTAAGCTTATCACTCGTCCAGAATACCCTCCCGACATTAAGAGGTAGCGGTGAACGACATCGATTTAAAATATGGAATCAGTGATGTTAGAACCACAGTAAGTTCAGTTACTTTACATTCCCTGCTTGAGTTATAAGTGAAATGAAAATACCAATAGTGACTCGGAGCAGTGACAGTCACTGGTAACTGGAATAAATCGCTGAAATACTGAACTTGTGAAACTGGTTCACTAAGTGAGTAAGGTTAATTCTAATCAGGTTAGGAACAAAAAGAGATTTCTTATGGGAGTTTGGCATAGGGAAAATTTCCACCGCTAGGTGCACAGTTTTCCAAAAGGTAACTTTTAATTAAATTTTTAAGCTACGTGAATAATAAAATATATAGAGATTTTACTTAGTTACGAAGTTATTTTATATTTGATTTATGATTATTGCAATTAAAATTGATCTTCCTAACCTATAGTAGAAGTAACCTTGACACAACTATCAGATTTTTACGGTTTTAAAGACCTATAAGGGGCTAACGCACTGGGCTCGTATTCGGGAGAATCCGGGTTCGATTCCCGATCCGATCATCTTGATTTAGGTTTTCCTGTGGTTGTCTTAGGCCGATTCCTTCTCCGAGCCTGATTTTTGGTACGAATTATTCTGTTACTAATGACAGTGTGTCGACAAGGTGTTTGGTCACACGTAAATATACGGCTGTTTCATAACTTATGTGACAACTTTGGGAGGTGACTCCTTACGAAAAAACATTATTGTAACTTAACATTAATTTTTTCCATTTTATTAAATAAAAAGTATTTTTAAAGCCTAACTTTTGAGGGTGTTTTCCATCCTTAGACGTCGTTTCCGGACATAAGTAAATCGGCATTTTTGTAATGTATTTCCGTAAGGAAACATTTCCCAAAGTCTGTAACATAAGTTGCGAAAAAATTCTGTTTAAAAAGGTCTTTTAGTGACTGAGTCTTCGCCAAGTGAGATTCAATTTTCACATTTTTGAGCCCGATTCTCACTGATTCAGAAATATTGGTAGGGAAATTAGGTTAAGGCCAAGACCACTTGAAATAACGTTCGTTTTAATATTAGGGTGAAGAAATACGTCTAAACTAAGTATCTTGTAAACACACGTGAATTTTGTCACCCTTCGCGGATGCCGCAGTAGTGCATTCCTAATTTTGTACCATCATTAACGCAATATGTTTCACAGCGGAAGTAACGTGCTGGGTCATAACATTCAACAGTTTTAACAGTTCATAATATGTCACTTCAAACCGGCCTGTATGGCACAATTTAAAAAAAATCGCGTTAGGTCATGCGTAAGATGTAAATTGGCCGTTTTAAGTGCAACAACACCGTTGTATTATATATTGTAACGATAAAAAGGCAATGAACGCTTATATGCATACACTCCTACAGTTTTGAACATTTTTCGGGCCACTACGCTGGAAAATGCTTAGTTGTCTTACTTCGCCGTTAACTCATTAATGAATGTATTACTATATGCGAACAATGAATACTTCGTAAATAAGCAAAATTAAGAAAATGCAAAGTTGATTTTATTCATGACTGATTTATCTGCTGGGTAATTTTAAACTAACAAGCAGGTTACTTTTTCCAAAAGATATTTGGGGATACATATACTAAGTGATTCTTTTATGTCGTAACTTAATGATGTCGGTTTTATTTATCGGGCAAGTTTTTAGTTACATTTCTTGTATTACCTTCATAAACTCTGCTACTGTACATAATTCGCTGAATCTGAAAAAACCGTGACTCGCGTATATCTAATGGCCAGAAAGTAAGTATAATATAGATCTTCCAGCTTCTTATTTCCAGGCTGACTAACAATGGTAGTGGGCATCTGTGACCCGTATATTTCTTAAAAGTGACCAACGGCGTAGTAAAATTCTAATTTGTGAAAATTAAGGCGAGAACCACCTCCGTACGCATCTTAACCCTTTCAGACCCACATTGGTCTACGGTTTCTGGTGTTGCAAAAAATAAATTTTAAGATCCGTTCTGTACTTGGGTCGAAAAAAAAAAACCACTTGTTTCGCTACGACAACCAATGGTCGGACTGTAGGCTTTGTGTTAGGCTATAGTGATGAGAACCAATCACCACCTTGACCGATATCATGGCTTGCGAATCAGTTCCAGTGACAGTGAACCTCGCAATGTACAGCACCTGGCAAACATAACCTTCATTTGCATTATGTGCACAACTGTTTACACTGGGTCAGAATGGGTTAAGTAACATGAACTGGACTAAATAATTGTAAATGCATTTAATGAAAATTCCACAAAAGTAGTTTTCCTCACCTTTCAACGAAAACTTATTTCGTCACCTCTGCAGTACGCATTCCAGATTATCGCTACAACTAAATAAATGACAGACCATTCTAGGAAACCAAAACTTGGGGAGTATTTCACCAAAAATATTTCATATATTCATCCATGCAGCAAATAATTCAGTGGACTTTTTCCCCTCTCTTACAACATCTAAAACGGCGTCACAAGGAAAAAACGAATTTTTATTTATTTGTTCTGAATTTTCGCATTGTCCTTATGCTAAGTAGAACACTTAAAACACGACAAACGCCCAGCATTCGATCACACGTTTTACAACTTCGGGGTTGAGTTTTTGCTTTGCAAAAATACTGTTTAAGTCTCAACTAGCGCAATTAGGAAGCAACGCATGTTACCATTTAACTCTGCTACTCATGTAATGTCGCGTTTGTCTCTGATATAATTTGTTGTAAACTTTTTCAAGGGTGATTTAATTCGTATCATCGAGATTGTGAGTCAAGCTGCAGACACAAAAGAGTACAGTATCAAAGATGAAAAAAAAAAAAAAAGTTGTCTACCATTAAAATGAATTCATACCCTATAATTTTAAGGTGTAAAATGTACAGTTTTGTGAGTAACGAGATTACAGTTTATTAACTCGATTCATATGCGCATGTCTAGTGAATATTTTGACAGGAAAAAATACCTGTTTTGCAGGCTTTATCAAGTGCTTGAATGCAAATGTCTGAAAATAACTTTCGCAATTTTTGTACACAGGTAAGAAAAGTGAATACTAAATTTTGCGTGCAATCACGTCAATTTAATTTCTGAAAATTAAAGAGAGAACCACCTCGTTATGCATTTTAAGTAACATAAACTGTACGAAATAACGCACTTTGTTAATATGCACAGTTTAAAAGTGCACTAGAAAATTTTTCATGATCTGACGATTACAGAGAATTTAAAGGTATAATGAAGTCTTATTTCATTTTTAAAAACATTCTGGAGTTTAACACTGTTGAATCGGTATTTTAAGTCCGCCTTCTATAAAAGAAAATCAAATACATTTGTAATACATATTTCTTAATGGTACAACTGACGATCATCATTACAAAATTTCGTCAAAATAAATGTTAGGATCATCTTGCGCGAATGCATGGTTGAACGCCAATGTTATGTCTAACGCATAGGAACGATGTGACATTTGATTTTGTGTGAATGTCGTCCTTATTGCTCAGCACGTACTCAAGGTTTGTGAACCTACTTCTATCTGACTCGAATTGTAATTAGCATTAAATGCTACCTGGTTGCTACCCAGTAATCACGCACGCATAACAACCACACATAAACACTGTGTGAAGTGGAAATTACTTAAGGACACGCTCTGTATTTCTGTGTTCATTTTATTATTCCTAGGAATTTTACATACTGACAACTTACACACAATTATTTTTGATCTTTGAATACGAAAATTTGGGCGTGCCCAAAATAGCGTTAATCAAGCGGGCGACTTAGCAATAACCCTCTATTCTTATTTAGAATCTGTATAATGACTTTCATCGCTTAAGTTGACTATAGAACACACAGAAAATATAAGAAATTCTTCATACAACCAAAACACAACTAATGCCAAACGGTAAAAATATTGACGGAACCAAAAGTAATACATAACTGGATACAGGAAGCTTGTCCTTAAAAATCAACAAAAATATACAAGACAACAAACGAAAATTAATTATTTAAAATACTTTTTTTGTGTTGTTTTGTGTTTCTGTGATAACAATCTTACTTTCTAGAGAGTTTAGGCACTGAATACTATTTTTACACTATGAATACGACGTAGTTGCATCATAAACCCTACTTCTCCTACTCCGCAAGAAAAATCAGGCAGAAAAATTGTATCATCACTGGCCAGTACTCAAGTACTCATTAGCGTTTCCTTTTACAGTCTTAATGAATTAATGTCATTACAAGGGCAAGGATTCAATTTTGTTACCTAGTTCTCGATTAAGTCTTGTGGCACGCTCCTCACATTTCTCTTTAATCAAATCGACTACCAGTAACTGCATTTAGGCGGTGTTAGAATTCTTCCTCATTGCAGGCCCTTCCAAATGTGTTATATTGTCTGTTAAGACAGTAAGTCTATTCTAGCGTTGTCGGAATGCCCCGTGAAATACAGAATATCGCCACTTTTAGCGATTACAACTTATTCCGACTTTCATGTTGTGTGAAATACTACAAATTTATAACCAATTTTTAATTGAAACCACTTCTGTATCCTTTAAATGCAAGAAAACCTTTTTATATGAGATTGTCAATTTTCTTTCCTTTCAAAATCGTAAAAGTTTGAATTGTTAGACGAGTTTGTGTAATGGCGAGTAGAAGCTATCCATATTTGTACGTACTAGTTATTCGCACTTGGGTTCGGTTATCAGGTTATCGGACAGCTATACTTCCTCGCGTCGTATGGACATTAAGGTCGCACTAGTAATCTCGTTCCTAGGAAACGTTCGTATGTAGTCGTCTTAGAGAGAACTGCTTACGACTCTCGTGATTTGTCCGTTACTTCAGAGTTATGGCTGGTTATCTTTATTATGTTACAATGATAAAAAAAATGCACCGATTTGATTTTTTAGAGTATTAATTTTTATCTTCAGAAGATTTTTCCCGATATTAGCTCACGGTCTACCAGCTTAACCGACAGAATCTCAAGCAGATTTACGCTGACAGGTAAGTTTACCAACTGATGAAAAATACTATACAAAAATTAGTCATGTTACTTGAAAATAGATATAAAATATCTTTAAAACTCGGTAAGAACAAGTGATCTAAAATTTCAAAGCACGTAACAGTGTGCTAACAACCAGTGCAGGTGACGTGTTTTTCACAGTTATAAGGGCAGTAAAATAATGCCAATTGGTTACCGCGCGACTCGCATGCGCTCTATTCCCCACATTTCTCTGTTTCATACTTCGAACACTTTAGAAATGTAAACAGCGTGACGTGAAGGTCGAAACGCCAGACACGATGTGGGCCGAGTTTTCACGAACATTCCCAAAGAGAGAGAGAGAGAGAGAGAGAGAGAGAAACTATTGTGATCTAGAAGCTCTTCCCCACCTAAGCCATAGGACAGGTAATCACGCAGAAGTGAATTGGCTTGGCGAGTCCTTTATTCGAGGCTCCGGAAACAGTCGTGTGGGACTGGTCATTACGTGTCCCAAAATTGTTCCTATTGGCTGGTCTGCCGTCTCGTGAGTTTGTCTCCAGGCGCTGAATCGCGAACGTTGCTGCTCCACGGTTTCTGACGCGTGCGGCAGTAGTTTCCGATAAACGCGGCTGTTCTGCATCTGTATGCTCACGTGTTGTGCGGCTAGACCACGTGAAGAAGTAACGGCGGAGAAGAGCACGAGAGCGCTACTGGCGCTACTTACATAGAGGAAATATGAGGACGACCGATTTTCGTCTTCTGCGCATGTAGCCTACGCAACATCCACTCAACCATAGTGAATGCAACTGTCAAAGTCACGTGGTTAACAGTGATGAACGCGATTGTTTACATTTTAACTATCAAAAGACACGCCTTTCGACTAACTAACATATATTCTAGTTGCATTAAAACTATTTCGAAACACCTATTTATGAAACCAGCGTTATAAACTCACGTCCTATGCACGTTTTTGGCAGTACTTTTGGCAGAAAAGCAATGGGATGGAAAACAGCCAGTGGCTGTAGCGCAATTTGCATGAGCACTCCACGCCATTTTCCCTCCACGGTTACTCACCGATGCCAGTGTTGCTTTGTTCATGGTGCAGAAGCCCGCAGCGGACACCTGGATTGGCTGAGCGAGAAGCTGCGTCGTGAACAGTTGCATCTGCCAGCAAACAAGTGACAGCAAGAAAAATGAACTTTAAAAAAACCACATAGCTCATGAAGTCTTAAGGTCAGTTCACATTGAAATTAACATGGAGCTCCTTATGTTCACCTTCGTTAACTCTAAGACATTTTTTTTAATCCTGTTGGTTTTTTTATTAGAGTAAAGAATGGCTAGTCTTTAATAAGTCGTTAATTCGGTGGTAGCAAATATGCTGTAACTGGGATTAGAAAAAATGCTCATGTTTATACGTACATATATGTTTGCATATAAAAACAAACATTAAACGTGCACATGAAACATTGCTATAGTAATATAATATTTCAAACATTTAGATTTGTGCCAATAATAATCTTATATCTCACCTCAATTAATGCCTATTTGCGTTCGTAGATGTTCTTTAATTCTGTGTTTTTGAGATCGTTAACTTGTTAATCAATTAAATACGCAAACACAACATTAAAAATGAAACTTCAATTGCGGCAGTATGCCACTAACACACTATACAATTCACACGGTAGGTGGTAGGAAAAAAATAAATATTTAATCCGATTGGCTAACACTACGTTACCTTTGCGTTATTTTGAAGTTGTGTCAACTTCTCACATGGAAACATAACTTGTCGCTCTTAATTTAAAGTGAACACACTGCTGTACCATATACACGTGAACCTTACGATAATGCGAAATTAACGCAACGAGTTCCCTATAAAAACAAGTATTTTGTTGGCTGGATTAAACCTTTCTTTCGCTGTGCACTAAAATATCCGAACCTCGTTTATTATGAATTATTATTGCATTGAAACTTCATGAACTAATATTTTTAATATAAAATTAAATAAAGTAGGTGACGTAAATTAAATTGTAATATGTTTTTATAAGTTACAACATATAATAAGCCAAAATTGAGCTATTTAGAGTTGTATTGTGCGGCAGCATATTCTAGATGTATAAACATTGCTTTACGTGGAAATCACACATGATTAAATGTCTGTTTTTAAATTACATTAATATTCACTTGAATGGAAAATAATTTACATCTGAAATATGTAAGACTGATGACAAATTAACTGAAATCGCTCATTTTTATACCTTTATATGCCCTTTGAAGATACTTACTCTTTGAATCTGGCAATTTGTGAGTTTTTCCAGAGGTATTTTCATCATTTCTTCTACGATATTGTTTCCCTGTGAAGAGACACAGGACAAAATTGAAACAGCAATGTGAACTTACCGAAAGTAAACTCCAGAGTGTATAACCAAAACATGATTTCACAATTTTTTTTTCTTTCAAAAATTGATTGCAATTTTTTTTTTTTGGAGTTTCAATTTTAATTAAAACTTAACCTGAAACTTTCATGCAAATACACGAAAATCATGATGTATATGTGTACGTAGTACAGTCAATAAGTTCGTGGATGCTGTAGTACGAGGCTATCTACACTCGAGGCGCCAGTCCACGAATTATTTGAATGCCGTGTGGTGCCGCTCCCAGATATTCGCATGTGGGAATCGTGCTGGTCGATGCCACGGGTTAGCGGGTTTTCTCGGTGATCTCCCGTTTCTTCCGCCTCTCGAATTTCGGCGCTGCTCCATTCTCACCTCACTTTACCCTCATTGGCCCTCAAGAACTCGAAGTTAAGAGCTATCCAAATATCTCCACTCCACTCCATTCGAAATTTAGAAGGTGAGTTAACGTGTGAACAACCTAATGTCATAAGACCGCATATCATTATGTAAACGAACGCACTTCAGTAGTGTTAAAATGGGCGAATGGGCATGATGTATTTTAAATGGGAGCTGTGTGGCTGTGGCTGTGGCTGTGGCTGGCGGTCTTCGGCTCGACTTGTACGAGCTCGGTAGTCTTCGGTTCGACTCAGGAGGTGCTCGGAAGCCGACGACTCGGGTTTGTAGAACGTAACCGAAGGTGTCCGGCAGTTACATCTGCGACGCTAGTGCTCTCCCCGCCAGACGTCTTCATCTTTTTCTACTCTGCTCGGTGGCTTGCTCTTTGCCCGGCTCAGATCACCTCCCTTTTCCGCTCCTGTTCGCTCTCCTTTGATTTCCCCTCCTCTCGTGCGTCATAATTTTTTTTTCAATGGAGCAGTTTATTAAGTTGTTGCACACCTTGAGCCCCTGTTATTCTACGCCCGGTTGTTCCCTGTACATGTCCCAGAGGAGCTACAACTTGATTTATCTTGTCAAATTTGTCGTACTTAGGACGTTTGCTGTGATGAGGTACAATCTATTATATTTCGTTGCCTGAGTTGCCGCGATGTGGAAGCAATTTGAAATGGTGAGTCGTGGACAGCGAGTTGTGTGGGCTTCTTTTTAATTGTTTTTAACGTTTGTGTGGCGTAGATGTGTTGTCTTGGGCATGCGGTAAGTTGGTAAGTTAGTGTTTTTTTCTCCAAAATTGTGGTTTTGGATGCTAGCCCAAATTTGGTTTCGGCTTCACTAAAACCCTAGATTTGCTGTGTGTTTCCAGTTTTAACATAGTATGTATAGTTTTTTTGCTGCCTATTTTAAAGAGACATGCTAATATTTACAGCTTGAGGTGTTCTGGTACTATAAATAGTATGTATTCAAAAAAGTACTTGTTTATTTATATATAAACGGGATAATTTTACCTTGTTCTGTATAACTGAATTCATCTCGTCAAGGGAAGTGCATGTGTGACTCTGCTGGTCTGCCACTTTGGATCCTGACACATCTCTCTCTCTTCAAGTGTTCTGTGGCATCCGTTCGACTTGTCGAGACCTGCTCGGTGTCCTCGCTGCGGTGTCGACTGCTTGGGCAGCCTTACATATTCTAACCATGTTAATTGATAATGAGATGTAGGCCGGGTCGGATGTGTTCCGCTGCTTGTGTTGTGCGTGTTGGTTGTACTCTGAATGCGATGGTTTGTTCAGTTGGTTCGTAAGGAAGTCGTTTGTAAATCTGTTGTACTGACCACAATGCTCTGGTATTAAAAAGTATTGTTTAACACACAGCATACAGCACCCGATGCTTATATAATATGTAATTCTGCGGGTTGGTAAGTGCTTATATCTATTTTTCCTTTTCATTTTGTTTTTATATCTCTTTGCATCAGTATGTAGCAGTGTTGACCTTATCGCATCTCTGCTTCTCGGCTTCGCAAAAGTATATTTTTATGACTAACATGATGTACAGCGCTCGTTGCTCGCGCAATATACACGGGTTGTTAAATACTTATAACTATGTGCTTTTATGGTAGTTTTTTTATTTGTTTGCATCAGCTCATATCAGTGACGTCTCCATTGCAGGAATAAAGGTTTAAAATTTATGTTGTGTGCGCTTGGCCCTTGTGATCATTCGTTCTTTCTCATTTCGGCATGCATTTACCAAACTTCTTGGCGTAATAGAAACACTGATATCACTATGTTGGACTGTGGCAACATTGGGTATTTGTTAGGTGTTGGGACTCGTTATGCCATCATGCACATGATGTACTTTCATATATGCTAGTTCTTTATTGTTCATAATGTGGCTGATTTTTCATGTACAGGGCGGTTTAATATCTGTTACACTTAGTTTCCCCGACCCTTGCATGCTGACCCCTCACTACTGACCTCTCATTGCTGACCCGTCAGTGCTCTACCCCTCAGTGCTGACCCCTTACTGCCAACCCCTCACTGCCGACCCCTCACTGCTTACCTCTCAGTGCCTACTCAGTGCAGTACCGACGCCGAGCAGTTGTGTTTAACAACGGGTCAGTTTTTATGGTTGCAATAATTTTTATCTCCATCCAACCGGTCGAATACGAAGCTATGTTGTTACTCTCTCTGTAATGAGGTAGAGGGAAATCAGCATGCACCTATTTTCTTGAAGAGTGCATGCAAGCCGATGTGTTTGTGTGTGCTATTTCAGGCCCTACACTCCCACATGCAACTGTAACCTTGCGACGTAATTGTATGTATACCTTGATTTTCTTTTCATGCGTGGACGGTTGTTACATGTTCCCGAACTTCCAAGGTTTGCAAATGCTGACCAGCTATGCTTGTAACAGGGCTTCTTGCCCTGATCTCCTTGATTGTAGTCGAATGTGATGACTGTGATATGAATTTGGCGGTCGTAGCTTCGGTGGGTGAGAATTTTCGGGCAACTATACTTATAAGAGGGCTTAATGTGTACTTGTCCCTACCACCCTGTTTGTCATCAGAGGTGAGGCCTATGATATGAATCTGGTGACTTTAGCTTCTGTGGGTGGGAAATTGCAGCCAACTATGCCTATACGAACCCCTAAGGTGTACTTGATCCTGCGGTCCTTTTCGTCTTCGGATGTGGTGCCTATGTTATGCATTTGGTGACTATAGCCCTAGTGGGTGGGAAATGGTAGTCAACTATGCTTATACGAGGGCTTAGGGCGTACTTGACACTACCATTCTGTACGTTGTCGGCGGCTAAGTATATGCTATGAAATTGAATACTATAGCTTCTGTGGATTGGCAATGGCATTCGAATATGCTTATAAGATGCCTTAAAGTTTACTTGACCCTACCACCCGGTTTTTAAGCAGAGGAGATGTTTATAATATGAAATTGATGCCTATAGCTTCGGTGGGTGGGAAATGTTGGGCAAGAAGTATGCTTATAAGAGGGATTATGATGTACTTGAATTTGCGACTATGTTATGAATTTGGTAACTATTTCTTAAACAGTTCGGAAATAACAACCAACCATGCTTATAAGTGGTTTTAGGACCTACTTGGACGTTCGTGGATTTTCGATGTGGGGGATGATACCTATGTTATTAATTTGGTGACTGTATGATAAACAGTTCGGAAATAACATCCAACTATGCTTATAAAAGGGCTTAAGGCATACTTGACACTGCGGCTCTTTCAGTCATCGGTGGTGATACCTATGTAATGATCTTGGAAGTTGTATCTTAAACAGTTCGGAATTTACAGTTAACTATGCTAATAAGTGAGCTTAGGGAATTCTTGACCCTTAGGTCCTTTTCCTTATCGGGGGTGATGCCTATGTTATGAATTTGGTGACTGTATTTTAAATGGTTATGTAATTACAGCCAACTATGCTTAAAAGTAGGCTTAGGGCATATATGATCCTTGCGGTCCTTTTCGTTGTCGGGGGTGACGGCTATGTTATGAATTTTTTACTATATTTTAAACGGTTTGGAATTTACAGCCAACTATGCTAATAAGTGAGCTTAGGGAATTCTTGACCCTTAGGTCCTTTTCGTTTAGCAGGTTTTGTTAATTTTTTTAATTTGGTGACTATATCTTAAACAGTTCGGAAATTATAGCCAACTATGCTTATAAGTGGGCTTAGGGCGTACTTGACGCACGCGCGCGGTGCGACTCTAGGTAGCGTGTGTGGGCAGTCTTCGCTCCGTGCCGCACAGGTGGAATGACGCCAGGATGTCAGGTGAAAGGAGACCAGAAGGGATATGAGAAAACCAAGGTGGAATAACAGAGCATGAGACATGGCCCTACCAGTACGCCAGGTGAAAGGAGACAAGGAATATGGGAAAACCATGGAATGACAGAGCATGAGTCTCGTCCCTGCTAGAATGCCAGGTGAAATAAGACCAAAAGGAAATGAAAAAAACCAAGGTGGAATTGCAGAGCATGAGTCTCGTCCCGCCAGGATGCTAAGTGAAAGGAGGCCATAAGTAATATACCCCCCCCCTTTCTAAGGGTTACAACATGGAAGACGGGGGAGACTTTGAGAAAAACCCCCCACAGGGAGAGAACACTCAGGCACCCCCTCCCCACGGATAGAGACTGGCATCCTGGGGGGAACCTGGGAGTGATAAAATTGAGAAAACTCTGGCGTCATAGCGGGGACCTGGTAGAAATAGCACGGAGAAAACCCTGGCATCATTGTGGGGACCTGGGAGGGATAGGTTGGAGAAAACTCTGGTGTCCTGGCGGGGACCTGGGAGTGATAGCACAGGGAACCCTCCCCCACAGAATGCAAGAGCGTGATGTGATGACATCGAGAACAGATGACAGGTAGGAAGTAGACCGGGAGAACACAGAGGCAACCCCNATGCAAGAGCGTGAAGTGGGGAATCCAATAGGAAGATATGAGAGAGCATAGAGAATGGACGAGAGGCAGGGAGACAGACAACTGTGAGGTAATCCCCTGGGATAGAGCCTGGTGTTCTGATGGGGACCTGGGAGGGATAGTACGGAGAAAACTCTGGCAACCTGGTGGGGATCTGGGAAGGGTAGCATGGAGAAAACGCCCATGGAATGATGCAAGAGCGCGAAGTGGGGACATCGTGAGGTAGGAAAGAGACCAGGATAACACTGAGACAATCCCACAAGATAGAACCTGGCAACCTGGCGCTGAGCTGGGAGGGATAATACGGAGAAAACCCTGGTATCATGGTGGTGACTTGGGAGGGATAGCATGGAGAAAACCCTGGCGTCATAGTGGGGACCTGGGGGATAGCAGAGAGAAAACCCTGGCGTCCTGGCAGGGAGTCTGGAGGGATAGCACGGAGAAAACCCTCCACACGGAATGCAAGGGTGTGAAGTGGGGACATCCGGTAAGAAGGAATGAGAGAGCATGAGAAAATAAAGGAGATCAGGAGGGCTCTGGGTAACCCTTGCTCGCAGAATCAAGAGTATGAATTGTGGACATCCAAGATGGCCACCATTGGCCAGGAATTACAGAGTGGGAGGGAAAATCCAAGATGGCCGCTATGGCTCCCTGGTGCCCCCGTCTCTGGCGTCGATCGCCAGAACTGGTATTTTCTTACTACTCCCAGCGGTTTGCATGCTACTGCTAAAAGCCTGAGTGAGTCATAGAAGACCTGCTCGTTCCGTAGTCCTGTGAGCATGACAGGAACGCGTTCTTTGTCCCGACGAGGGCCGCTGCGACACCGCGCTGCTCCCCTCCATGACTGCTGGTCTATTGCACGCAAGTCCTGGCGCCAAGCGCAGGAATTCTCATTTCGATAATGTGCTTTCCGTGCTATCGATTCACAAAGTAATGCGTCATCGTGAAGTGAGACTGTTTCGCTCTAGCGGCGCCCGGTCCGACAGAGACCATGAATGATAAATGACGCCTGCGCTATTTGAAGTGCCAAAGCGATTATACGACGAAACAACGCCTGTTTTTGGCTTGTTGACAAAATTATTCTCAAGTATAAAAACTTATTCAGTTTCAAAATGTATACTATAATAGATTAAACACAAGTATTTACATTTCTGGGAAAAAAGTAACTTGCAAATTTTGTTTGCAAATTTTTTAAATACACTCTTGTGAAAGTTTAACTGTGCTGCATACCAAAACGCGTGTTTCCGATCCTTAGAAACTCAATTCAGGCTTGCACTTAACGTGCCTTACATAACTTCTAATTTCAAGACACCACACAGGCATGCAGTTTTTACTTCAGGTAGCCTTAATGAAACATTTCATGATGAACGTTTAGATCTAATGAAGATAATGATGTACTGCACTTTTTTGTATCACTAAAATATCCTGAACCTGAAATTTGATACCTGAAAAATGGCATGAATACTCCAAGTTCACCACGTCACTTCCTATATACATATATTTGTTTATGTACGTATATATAAAGGTTTGTTTACTCTGATTGTAGTGCTCAGCGAGTATGGAGATGTTCTCAGATGTGCAGTAACAAAAATATTTATATAAGTACATATGACAATCCCCTGTGTGATATTTTGTACATTTTATTTGGTGGTGTGTTTGAAAAATGCAACACTTGAAATCCAGATTGTGGAAAGGAAAGCATTCATCAGTACGGATTCTTACTCTATGCATTCTAAGTAAAAATGACATACATTTTTTTTTCACCATTTTTGTTTTGTTATAGTTATAACAATAATACAGAATTGCATATCTGCAATGTCCTTAGAGTTTGCCGTAGATGTCATTCGAGTAGATAAGTTTGATTTTTAACATGAGTACGTTATATACATATATATATATATATAAATATATAAGGTTTAACAGTTCAAGTGCATGTAGTAATGGTTAAACGCTTAGTGCCCAAACACTTGGCCGAACGGTCAGATGAGTTGAATGATATGTCAGAGATTCCTGATTATACACCCTGATGAGTCGGGAAATTCCCTTCCCTGAGTCCAGAATTGTGAGCTGAGCTTTTACTTCTGCCTTCATGCATGCCTACAGTCACCACGCTGAGATGCTGAATAACAAAATGATATCAAACTCAAAATTTGTATATCCGATTGCATTTCAGGCAGCGACAGACAATAATTTGAACGTCGGAAACAAAGTTCATTTTTATTTCAGTCAATTACTCGCGGCGGTGTTAAAGGGTTTGTGCCACTAAATGTCATGGATATACAGTATTTTTATTTTCCTTTTTCTAACCACACACCAGCGGCTATCTCCGTGCGGCCCCTTAGTCAGGAGGCTGGTGTATGCTTTTCTGCGCAGAACTGCATGCTCCGGCTTTGTAAACAGGCCTGGATTACGCTGTTGTGTGCCTAGAGGGCTCCATTGCAGTGTCATCTTGGGTCTTGCAACTTCCGGGGAACTGAGCAGCAATGGATGTAAGGTTGTGAGTTGTATATTAGACTTACAGGGGGAATCGAAAGATATTTCCCCGCGAAGCAATGGTAGGCACTTACATACGCCAATATCAAAAGCCTGGTATGGGAGTTCTCGACTAAGGGATAAACTTTGGTTTAGGATATTCACGGTAAAGTGAGCACTTTTGAAAGCCCTCTCATTCCGAATAATAGTAAATAAATGTATTTTTTAGTCTGAGACGTTAACTTACAAGTGCGGTGGAATATACACGCTGTGTTTATTGCTTACATGGGAATATTTATTAAAAAGGTGATTAAAGGACAAAAAATTGATGAAAGGAAAAAGTAACTAGCGCTTCAACAGTGCTCACTTTACCGTGAATAGTCTATATAGGACGCGTCGGGACTATTCCTGGTTCTAATATCATGAAACCAATAAAAATGGCTCACGATGAATCTCAGAAACTCTTTCCGATCCCAAGCTAATCTTTTTTCTCCTGGTGACACTGCTGGATAACCTACCAAAAAAGGAAACTGCCCGACGTTCCCTATGCCGAGTTCAGCGAAAAGGGTATCTGCCCCCCTAACCCACAGAGGTTGTACTTGAATCATGGGCAATCATAACGGTTTCGACATGATGGTGGGTCGAGGTAAACTCCTTAACATTCAGGCTGTTTAGGCGCACACATGAAATTCAAGGCGAAGAAATTCTTGTAAAGGGCAATAGCCAAGTCTCCGGTGGAGAGCGTCTCTTGTGCCATGGGACAGCTGGACTGGAATTGGTGGGTATCGTTCCGCTGCCACGATCTGGTATAACGCTGTTCGCGGTTAGCTGAGCGCTTTAAAAAGTCCTGCATATAATCTACTTTTCTTCTTCTTCTTCTGAACCTTCCACCATATGTAAAGTTTTCATTGCCATGGGACTTATCACTTTATTCATGCACCAGCCAATTAAGACCGAGGAATTCTTAGGCATGTAAATGTGTTAGTAATATGTAAGTTCGTAATCTAGTGCGTATAACACTAGAAACACTAATTGCAATGATTATGTATTTCAACATTACTCTCGCAATGCAAGCAATACGATGCCAAGTCTTAGGAACTATTTTTTTCTAAATGCGATACCAACCAACATGGAATCCTGCATGCCAGCGTATACTGTAACATCTATGTAACAACGGGCAGTGACTATTTCTCAAAGGTTTGTTTCAAAAAATTTACTTTACCGTGGGCTGCCTTTAGAACCTCATTTAGAACCCACAAGTGCCATGGAAAATAGGCAGTGGCACAGGGCTGACTGATTTCTGGCCCTGCTGAGGTTCAATCACAAGGAGTTGTGTTCAGTGTCGTGCAGTAGGAGGCGGATCTCCTTCTGTGAGCTCCTTCACCCGTCGGTCGGTCCGAGTTCAGACTGAGATGGACTCGTACAGGTGGTGGTTTCAAAACAGCACCCACCAATACATGCAATAGTCAATATCACACTATCATGACAATAAAATACAGCCAACTTATTATATTATGGGCTGTTCTCGGTTAATTGAGCACTTACGTAATCAACCTAAAAATAAATGTTACTGTCCCCTTCTTCATATGCAGGATGAGCATAAAAGAATGCCCCAAATTCTAAGGTCTATAACATCAAAACCACACAACCTATAACCTTGGTTGACCAACCGCCGAACTGTTAAGTTTGTTTACCATATCTTTATAAATGTTCAATGTGACCACCATGAGTGGCCCGAACGACATCTACGCGACAATAAAACTCGTTCCATGCTCTTGTGAGCATGTCTGGTGCTACGGTTTGGATGGCGTCCGTAATTCTCGTTTTGAGGTCGTCAATGTTAGCCGGCAATGGTGAACGAAACACTTGATCCTTTATGTGCCCCCACAGAAAAAAATCGCATGGGGTAAGAACCAGGCTTCTTGGGGGGCAGTAATGAAGAGCCTGGTCACCAGCTGCTCCTCGACCAATCCAGCATTGTGGCAATGTCTCGTTCAGGTATCCGCGAACAGCTAGGTGCCAATGCGGTTGCGCACCATCCTGCTGGAAAATGAATTCCCCCACTGCCTCTTCTAACTGAGGAAACAACCACTCGGTAAGAATGTCCAAAAATGGGATTCCAGTAACATTGGGTTCGTGAAAAAAGGAAGGGCCGAAAACAGTGTCTTTGGATACAGCACAAAACACGTTCACTTTGGAGGATGCGCGCTCATGTTCGGTGGTTTCATGTGGAGGCTCCTGACTCCATATTAGCATGTTGTGCCGGTTCACCTTGACGTGTAATGCATATTGGGAGTAGAAACCTCGTTGACCTCCTCACCATATTATCCTCCCCGCGAGCGCCTACCAGTTGACACGTGGACAGCCAGGACAGGGCAAACCAGGACGGATCGCAGTTACACGTTTCTAGGTTGTACCGAGTAAGAGCTGGCATATCGTCGAAGCACCCGGAAGGCGCTACGTAAATACGTAGGAAAGCGGGAGAAATTGCAGAGCGAAGCAAGTGCACCTCTAGCTTAATGCCAGAGAAATTGGCTGGCAAATTGAAAGTGGTGCCACGAGCACTCCTCCCCCTACCTCCCCTTTTATCCAAACTGCAGAAGAATAAGCTGACAGGGTAAGTTTCAGGGTGCAGGCAACCACCTTCCCCCCAGCCTTCACGAACCATGGCGCATGTAAGAAGTGCTTTGTACTGTTTCCTCCCACCTCCCTCGTCACCCAACAAGGGAGACACACGTAGGAACATATAGGGAGGGAGGCAAGAGAGTATATAAGTGAATTTACGTGAGAAGAGGGTTACAGTTGCATCGGAAATCGCGAGAGGACGTCGGAACGAGAGGAGAGCATTGAGGAGCGAACCCAGAGCAGCAGTTGAGGGGAGACAGCACCAAATGCGGGCCTTTTCCAAGGCCGCCCACATCGCTGGATCTCATCCATAGCCGACAACATACCAAGCACTACAAGCAGAGCTAAGTGTCAAGTCTTCTTCCAAAGAAGGCCCCCCCCACGATGTCGCCCACAGTTAATCCGAGTTAGTTAAATAGAGTACCACACCTCGGAAGTGTTTCTGTATGTTTAAACTCGAGACAATATAACCAACTAGTAAAGTGAAACACCGAAATACTACCATATTGATATACTCTCAACCTTCGAGGCACCCATAGTCTGTGCCAGTTAACATTAACTGTAGACTCTACCAACCATTCTGTACACCACAGGTGGGGAGTAATGTCAACCTTACCATTTGTGTGGATCGATGCTTCATCGCTAAAAACCAGTTTAGACATGAAGGCATCGTCTACCTCGTTCTGGGCACATACAGGAAACATCAGACCGTCCCCTCCACATTGACGTGTCGAATGCGAGCTCGCTTCCCTCTCAACACCTCAAACCGAGAGTAATGAACGCCATCCAAACCGTAACACCGGACATGCCGACAAGAGCATGGAACGAGTTTGGTTATTGCGTGGATGTCATTCGGGCTGCTCATGGTGGTGACATTGAACATTTATGAAAGTATGGTAAACAAACTTCACAGTTCCATGGTTCATTTCATTGGTCAATCAAGGTTGCAGGTTGTTTGGTTTTGATATTGTATACCTAAAAATTTGGGGTATTCTTTTATAATAATCCTGTGTTTTAGCGTGCACAATGACAGGTATGCGCCCAGTAAAGTTGGTAACGACGGTAAAAAAGTAGTTCTAGATATTAACGTTGAATTTCATGTATTAGGTTAACATTTGCAAATACTGGAATTATTTCTTTATCTTTACCTTTTTTACAAACATATAAGTGTAAGAATCGGCATATCGGTAAAATTTTTACTTGTATAATAACTACACAGTTCAACTTATCCTACGAATAAATAAACTGAGTGGGCTTATGACAATGT
Source organism: Clitarchus hookeri (assembly GCA_002778355.1). Taxonomy (NCBI): domain Eukaryota; kingdom Metazoa; phylum Arthropoda; class Insecta; order Phasmatodea; family Phasmatidae; genus Clitarchus; species Clitarchus hookeri. Next base: position 378,134 of record NQII01001295.1, read on the forward strand.
TAATTTTACATATGCTGGAAGGATACAGATTGTGCAAACAAGTAGATTTTCAGCAGGGCTTTCAAAATTGCTCAGTTTACTGTGACCAGCCTTTACATAAAATAAGGGAGGTATGGTAGAGCCTCGATAATCTGAACTAATTTGGACCGAAGACTGTTCTGGTTGGCAAATGTTCGGATTAGCCGAAATAACTGCCAGAACAAATATCATGCCACGGTTCCGAATGCCTTTTTTCCACTCCACTTATAAGCACAGGTAGTGGGGTGTGAAAAGTTTGTACATACAGTTTTTGTATTTGTTTTAGTAACATGTATGTACACAAAAGTACGATACACTTCCAATTTCATTGCTATATTTTACAAATCCTTATCCTTACTAATATTATAAATGCGAAAGTCTGTGTGTGTATGTGTGTGTGTGTATATGTTTTTTACCACTCAGCTCCATAACGGCTGAACGGATTTTGATGAAATTTGGTATGTAGGTACTTTAGGTCCTGGAATACGACATATGATACTTTTTATCCCGGAAAATTGTACGGTTTCTGTAGAATAACAACAAAACGTAATTCTGGAACCGCTGGGACCGTGACTGAAATATATTTTGCCTCTGGTGTCAGAGTTTATCAGAACGCCCAAGGACCTCTGAAATGGCTTAATGACTCAAATCAATCGATAACAACTGGGACCGAATATTTAACATGCTCTCCGAAGCCCGGAAGCGCTCAGATGTTATGCCACTAAATGGTCACCCATCCAAATGTGTACTGCTGGGAACTTTGCTTAACTTTGGTGATCGATTAAGATCCCTCAGCCAAGAGCAAACAGTAGTACCTAGGTACACTTATTTTTAAAGCTACAACTTGGTGAAACTCACGTTTTGATATTCATACATCGACATTGGAAAGCGGAAATGTGGTAACTACGCGATAGTTACACAGATACACTCCAAAAACAATAGCCCACTTCTTGGCTATCGGGTAATAAATATTTCCTTTCTTTTGGGTTGCCGTAATCAGTTAAAAACCTAGGCCAACACAGTATAATTTTAAAATTCGGTTTTCACAAAAATGAATTGTTTTTTTTGTTTTTAATTTATTTATTAGTGTATCACTGTAAAACTCTATTGTACCCGGCGAAGCCGGGCCAGTTCGCCTGTGTTATATAAATCTTCCATTGTTGAATATTTTGTTTGTTATATATTTTTTCTAGAAATTTCGTTTGAAATTTTGTGGTTTGGACTATTTGAAATTTGGACTGACGCAGTTCGCATTACCAATGCTTTACTGTATTGTGCCTCATAATAACTAGTGAGCATAAAAAACAGAACAATATAAAACAAAGCAGACGTCGGAAACATAGGTACTCTGCTTATGTTCTGTTCTTCTATTATACGGAATCGTCCCAGTATTCGCTTATATTTATTTCAGGGAAACATGGAAAACAGAAATCAGGATAGCCAGAAAGGGAGTCGGACCCAGATGCTTCCGAATAAGAGTCCAGTGAGTTACAAAGGTACGTTCCTTCACTCGGTGAAAACAGTTATTAAAGTAAGTCTTTTGGAAAGCAGTATTGACGAAATCACACACAAGCACAAACATTTATTATAATCCCTATTCGTCATGTCAACATTTTTAACTGTCCGATATATATTGCAAAACTAAGACATTTATTGTATTTAGATATATTATTACTGAGAACACATGAGAATATTTCATTTTCAACGAAAAATATATGTTTTGTGCCAATTAAGGTGGTTTAGCAAATACTGTATGGTGACTAAGGCAATGACACTCTGTACTTGCCGATGAAGAAATTCTGTTAGAAATCGTGACTATAAGGTACAAGAAAAGAGAAAAATTTTCTTATGTGTTGGACAAAGTGGTTCAGGTATGGAAATAGTAAAAATGTCAATATGTAGAGCTCGAAGAGCAGGTTGAAAGATGCGGTGGCAAGTAAACAATACAAGTATGCCCCGAAGCTAGATTCAAATCTTTGACACATCCCAGTAACATTATATAGGTTCTATAGTTTTTTTTTTTTTACTAAAACGTCATCATCGAAAGTTATCTGTTTCAGCAAGAGAACTGTTATTACTTTCAAAAACTCCGGAACAATGACTAGGTGTAACGAATGTTACGGGGATAAATTGGGCTGATGCTGAGCTTTCGGAGATCTTGAGACTTTTATTTTGGACGAAATTCCTGAGATTTGTGCAATGTCCGATATTTTCAGCGAAATAATGAAGTGTAGCATTAAATCGCAGATAAACATTGAGGCAAAAGAACAGAAAGAATACCAAGGATATGTTACTGCCAAAGGAAAATTATGGCGCCCATTCCGCGGCGTATGAGAAGAGCAGTTACCGTATACACCAGCAAATGCATCATCGCGAGGGAGAGCCAGATTATGAGTTTGGTCTGAGGGGGACTCGCAAATATTTCCTGCTCTTTGGCGAAAAGGTCAAACTCCTCGATGGCAAAAATCAGCACTTTGCACTTCACAGTGCAGAAACAGGAAAGAATAGGTAATGCAACCACACGTGTTATGAAGATTGGCATGAACTGTCTATCCAGACAGGCGTTTTCAAGGTGATAGTAAGCAACGACAGATGTGGTGTTTATGAATATACCCCATAAATTGTCTAGAGACATGAAGCTGAGAGAGCCTTGACCCTGAGTCTGCCATGACTTTTCCCAAAGGCAGGACCCTACATGCCTTGCAGACTAATGTTATGAGCCTAAGTGCTATATAGAAGCCCTGCTGTGCGGTTTGCAAACCAGTGACCCGGAAAGGCCTGGCTGCTGTGAATGCTGATAAGAGTCTCTTCTGCAACGTGCTGATCACCGCCATAACTGCTGGTCGACTGTGAACAAGAGCTAGCGTGGAGCACTGTACGCCTTAATACAGTAATACTCTTTTCTTNCCATAACTGCTGGTCGACTGTGAACAAGAGCTAGCGTGGAGCACTGTACGCCTTAATACAGTAATACTCTTTTCTTATGGTCGGTTCTAGACCTTTCATTTTATCGTACGACTGACAAGTAACTGTTTCGCTCAAGTGGCGCATGATGTAACACAAATTATGAAATATGAATAACGTCCCAGTCATCAAATGTCGATGCGAATAGGTGTAGAAACGTTTCCAGTTGTCTTAAAGTTGCACAGATAAAAGAGCCAACAGTATTAATATTACTACTACAGCAATTTTTTGTTATATGTGAGCCATCAGTAACTAATTTTTCTTTTAATATAATACATGTACATTTCAGCCATTAATGTTATTATAACATTAAGTACTTTTATAACAATGCTTACCCCCTTACTCAACTGTCAACATTAAGGTGGCGTTTATGTTCATATTGCGGCTAAACAAAGTTTGTGTTGAATTGATGTTAACATTTGTGTAAAATTTTTTGTTATAATTTCTTTGCTTTTTGCTTTTAAAAACTTCCCTAAGTAATTTTAATTAAGTACAAAGTACAAATAAAATAAATTAAGTATCTTGTCACAAAAATAAATATTACCAACGTAGAAAAAAATGTTAAATTAACAATGCACCCATTTTATTTTATGTACTGTTTATTATCTATTTACATTATACATCTCTTATATCATATTTAAAACATNCCCAGGGGATCAGTGTGAGGCCCCGGCTCGGCCATGCTGATCGCGGGTCGGACTCTGGGTGGCATTGGTTGATCCTTCTGTTTAGAAAGAGATCTGGAGGTGGGTCTTTGCCTGGAGGGCTGGGCCTGAGTGCCGGCAGAGTCAGTAGCAGCTGCCGTGGAACATAAGCGTGCTGGCTCGCCTCGGGTGCTGGTTTCGAAGGGCTGATGCTCACTCTCGAAGGGTCGACGGTCTGGTCCACCTAGTAAGAGGACCCGTTTACTAAGCGGTTTTGCAGAGGTGGATAGTCCTCGGCCCCATCGAGGTGGCACGTACGGATTCAACTCCGTACTCTGCTGTTGACAGGTGAGGTGGAACCATCCTCGGGTGGAGAACATCCACCCACTGCGATTGGAAAGGGCGTTATCTCTTTCTCTTGGGAGCATTCAACTGCTTCCAATTAGAGCTCAGTTCAAGCTCACAATGACATGTTCTGGACTTAAGGCCTGGCAAGAGCGCCCCCACACCAAGTCTGGTGAGAACAGTATAGCCTGATGCGGCAACTAACAGCCTGAAAGACCCACCTGGAGGTGTGCTCTTATAAGAGCTCAGAAATATTTCTCCTGTAATACCGTTGCGGTGTGCGCAGGAGGAGCTCTGGCGAACAAAACTCGCTGCATGATTGCATAAAACATGTCTTAAAGTTGCACAGATAAAAGAGCCAACAGTATTAATATTACTACTAGAATAATTTTTTGTTATATGTGAGCCATTAGCAACTAATTTTTCTTTTAATATAATATATGTACAGTTCAGCCATTAATGTTAATATAACATTAAGTACTTTTATAACAATGCTTCCCCCCTTACTCAACTGTCAACATTAAGGTGGCGTTTATGTTCATATTGCGGCTAAACAAAGTTTGTGTTGAATTGANCCCCCTTACTCAACTGTCAACATTAAGGTGGCGTTTATGTTCATATTGCGGCTAAACAAAGTTTGTGTTGAATTGATGTTAACATTTGTGTAAAATTTTTTGTTATAATTTCTTTGCTTTTTGCTTTTAAAAACTTCCCTAAGTAATTTTAATTAAGTACAAAGTACAAATAAAATAAATTAAGTATCTTGTCACAAAAATAAATATTACCAACGTAGAAAAAAATGTTAAATTAACAATGAACCCATTTTATTTTATGTACTGTTTATTATCTATTTACATTATACATCTCTTATATCATATTTAAAACATAAACACATTCATCTTCACAATTATTAAGTTTAGTTAACAATTAACCCACATTAGTTGATTACTATTTATTATCTCTTTACATTCTGTGTAGTTTTCTTCGTGGTTATTTTATTTTTCTTTGCTGTTTAATATTCTTAAACATTTATCACAGGGGAAAGATTTTTCCTTTCTATTTTTTACTGAAATTAACTTTTATACAAATAATATTACGAAAATCAATTTGATTAATATAACATATTGCAGGAGCCGGGCTATTATGAGCACGACGTAAAAAACACATTTCCGACAATTCACTACCAGGATTACTTGTCATACCCTGCAAACCAAATCTATACAATAAAGAAAGCAAAACATAACTTTCTTGACAGTGCGTAACTTGTTTAACAAACACGTCATCCTGTTTAGCAATATCCGTACTGAACCCTCCAATATTCCTTGGATAACATCTTCTCCTTCTGTAGTGTCTTCGTGGCATGTTGAATCACTATTGCTGGTTGTATCACTGTCCTTGGTTGTCGGCGCAGGCTGCTGGGTAGATGCTGATTTGTTCTTCCCCAACTGTGTGATGCGTCTTCTCTAAAGACACGGACAGAAGTGACATGTCGCCGATTGCCGATTGTTCATCATAGCCGAAGCTCAGAACGGGGGTAGAACAGGTCCTTGCGGGCCCTTGACCAACCAGCCGGGGTTTAATATATTTTTGGCAGAGGGTTAGGAGAGGCAAGCCCCTCCGCCCTCCTTCACCCATATCCAAGGTGTACTTACAGCGGTTTTCCGCGTCGGTACTCATTTCCACTAGGTTACCCCAGTGGACAGGTTTGTAATGTTCTCCAACCACCCCTGCCTGAGGGGGAGGTGGTTTGTTACACTCTTTCTCCCAACTTATATACATTCCCAGACGATGACGTCAAGCGATAGAAATAACCTGCGCACCGCGCGTGACCTTGGGCCTTCTTATACACAGGCCGGAAGCGCTTTTACATGGAAGTGGAGTATCGCGCCCCCGTCGCATCGGTAGTTTAGGACGGGGGACTGTAAGGTTAAATGAAAGTGTGGTTATGTTCGCGTATGTCCAACCAAGGACAGTGATACAACAAGCAATGGTGATTCAACATGCCACGAAGACATTACACAAGGAGAAGATGTTATCCAAGGAAGATATTTAGGAATATTGGAGGGTACAGTACGGATTTTGCTAAACAGGATGACGTGTTTGTTAAACAAGTTACACAATGTCAAGAAAGTTATGTTTTGCTTTCTTTAATGTATAGATTTGGTTTGCAGGGTATGACTAGTAATCCTATATAGTTAAATAGTATGCTTATCTTTTTTATTCTTTGTTATTTGGAGCGGGTATGTACACAATTTTTCATCAAAATGCCAAACATTTATGGAAAAATGTTAGCTTTTTTTTTNGTTATTTGGAGCGGGTATGTACACAATTTTTCATCAAAATGCCAAACATTTATGGAAAAATGTTAGCTTTTTTTTTCTCAAATTAAGACATGTCATCAATGTTCATTGCCATTTCAAAACTTTCTAAGAGTTTGTCAAATTCTNTTTTTTTTTCTCAAATTAAGACATGTCATCAATGTTCATTGCCATTTCAAAACTTTCTAAGAGTTTGTCAAATTCTGGAACAAAATTTTTATACTTTGAAACTCTTTGCGAATTTTTGTCTGATGTATATAAAGCTGATTTTATAGAATAACTGAAACATTTATGATCATCATTTTTTACATTCGTACGGAATTTATTTGCTTTATTTATGTCTGATGAATCATTAAATGGATTGTATTTATTTAGAAAAATTTCAACATTATTCATCGAGTGTAATCACCATCCAGAACCCCGAGCTTCGGATTTAGTCATTTGAATTAAAATTTCACTGAATAGATTATTTAAGTTTTTCTCTAAATTTTATGATGTGTGAATTATTGAAATTGTGGTTCTAAAATACGTTTCCTCTATATTTTTTATTTTTAATGAACCATTAAATATTCAATTTACTTTCAGAGCAGTGACATAAATTCGTTTCGATTTTACATTCCGAAGACCTAAAGTATTTACAGTTCTTGAAATAATTTCTGTTTTAGTTGATTCTAGAAAATCTTTAGGGATTTTTCAATTTTCTTTATTACTGGTTTCGATTTAATGGTAGCTGATTCCTTTAATTTCCTTTTTTCTAAACTATTTTATTGAATTCATTCTTATTAATTTTAGAAAATGGAACAATAAATTATTAAACATTTTTGATTTGGCAAAATAACTACATGGAAATTTGTAAAAGGTTTTTATATCCTAATTACACTATTTAATTGTTGTGTAAGATTTGGTGTTATCCGAATTAATTTATTTTATATCTCTTTGCCAAAGACCTCAATTCAGCATGTGAACAATTTTTCAAACCCTAATATAGTGGATCTTTTTTCGTTGGCTATTTTATTTCAATGAAAACATCTTAATGTAAATATATCTGATGATAATTATTGTTTACTCCTGCATATTTGTTTTTCTTGCAATAATATTTTATATAATTCAGTAAATATTTTCATTAAGTATATGTTGTATATAATTTGTTTTATTTTATCTTCCTCACTGACATCTTCCATCCCTAATTTTTTGTGTCATTTGTAAGTAAAACCATTCTTTTGTTAATTTTTTACTCTTATAATTTGTTGATAATTATTTTTTATTATTATTTATTTTATTTTATTTTATTATATTTAACTTCCTTTCTTGAATTTCATAAATTAGCTACATGTTTGATTTTTAATGTTTATAAATGCATTGTTTTATATTGATAATTATTAATAATTTGTAGTAACAAATATTTTGGGAACGTAATAGCTATATTAATTACTATATTTGTTTTGGTTTGTTACTGTGACATCGTTATCTCATATATTCATTAAAACATTTTCTATGTACTTCCAAATGGTAAATCTATTGTGAATCTATGAGGTTGATATAAATTAATATATTTCGTTTCTTTGTTCAATACGCATTTTAAAATTAACTTAAAGTTTAGAATATCACTTTCTAATTTAGTTTCGTTTTGTTTGTTATTGTGCTTTCTACAAACATATTTCCCACAATCACAAAGTACTTTCACAGGCATTTTATTGTAATTTTTTTCATAACACATTTTTGAGTACCCTTTTATATTATCATAAATGTTATATGCTACGAAAATTTCTTTTATATTCCCTAATATGACCTTTATTTATTTCAACATTTTCTTTGTGTTCGTTTGAATGTTTGTTACATTACCAATCATTGTTGTCTTTAAAATATTTTAAAGGTTAAATTCATGAATTTTTTTCTTGTTTGCATTTTAAACTTTTTTATTGTTTGGTTATCTATTTCATATTGTTACACTTATACTGTATTAAAACATTTTAGAACATTTTATTTACTTTCACTTTTATATTTTTTATAAAAATTTTGTTCTAATTTTTGCAAGGTTCAGTTTTAAGTAAATTTTTATTGAGATTATATATTTTTTAATTTTTGAGTCGATTGATGAAAATATAATTTTTTGTTTTTGAGATTTTTGTTATTTTTATATATTTGTAGGATTGTTGAACGTGATTTTATTCTATATAAAAGAATAAGATTAAACGTACATTCGACATAGTAAAGAAACAAAGAAGTCACAAGATAAACATGTGATAACAACATTGAAAAATGAAGGGAAGGTTGCAGCGAGGTCGCAGAGCGTCTGTGTAGCGTGTAGCCAACCGTTACACATTTTTTCTTAAAACCTGAGTTTAAATGAGCTGAAATATATTTTTAAAGTGACGTTCAAAAATTTGGGTTTCGTTGTGCCAGCTCTCATATATCGTGGCAACTTTTTTTTTCGGATTCTGCTATGCAATTTGACATGGTTACAAAGTTCGATGAATTGGGATCATTTGAATTGGCGGAAATTCAATATTTAAAAAACTGATCATTTTCCGTTAAGATTCAAACCCAAATATATTTTAATAACTTGGGATGGCGTAACGGCATATGGCTTAGGTAAATACCTCCTCGTGTTGTTTATTAGGGTTCAGTTCTGTTGTAGATGAAAAGGAGTTCGAGGTATTTGAATTTAAATTTCCGCCAATCTAAGCTGAAGAAGGGTTTTCTAGTTTATATCCGTTTCAAGGCACATCGTTGTATATAACAGGTAGCCGAGATATATGAATTTTAATTTTCAACCACATAAGATAAGTATAGATCTTCTAGTCGTATATCTTCTTCATTCGCAAGCTTAAGATACTGAGTGAAATATAAAGCGAAATAAAGTTTTGTTTGCTGATTTCATTAGTTCTTTGTAATGGAGTGCCACAAGCAGATTTTATGGGTATCAAATAACTTTATCTTAGAACTAGTTTCCTCTTGATTAAAATAATAAAATAATCCAACGCTTATAAATTTTACAGTGTCATTTGCAAAAATGTTTTATTTACAGAAAACTTGAATTAATTGCCCTAAACGTGTAAAAAAACAGTACAAATGTAAAAATATTTATAAAAGAATATATCAATTTTTTAGAAAATAGTTTAATTGAAAAGAAGAGTTTTTAGGGGAATACTGAACCTTCAGGAAGAGTGTTAAATTTAACGTAATACGTTAATTTATACGTTATAATAAAGTTTTTATAGCCATCGAAAAATCGGTAAATTCTGTAACGCACTAAATGTAATTCTAAAAATGAGTATTTATTTGTTTAAAAATAATGTTTATATTATTAACTTTTGAAAACAAGGTCGTATAAAAATATAGCGATCTATTAGGAACAAAATGATTTGCACTTAATGAAAACCGCACCCGATATAAGTCGAGATACATATTTATGATACTTGAAACGCGAGTTACGTCTTTATGATATTTGGTAAGCAACTCTTTATTCGAGTTTAAGGTTTGGTGTAAAACGACATCCTCCAGAGTTAATTAAAAGAACCAAAATATAGTAACAAATGTATATGGAATCACACAGACAGTATAGTCCACAACTACAAACACTTACTATGGATATTAGCAGTTTAAATTACTTAACATGAACTACATTCTTTTTGACAATTTTAGCTACTTACCAATGAAGAAGTACTATGAGAAATCGTAAGTGTCATGTAAAAGAAAAGAATATTGGCCCCAATGTGTATGAGGAAGTACTGCAGATGTGTCTCTAGCAAAAATGTAAATAAGTAGAGCTCGCGAAGCAAGCTGAGAGAGGTAAATAAAATAAAACAACACAAATAAGGACCAAAGGCAAGATTCAAGTTCTTGAGGCATTTGAGTAAAGCTACATAGACTCTAAATGTGTTCATTAAAACAACATCATTAACACTGCTCTGATTTTGGAGTGTAGAATTAGATCTTTCGTACGTTTCGGAAATATCACGAGGTCTAACGAATGCATCAGGAAAAATTTGGATTGATACAAAGCCACCGGAGTTATAATTGTTACTGTGTGCATTATTCGTGAACTTTGAGCACAGTTTGACATTTTTAGTGAAGTATTTACAAGCATAATTAAACCGTAAATTCAGGTTCTGGCAGAAGAACAAGAACAATACCACTAACATGTGTTCCCCAATGGCGGGAATGAATCGCAGGAAAATTATGATTTCCTTACGTACCATGACTGCAGACCCTCCAGTAAATATAAATTGTAATACCATAAAAGACAGCCAGAGTGTGGGCTTGATCGTAGTGGGACTCACAAATATGCCTAGTTCTTTGGCCAGAAGGTCTGACTCCTCGATCGACAGCACGAGCTCTTTACATTTGGTAGCATAGGAACAGGATATGAGAGATATGGCAATCCCACGCGTTATGAAGACTGCCATGAACTGCCTCTCCAGGCAGAGATATTCCAAGCAGTAGTAAGCCGCGACAGAAGCGGCGTTGATGATTATGCCCCAGAAGTTGTCAAGAGAGAGATAGCGGAAGGAGAGTTTCGACCCAGCGTCTGCCGTGACATTTCTCAGCGGCAGCACCCCGCATGCCTTGCATAACAGCGCTAAGGGCCTGAGAGAGGAGTAGAAGCCGTGCTGGGTGTCTCGCAGTTCAGCGACCTGGGCCCTCCTGTGTCTAGTGAAGGCTGACGAGAGACACTGCTGCAATGTGCTGATCACCGCCATGGCTACTAGTCAACTGCGCAAGACCACTGGCGGGGATCCCACCACGTTTCATTTAGATAATGTGCTTTCCTTGCGATCGATTCACAACACGCGTCACCGTACGACTGGAGGACATGTATTCTTTTCTGTCACTACATCAACAACTAGAGGCGCAAAATAATAAATGGTGCCTCATACATTCCCTTTACAGAGAGATTGCACTTTCGAGGTAGTGCTCTGTACACTCCAAGTTTACAAAAATCGTGTCTCTGTAATAAAATGAACTAATAATCTGGAAATTGTTGCCTGTCAACTGTCATTGTAACTCAGAAATGCATATCATCTTTAAAAGGAAATGTTTTCGTATAAAGATGAGACTTGTGACGAAAAAAACAAATGCTTAGTAAAAAGTAACATTCTCCTTTCGGGAAAATTAGGCCTCGGATGATTATAAGCTGGCATAAACAGCCTGATGGATAGATGGTGATGAATTGAGCATGGGTGGATAGAATTCGGGCTGTTACAGTTCTGTGGTTTACGGGAATGCGTTGTGAAGTGAGACAAGTCATAGACTAAATATGAGGTAGACCGCTTATTCTTCTTCTGCGCGTGTACCCAACATTGGACTACCCCAAAGAAACACAACTGTCCAAATCACATGGTCAACAATGATGAGCGTGTTTGTATACATCTCAATTTTTGAATGACGAGCACTATTATACTAATAAAAAAAGTTATTAATTTTATCTATTACAAATTGGTAAGAGGAAGCATAAAACATCGCAAAACACTTATTTACTAACCAGTGTTCTAACCTCAAATCGAATCCGCGCCGTTTTTGCTAGCCTTATTGGCAGATAAACATTTCAATGTTGGGACACTGAGACTGGTTGTGCGTAGCCAGCGAGATCGGTCTACCTCATCTTCAGTCTATGCAACAATTAGGCTGACAGAAGTAACACATTTTGGAGGCTCCCAGTTTGCAGGAACTGGAATTCTCCTGACAACGCCTTTACACCGCATTAGATATTAAGAGAATAGCTTTTAATGCCTGCTAACGATAAAAGATTCACAGATGATGACAACCTCGCATAATGCATATTGCGAAATTACATACCTTCATTACAATATTTGTTAGCGCTTCGGCCTCTCGCCAGTTCGGTTACTGGCGAGTTCGCTCCCAGATATTCTGACGTGAGAACGCAGTGGACGTTGTTGGTTGCCGATGGGGTTTCTTGGGGTACTCCCATGGCTGGAGCATCAGGTGTGTTTCGCAGGTTGAGCAGCAGGCTACCTACACCGACAACCTCCCTCGGTCATCCACAACCCTTACTTCCTGCAGGAAATCGTGTGTGGTTCTATATTATTATTTTATGTCTTAAAATCATAATTAGTTGGAATAAACTTTTTTTATAGTTGCAGTGTAGGTAGATATAAATTACTCAACTAATTTGTAACCGTTTTTGAGTCCACTTTTGGAAGATGTACAACTTGAAAAATTCTGCGTATATCCTTCATCTAAGGAACAATTATATCGAGTTCCACCGTAACTGGTATGCAAGTATACCCTGAAGGACGATGCCATTCAAGCAATTTCAGTAGGACATGCCCTTTTTATTTTTAAAATGGCAGAATTACTTAATGTTTAAGATTTTTTGTGTTCATGGACACTTAGGTTATTTAAACCAAACTTGGTATAGGTACTCTCAGCGACTTTTAAAATCGTTACAGTGAAATATTAGTATTACATATAATTAATATTAATATTATATGTGTTAACATAATATATTTATTACGTATTAAAAATATACAGCTGATATACACTAACGTTGTAACAAAACAATTCTATAGAAAATCAAATAAGATAACATTAAATTTTAATACATGAAATACTTTCCTTCTAAAAAGGTTCGAAAGTTTTTATGTAGATATAATTTGTTTCTAAAACAAATTAGCCATTTAATTAATTTTAATACCGTAGCTGTAATTACTGCTGCAAAAAAATTTCGTGTTGAAACCCCTGTTATATCATGTTGAAATACAAGCAAATTAACATAGCCTTCTCTCCTTTAACACAATAACTGTTAGATAGATTCCAATGTAAAATCGTAATATAATGGAGAAAAGCAGTTTTAGGTTTTGTAAACAAATCATACACAGTGCTTCCAATAATTGCAACTCTTAAAAATTACAAGAACAAATCATTCGTCTCCTGTGACCACTTCGTCCATTTGAAAAAATCTTCTTATGCAGACAGTACCTTGAAAATAGGAGGATTTAGCCAACTTTTTAAATGGAAAGAATAGCCTAATAAAATCGTATTCTCTTTAGCATTTCTTTTCTATCTGTGTAAGCGTGTGGGACCTTATGTATATACTGTAAGTGCATTTAATAACCATCTTGGCTCTAATTGAACGGATTCCGAAGAGTTGTATATTGTAGAGTTTAAGAAAGTCTAGATATGATGGCAAACAATAACACGATTTCAGAGAAGTCCGAGATATGGATCATATTTAAATATTTTTACTACAGAAATTTTGAATTTTGAGTTTCTGCAGGAATATCATTAATATTGTTTAATGCTTGCAACCACCAAACAAATATAAATGAAATATAATGTTCTCGATTTATAACCGTTGATATTTATTATTAATTATTTGAAAATATTTGTTAACAAACGTTTACACTTTACTCAGACACTAAATAAAGTTTTTGTATAATAATTCAGTAACTCTCTGTTATCAAAAAAAAAAGNCGTTTACACTTTACTCAGACACTAAATAAAGTTTTTGTATAATAATTCAGTAACTCTCTGTTATCAAAAAAAAAAAGTCGTACATAAACAGCAGAATTTTTGAAAAGACTGTAATATTTTTGTGACTAATTTTTTTCGGTGGNAAAAAAAAAAGTCGTACATAAACAGCAGAATTTTTGAAAAGACTGTAATATTTTTGTGACTAATTTTTTTCGGTGGCTAGAACTTTTTCACAATTTTTTATGGAATTTCGTTCTGCTGAAACCATTTTCTAAAGTATAAAATCTCAGCCTCTCAGCAACAAATAACTGCAATAGAATTGCTCGAAAATTGAAATATCGAAGACGGTAGGTTTTCAGATATACAGAAACTGATTTGTATAAAATTGCAGGTCATAATCCCTAAAGTGACTACTATAAGATTCAACACATTTTTTGGTGTTACTCTTTTGCACCATCAACAAATTACGTATCACGATAGCAGCAAAGAATCAAGAATGCTGAAGCAAGGATATACACTCTCTTGAATAAAAATGCGAAGAGAGCTGGGAATAAAATTACCACAGCAATTATAGCGTGCATCATGCATATTTTTGGGCAGATTTCTGTGGAAACATTCTACTTTGTACCACTTCACCAATATTCTTCTGTCCTCAGTTTAGAGACGAATTCATTGGCCAACCGTACTGGAAATAGGTAGCACATTACACAAGGTAATACAGTATGCACAACAAACGTTATTATTAGTGTAAAATTACATCAGTATACTTGATTATATATATTTTTTCGACTGGTGACAAAATGTGAAGACTCACTAAGACATCGATGTACGCGCCAACACTAGTAGCAAGAGCGTTACAGATGTCCTCGTGGTTCTCAAGTGTGGTGGAGCCTGTCACACCGGGACATCCGTCTCGCCGGCCTGCCTGGGAAAATAGTGGCCGCGGAAAGAACATTCAAACATCCTTTACCACATCTATCTCGTTAGAGTGGACCCACCACCTTAATCGAGTTTGTGGTAACATTTCCTATAGGCTGTTCACGGTGAAGTGAACACTTTTCAGGCCCTAGTTACTTTTTTACTTTAGGCAATTTTTTATCCTTCAACCACCTTTTAAATAAATGCTGCCATGTAAGTAATAAATACAGTGTGTATATTCCACCGAACTTGAAACTAACGTCTATGACTAAACTAAAATATATTTATTGACTATTATTCAAAATGAGAGGGCTTTCAAAAGTGCTTACTTTACCGTGAATAGCCTATACTCGCGTTGTCGTTAGCTGTAGCGTAAGAAACCGCTAGCCAAATCCCGTCAGCTCGCATTACGAAGAGAGCAGAGGGATGTCTGTATCGGGTGCTACACAATTCCTCCTTATCAGGGAACCATATTCATAAAGAACTACATTTTCGTCTTCTGCGCATAATGCAACACCTACTCTCCCATCGCCACCACAAGAATATAAATCACGAGATTAAACACAGCAAACGTTTGTTTACATTTAACTTTCTAACTAATCAGTATTTCTATAAAAAAATTTTTGCACTTGAATGCACATTTGTTGCATTGAAACTAGGTCAGAGGAAGTGTATTGTCATTTAAATGTCCTGATTTATTAAAACACAAATAGTGCTCTAACATCAATCCAATCAATTTTCTACTTATAATATGTACTATTGGCAAAAAGTAGTCCAATGTTGGGACATGAAGAAAGGTCACTGAGCAGCTGTCATGCAAACTCTACCCCATATTTTCTCGACGCAGGAAACAACCTGAGTATCAGGTGTCCTGGGTGACCAAGTCATTTAAAAATAGAAATACCATCCAATGTACCACGAATACACTGAATGATAAGTTATTGGACATTGAAAATATTCCGTAACGTTGGTGAGCTAGCAAGAACGNTGTACCACGAATACACTGAATGATAAGTTATTGGACATTGAAAATATTCCGTAACGTTGGTGAGCTAGCAAGAACGAGACTATTAACGATTATTGTTGAGTGGCGCCCATTGTCTAAGAAAGTTATTTATTGTTTGAAATTTACCGAATGGAGTTTTTAATTCCCCAACTCGTTACTTCAAAGTTTCTTTTTCGTTGGTATTACTTCTACTCATTTCCTCTGCACACATTTTGCCATTCCCCCATCTCTGTAGTTATGTATGCTTTTCTGCTTATAGGTCGCGNTGTACCACGAATACACTGAATGATAAGTTATTGGACATTGAAAATATTCCGTAACGTTGGTGAGCTAGCAAGAACAAGACTATTAACGATTATTGTTGAGTGGCGCCCATTGTCTAAGAAAGTTATTTATTGTTTGAAATTTACCGAATGGAGTTTTTAATTCCCCAACTCGTTACTTCAAAGTTTCTTTTTCGTTGGTATTACTTGTACTCATTTCCTCTGCACACATTTTGCCATTCCCCCATCTCTGTAGTTATGTATGCTTTTCTGCTTATAGGTCGCGNTACTCATTTCCTCTGCACACATTTTGCCATTCCCCCATCTCTGTAGTTATGTATGCTTTTCTGCTTATAGGTCGCGGTGATTTAGTGGTCAGGCCACTCGCCTCCCATACCACGAATAACTGGGTTCGATTCCCGGTATTGGCCTAAGGGAGGCGTAGAAGCCCTGCTAAGCGTTTCGCACTTCACTGACCTTGGAAGGTCTGTAACCCATCAAGGCTGAAGAAAGATACTGCCGCAATTTGCTGATTGCCGTCCTAATTTTTGGTCGACTGTGTAGAAGAGATGGCATCGATCGAACACTGGAGAATAAATTTAGATAATGTGCTTATTTGCGGTCGATTCACAAAACATGTCATTGTACGAAGTACACCTCCTTCCCTCCAGGGGTTCGTGAAATAATAGAGAGGGAGTATATTCAGTGTCATTCTTGTTATAACACTGGTAACGCGAAGGTATGTCAACATCGTGGGTTGCTTCGTTCTCACCAAGGTGTCGAGGATACACTTCATCTTGAAAAAATAGTTCATATAGCTCAACGAAAAATATCAATATTAAAGTCTCTAACTTTTTGGTAACTATCTACTATAATATATTAACTGCTAACTCTATCAACTTTGTAACATTTCGAAATAAGCAATTGTTCAAAAATTTTATTTTTCAGGAGATTCGAAGACATCTTTGCATTGTTAAGTAATAGTGTCATCTGCCTAAATGTTACCGAATAAATTCGTAGATCCTTACCACATGAATTAAAAAACCATAAAAAATGTTTTACTATGTATGTACCATTTCTTGTGTGGGCGATCATTGGATGACTGCCATTTAAACCTGAGTTGCTAATGTGGTGTTCAGTCAACATTTAGTTGCAGCTACGGCCACTAAACACCGAAATTATTTTACGTGTTGAAATGTTATTTGACAAGCCCGTGCCACTGAAGGAATGGTCAGTGGACAGAAGATTGTTTTCTTGTGTATGGACTTATTGACACTTAACAGGTATCACATACAGATGCTATTTATCCAGATCTGTGAAGGCGCCATTCAGTGTAGGACTCTCCTCTGTCTACCGCTTCTATAGCAATCTCTTACTTTCGGAGAAACCTTTCCACCAATTTGCGGAAGATATCTGTAAGTATTCGTTCCATTCCTTCTTCAAAATTGTTAACAGCTCTGTGGTGTTTTGTGGGCCTTACTTTCAACTAACACTCCAACCCATTCCAAAAACTTTTGTGAGTCATTAAAGTTCATCTCTCCCCCCCCCCACGTGCTTTGAATACTCATTTATAATCTTGACTTCGTGGACGGGTGTACCGTCACATTGGAAACTAAACGAACCAGTTTCTGATTTTTGCCGCAGTGTGGGCATGCTGAATAGCCCAAAATTGTACGACAGGAATTTGAATTCACGTGTCCTGCTATTAAGACCACTGGTTCAAGACCACACAACAAAACAGGGCCATATCACGATGAACCCATGAACTTCCCAGTGTGAAGACTGGAAGACTGCAGCCCTGTAACACTCATCATGCGTTCGCCATACCCACTTATCTCCATAGACTCGACCCAACTCGCAGCGTGAATCGTCATTATACAGGGCGCACTGTCATTATTCTAGAGTCCAGTGGTGAGGTACTTTGCATCACTCACTGTAGACAATGAGCGGCACTCAATGCAGTGATCTTAGTCGTGCGAGCTGCAGCTCAGCAATGGAATCAGCGGACGGCACGACCACTCACAGCACTACCCTACTCCGACTGAAATTTCTGGTGTCTATCTGTAATGAGGCCTTGCAGATTTACTTCACCAGATCTCCCGATCTGTCAATGATTCTGACAGTTGGGCGTTCGTACAGCTGTAGCTGACACGCACGTCAAATTAATGTTTAATATACATTTCTACGGGTATAATATGTACGGACGATCTCTTTGTTGCCAGGAGGGGCCCTATTAATGTTAATATAGCGTAGTTTATATTTTAGGTTAGATAAACTCGATCTGTTTGGGTAGCTACGAAAAATAATAATATAGACACAACCCACAGCTGAGGCTCGTCAACGAGTTTACACTTACCTCAGGTTAAGTAGCTTGATATAATGGAAAACAAAAAAGAAGTTCATCTAGCACTATCACTTTTTGGCTTCCATAAAACTGAATCTGTACATTTATAACACTTTACTTAGCATTTTGATGGGTTGATAACATGACACTAAAGAAATGTCAGTAGCTATGCGAAACATGTTTACTTAGAACAAAATCTGTCATTACAGTCTAGTGAGAATGACTCCGAGCACTATTTTCAAGCAACAACATTTACATTCATACATTTTTACANGGAAAACAAAAAAGAAGTTCATCTAGCACTATCACTTTTTGGCTTCCATAAAACTGAATCTGTACATTTATAACATTTTACTTAGCATTTTGATGAGTTGATAACATGACACTAAAGAAATGTCAGTAGCTATGCGAAACACGTTTACTTAGAACAAAAACNTTTTTGGCTTCCATAAAACTGAATCTGTACATTTATAACATTTTACTTAGCATTTTGATGAGTTGATAACATGACACTAAAGAAATGTCAGTAGCTATGCGAAACACGTTTACTTAGAACAAAAACTGTCATTACAGTCTAGTGAGAATGACTCCGAGCACTATTTTCAAGCAACAACATTTACATTCATACATTTTTGCATAGCTTAGTATTTAGCGAATACTGTATAATGCAAACCTGGAAACATAATTAATAACAATTGGTTCCAAAGACATGAACTTAGGAAGAAACCATTAAGAATTATTCTCAAACAAAATTTGCAGTACTGACATGTGCCGCATATTGTTAGTATTCTGAAGCGCCACTGTCACACCCCCGCCATATTACCCCGCTAGGACCCCCCAGTATACACATGCCGCGAGACATGTGCCGAGGGCGGACAGGCAGTTAACACGTACCAAGGAAATGCTGAGGTAAGCTAGCTATACGCCCACGAGGGAATTAAGACATGTGCCAAGGCAGGCAGCAGCTAGAATATCGCCAAACTCAAGGTGAGATACACTGGAGAAGGGTTGACAGGTTTTGGTAGTAGAGTAGAATCCCGATAATTCGTATTGTCAAGGGACTGAATGTTAAAAATGAATTATCGAGATATTAAAATTAGCAGAATTACCAATAATCGGGAGAAAAAAATGAAAAAATACGTAATAACGAGATTAATGAATATTTGCATTAATGTGTATTGATAAACGCATGGCTACATATTATGTATACATATGTATATAAATCAATAATTACATCACATTGAAAATTTACGTTTAAAAAAATCTGTAATTTTCTTTTTGTGCAAGCCTTGTCAAGCATGTTCAAAGCAAAAAATACTTCATCGCCAACGTCTGATTTCGCTAAGAAATGGCGCACGTTGATGATGTATTGTTTAGCCACTTTAGGTGTAATTTTCGGCACATCATCTTCGTTATCACCTTCACCATCAATGTCCTGAGATGGAGCCACAATTTCGTCATCAGTTAGAATCCCCACTACCACTAGGCCATCGCCAAAATGGACGAAATCTTCAAACGTTATAGAATTTTCTTCATTTTGAGGAAGACGATTCCAATTCAATGGGAAATCTAAGTCTTGTTGAGTAACTGCTGATGAAAGTTCCACCTTCGTGAATCCACAAGCACGAAAACAGTTTTTTATTGTGCTTTCGCTAACACTTTGCCACGCCTTTTGAGCAATGTTCATGGCTGAAAATAAGGTGATTTTATGATCCTTCCCATCCTCGATGCTGTCAAGGAGTTGCATCACAACTTCCTTGTGGTAAAAGGTTTTGAACGTTTTAATTATGCCCTGGTCTAGAAGCTGCAGCTTAGAAGTAGTGTTGGCAGGCAAAAACACAACATTAACATGACTGAGCGGTGGGGTATTGTTGTGGGCCATACAATTATACATGAAAAGTAAAATTTTTCACTGCCTTTTCTCCATATCAGCATTCACTGATCGTATCCATTCCTTGAATAATTCGCCCGTCATCCACGCTTTTTTGTTTGCACGATAGGTCATCGGAAAAGTTCTTATGTTTTAAAAACATATTGGTTTGGCTGATTTGCCTATCATGAGCGGTCTTGATTTCTCAGATCCATCCATGTTGGCAGCCAACAATATGGTTACACGTTCTTTACTATTTTTTCCACCATGACACTTTTTTTCCTTAAAACACATTGATCGGTCGGGGAGACACTTATAAAATAACCCCGTCTCATCGTCATTAAAAATGTTGTTGGGCTCATAAGAATCGATTATTTCTCCCAATTCGTATTTCCACTCAGAACAAACGTCGGCCGATACACTGGCACTTTTCCCAACTAAGCTTCTTAAATTTTATGCTGTGCATTTTTTTAAACCTATCAAACCAACCATCACTCGCACGAAAGTCTTTAATTCCCATTTCTGCGAAAACGTTTGCTGTTTCCCTTAAAATGTTTCCTCCAACTGGTACATTCGAATTCCGTACTTGCGCAAAGCACTTTTTTAAATTCTCTACTAGTTGTGGATACTCACCAATCTTTAAGCGCTTTACTTTGCTGTACGATGTCTGGGAGGTGATTTTGTTCTTGTTCTTCAGAATTGATGTTATTGTGGTAGGAAGAACGTTATAACGTTTGGAACCGTCAAGTTGTTTATCACCACCGGCAACTGCGTTAATGATTTCGTTTTTTTCTCTAATGGAAAGACACTTATTAGCTCTTTTCGGAGGCATGGCTAAACCGAACTGACTAACTTTACATTCGCTCTGCTCCTTCCTACCCTTTCATAACTGTAGGCCGGACACCAAGGCGCCTCTTAGTTCTGGGGATCACAGACACATCGCCTCACAGCCTACTTGGTGTCATTACCTACCCTTCAAACCCTCCTACGTCCCTCAGTAACCTACCGGTCTATTCTACCAGGCCCGAATTGCATAAATCTAGAGCAGATGTACAGTCTAGGGTTAAAAAAATTACGAGTTAACGAGATTATTAAGTTAGAAATAAAAATTATAAGACGTTTTAATTGAGCTCAAGAACCAAAATAAATACGTATTATCGAGGGGACCGGAATTCATTGTTTTTTTTTACGAATTAAAGGGATTTTCTCAAGGGACCGGCAAATTTGAATGAATTAGCGGGATATACGAATAATCGGGATGCGAAATATCGGGATTTTAACTGTATTGCTGCGCCCCCCCTCACCGAATAAAACACATGAGAACATGGACACATGCCGAGGTGAGATACACAGGAGAAAAGGGCTGACAGTGTTTGGCAGTATTGCTGCACCCCCCTCCACGAGCAAAACGTTTGAGAACATGGACACATGCCGAGGTAATGCAGAGGCTCCCCCTCCGAGGAGACCTGTGGAAAAATGCTGATGGAGTTGACACATGGAGGATGAAGAGGAGGAATTAAGAGTCCTGGCACATGGAGGAAGAAGTTAGTTGTTCAGCGGCCTGGCCGCGAGTCGGAGGTAGACAGTTGCACCACGCCGAGACGCAAAGTTAGTCAGTCGAGTGAGTCGTGTAGAGCCATCAATNGAGACATGTGCCGAGGGCGGACAGGCAGTTAACACGTACCAAGGAAATGCTGAGGTAAGCTAGCTATACGCCCACAAGGGAATTAAGACATGTGCCAAGGCGGGCAGCAGCTAGAATATCGCCAAACTCAAGGTGAGATACACTGGAGAAGGGTTGACAGGTTTTGGTAGTAGAGTAGAATCCCGATAATTCGTATTGTCAAGGGACTGAATGTTAAATATGAATTATCGAGATATTAAAATTAGCAGAATTACCAATAATCGGGAGAAAAAAAGGAAAAAATACATAATAACGAGATTAATGCATATTTGCATTAATATGTATTGATAAATGCATGGCTACATATTATGTATACATATGTATATATAAATCAATAATTACATCACATTGAAAATTTACGTTTAAAAAAATCTGTAATTTTTCTTTTGGTGCAAGCCTTGTCAAGCATGTTCAAAGCAAAAAATACTTCATCACCAACGTCTGATTTCGCTAAGAAATGGCGCACGTTGATGATGTATTGTTTAGCCACTTTAGGTGTAATTTTCGGCACATCATCTTCGTTATCACCTTCACCATCAATGTCCTGAGATGGAGCCAAAATTTCGTCATCAGTTAGAATCCCCGCTACCGCTAGGCCATCGTCAAAATGGACGAAATCTTCAAACGTTATAGAATTTTCTTCATTTTGAGGAAGACGATTCCAATTCACAGGGCATTCTAAGTCTTGTTCAGTAACTGCTGATGAAAGTTCCACCTTCGTGAATCCACAAGCACGAAAACAGTTTTTTATTGTGCTTTCGCTAACACTTTGCCACGCCTTGTGAGCAATGTTCATGGCTGAAAATAAGGTGATTTTATGATCCTTCCCATCCTCGATGCTGTCAAGGAGTTGCATCACTACTTCCTTGCGGTAAAAGGTTTTGAACATTTTAATTATGCCCTGGTCTAGAAGCTGCAGCTTAGAAGTAGTGTTGGCAGGCAAAAACACAACATTAACATGACTGAGCGGTGGGGTATTGTTGTGGGCCATACAATTATACATGAAAAGTAAAATTTTTCACTGCCTTTTCTCCATATCAGCATTCACTGATCGTATCCATTCCTTCAATAATTCGCCCGTCATCCACGCTTTTTTGTTTGCACGATAGGTCATCGGAAAAGTTTTTATGTTTTTAAAACATCTTGGTTTGGCTGATTTGCCTATCATGAGCGGTCTTGATTTCTCAGATCCATCCATGTTGGCGGCCAAAAATATGGTTACACATTCTTTACTATTTTTTCCGCCATGAAACTTTTCTTCCTTAAAACACATTGATCGGTCGGGGAGACACTTATAAAATAACCCCGTCTCATCGTCATTAAAAATGTTGTTGGGCTCATAAGAATCGATTATTTCTCCCAATTCGTATTTCCACTCAGAACAAACGTCGGCCGATACACTCGCACTTTTCCCAACTAAGCTTCTTAAATTTTATGCTGTGCATTTTTTTAAACCTATTAAACCAACCATCACTCGCATGAAAGTCTTTAATTCCCATTTCTGCGAAAACGTTTGCTGTTTCCCTTAAAAAGTTTCCTCCAACTGGTACATTCGAATTCCGTACTTGCGCAAAGCACTTTTTTAAATTCTCTACTAGTTGTGGATACTCACCAATCTTTAAGCACTTTACTTTGCTGTACGATGTCTGGGAGGTGATTTTGTCCTTGTTCTTCAGAATTGATGTTATTGTGGTAGGAAGAACGTTATAACGTTTGGAACCGTCAAGTTGTTTATCACCACCGGCAACTGCGTTAATGATTTCGTTTTTTTCTCTAATGGAAAGACACTTATTAGCTCTTTTCGGAGGCATGGCTAAACCGAACTGACTAACTTTACATTCGCTCTGCTCCTTCCTACCCTTTCATAACTGTAGGCCGGACACCAAGGCGCCTCTTAGTTCTGGGGATCACAGACACATCGCCTCACAGCCTACTTGGTGTCATTACCTACCCTTCAAACCCTCCTACGTCCCTCAGTAACCTACCGGTCTATTCTACCAGGCCCGAATTGCATAAATCTAGAGCAGATGTACAGTCTAGGGTTAAAAAAATTACGAGTTAACGAGATTTTTAAGTTAGAAATAAAAATTATAAGACGTTTTAATTGAGCTCAAGAACCAAAATAAATACGTATTATCGAGGGGACCGGAATGCATTGTTTTTTTTTACGAATTAAAGGGATTTTCTCAAGGGACCGGCAAATTTGAATGAATTAGCGGGATATACGAATAATCGGGATACGAAATATCGGGATTTTAACTGTATTGCTGCGCCCCCCCTCACCGAATAAAACACATGAGAACATGGACACATGCCGAGGTGAGATACACAGGAGAAAAGGGCTGACAGTGTTTGGCAGTATTGCTGCACCCCCATCCACCAGCAAAACGTTTGAGAACATGGACACATGCCGAGGTAATGCAGAGGCTCCCCCTCCGAGGAGACCTGTGGAAAAATGCTGATGGAGTTGACACATGGAGGATGAAGAGGAGGAATTAAGAGTCCTGGCACATGGAGGAAGAAGTTAGTTGTTCAGCGGCCTGGCCTCGAGTCGGAGGTAGACAGTTGCACCACGCCGAGACGCAAAGTTAGTCAGTCGAGTGAGTCGTGTAGAGCCATCAATCAAGACCGGGGAGCAGACCCNCGAGTCGGAGGTAGACAGTTGCACCACGCCGAGACGCAAAGTTAGTCAGTCGAGTGAGTCGTGTAGAGCCATCAATCAAGACCGGGGAGCAGACCCCAGCAGGATCAGACAGTAATGTAGAGTCAGTCGTATCACCACACCGGGATGTGGGGTCAGTGTTCCAAGTCCGCAACATGAGGCGGCAGTCGGGTGGGGGCTTGCCAGGAGCACCACGTCGGGATGAGGGAGTCAGGCAGTCGAGGCCGGGGAGCGGACCCCGGCAGGATCGGTCAGTGATGTAGGGTCAGTTGGACTGTGAGGTCGCTGGAGTGAGACGTATCGTGAAAGTCGCAGAGAAGAGAACCCAGGACAGTCAGTCGTGGAGAGCCATCATCGATGCTACTGTATCCATCACGTCAACGAGACGAAGCCGAGGGTCTGTGAAGGGCCGCCCACCTTGCCGGACATCAACCTACCGCCGGAAGAACCAGAACTGCAAAAACNCCCACCTTGCCGGACATCAACCTACCGCCGGAAGAACCAGAACTGCAAAAACAGCTAAGTACTAGCGTCCTCGCTAGGGACATTTGATGCCTAGCGATCCCCCAAGACATCAGAAGCAGTTAGCACAAGTACTTTAAACTGCCTTTAATGCTCCCAACTCGCGGGGTACTGTCTCGGAGTAAGTATCTATGTGTATTCTTTTGAGATAAATATAATTTAGCAAACTGAAACACAGAGTGACTACATTATTGTTTACCGTCAACATTAAAGGTACCCATAGTCTGTGCCGGGTAAAGGTAACTCGTTCTCTACGAACCATCCTGTATCCCACAGGTGGCGAGTACCGTCAGTACGAAAACAGAAATTTTAAGGACTGCAGCAACTATATTTAAGTTGAATGGATTAAAATAAAAAAATAAANCAGCTAAGTACTAGCGTCCTCGCTAGGGACATTTGATGCCTAGCGATCCCCCAAGACATCAGAAGCAGTTAGCACGAGTACTTTAAACTGCCTTTAATGCTCCCAACTCGCGGGGTACTGTCTCGGAGTAAGTATCTATGTGTATTCTTTTGAGACAAATTAATCTAGCAAACTGAAACACAGAGTGACTACATTATTGTTTACCGTGAACATTAAAGGCACCCATAGTCTGTGCCGGGTTCTCTACGAACCATCCTGTATCCCACAGGTGGCGAGTAGCGTCAGTACGAAAACAGAAATTTTAAGGACTGCAGCAACTATATTTAAGTTGAATGGATTAAAATAAAAAAATAAATCAAATAAAAATACGTAATGGGAGAGGAAATGCTCTTCGCGCAATTTAGGCACAAAAGAGTTTCAAAGATATAATACATGAAACAATTAAGAAGTTGCACATTTTAGGAAATACACCAGCAACTGCCAGCAATGCGAATGAAAAAACAAATCGTGAAAAATTAGTTTTATTGTTTTCTGTCGAAATCTAACGCACGGTTTTCCGAACCAGAATCGGTTCTTCTTTTTCTAGCACATGAACCAACGTTTACAGTAGGCCGTCAACAAATTACTGTGACAAACTTTGATACGGAAAAGCGAAAAGAAGTTTCTACACGAGTAATGTAGTTTGACAGGCATCTTGTTCAGGAAATACTTGTTGCTGTATCAAAATCTCTTCTAAGTAGGCTACATCTCGAGGCGGTTTTGCGCTGGTTTAGCCAGCGCGGCGGGCAGTAAAAGGTAATGCGCCTGCAGATATGCAATCCCGTTGAGCTCTTTGCACTTGCCTTTCGCCTACTTGTAGGCGCCCTACTTCCTCACAACGTCGTACACATAAAAGCAAAAACCATACGACATCAGTACTTCAGTACATTAAGAAACCGTGTCACGCCTTATACAGAACTAATTTTTTCGTTTTAGTGTCATAACAGAAGAGTCAGGGTCATTACTGAAAATATTTCATTATAGAAGCATTACATTTCATAGTTATGAGCAATTTTTTGTAGCTGATTGTCAATAGGTGTTCCCTGGTTGACATTCAAATTTGAATGAATTATATGAAACATTTGGAATTAACCTAATTGCTGCTTAAATATGCCTTAGTAGTTCATATATCATGTCCGTGATTATATATAAGGCAATTAGCTAAGCTTTTATTGTAGCATTTTTCAATAAATCCTCTTTAATTTGAATTAGGTAGAAATAAATAAAACATTTAATATGGCGGATGATACAGATTTTAATGGCACTGCCTCCCAAGCTTGCAGAGTTAAAAGGGGAATCAATGGTAAAGAGATTCCTTCTTAGTGCATCAATTTTAAAGATAACCGCTTTTCTTTAGGAATTCTGGCAAGTTAAGAAATCTGGCAAAATTGTAAGTTTAATATTTTTTTCTAAACTTTAACATTAAAATTTGCGTTTTACAAAAATATCCCATAGTTATTTTTTTAATTACAACAGACGTAACTGCTTACAATGAGACCCATATAACAAATAGGGAGGAAGCCTGCCTATTTACTACACCATGCAACATCAGATACATAAATTGGTTTCAACCGTAACTTGGACCTCCAAATTCTCTGTAGATTACACTAGGTTAGAAGCTATCCGATACTAGAAGAAGTGAACTGGTTATTATTACGAGATGGCTATTTCAGCATCCCTGGCTACCTTACGAAGTCTGTCGCAATACGCTGCTATTATGTATGCCACGAAATGTGACCTCGGTAGTCCGACAGGCATGGAGGAAAAGTACCAGCAGGACACTGCAACTCCGGTCAAACATCATCAGTAAAGTTGAGATAAAGGGCGTTTACCCGTCAATACAAAAATACAATTTGAAAAGAAAAAAACAGGATTTTATTATTTTATGTTTTTATTAGAGTTAATATATGGCTCACGACTTATGCAATTTGACCTTATTAACGAAGAAGCTAATTTAACTTTAATTGATCGTATATCTAAGAACATCGTACCACCTATGCTTGTGTTAATAAAAAAGGACCTTCCTGTTTGTAAGCTGAAACTCTATCCTTGTCCTCATTCAAGTGGCCGGTGGACTTATTTTTGAGGCGATATAAAATATAAAGTCACAAATAAAAAATGTACAAAATTTATTTTGGTGCAATGAAACCTCAAGTTTAACACAATTAAAATACAGAAAAAATTTTAAAATAAGAAATACATAGATTTTATGGGATGATCGCGTTCACATGAGAACGTCAGCGTGAGGAAACATATACCATTGCAATAACTTACGCTCTTCAATATTTATAAATTAATATCTTTATAGCATTATTATTTTACTACATTATTTTAAACAACAGTAAAATACAAAAAAAAAAAAAAAAAAAANATCTTTATAGCATTATTATTTTACTACATTATTTTAAACAACAGTAAAATACAAAAAAAAAAAAAGCCAATTTTTTAATGCAACTAATTTATCACATTTTCACTTTTTAGTATGAGCATAAGCGTGAAAATGTAAATGCGAGGTGTTCGGTTTTGCAGACAAACGAAACGCCAGGACGACATTGCATGTATGTGTCTGTGTGTATATATTATATAATATTATATATATATAGACTATTCACGGTAAAGCCCGCTTATTAAGAATAATAGTCAATAAATATATTTCATTTTAGCCTTAGACTAGTGGGTGGAATATGCACATTGTGTTTATTACTTACATGCAATATCTATTTAAAAAGGTGGTTAAAGGATAAAAAAAATGACTGAAAGGAAAAAAGTAACTAGGACCTCAAAAGTGCTCACTTTACCGTGAACAGCATGTGTGTGTGCATATATATATATATATATGTGTATTTCCAGAAACACACATACGTGTGTGTTTGAAACACGCTCGCGTACCTCTGCTTTCTTGTGTTGCACAGACAAGTTCAAACGACTGCAGAAGCACAGTTAAGTTACAAGGGAGGGCAAGGTGAGTTGTTCCATGCTGAACTGCCGCGCCGGTGGGAACAGGAGGCTAGCACGGGGCGACACACTTTGCCAGTTGCAACAATGGCCGGGCGCCTGCGCGCTGCGGCGAAGCCAGTGATTTGCGCCGCGAGGCGGGGTAGAAGAGGAGGCGGGGGGTCGCTGCACGTGCAGTAAACCAGGCCACCGGCCGCCAGAATGCGCTGGCGTAACAGCCGCCCGCGGCCATGTTGGCCCGGCCTTGTCGCCCCGGGTCACCGCAGCTAAGGTTTATTTTATTCAGTGAGTGAAGAGATTTGGACGGCTCTTAAACATTGAGGTCTTGAGAACCGATGAGGGTGAAGCGAGGTGAGTGTGGAGTAGTGCCGGAATGAAAGGGCGGGGAAACGGGAGATCACCGATAAAACCCGCCGAGCAGCGGCATCGTCCAGCACGATTCTCTCATGCGAAAATCCGGGAGTGACCCGGCCGGCGATTGAACCCGGTTCGCCTTGATGGGAGCCGAACAGGCTAACCGCTCAGCCACCGCGGCCCCTATTCTATTCAGTTTGAGAAGCTCAGTGCTTTTAGTTTTGCAACTGACAATTTTGGCCTCCAGAGTGCACTGGTGTCGTATGTGTACAGGATTTTTCAGTTTTGTATGTAAATGCAATTTTTCAAAAAAATAAATATAATTGTGCAACATTTTTCTATTTGTTCAAGAATGAAATTTGTTCTTAGCACTAAAGTTGAAATATAACGAAATACGTCCACATGTTGTTTAATATTCTGTCGCAAAACTGGGTTAAGAAAAAAAAATGCTTGGACTATTATATTATTTAAATACAACAATTGAATTAAAAAAGTTAGTTAAATGGTCGAGCACATTTATTTTTCAGGGTTTTACCGTGCAGAAAGGAGAAAACTACGAAGTTCCTTTTGGTGACGTAGGATTTATTTCGCACTTAAATTCGTAACGTTTTCCCATTGAAATAAGCTTGCCTATAATCCGTTATTACCAAAGACAGCTGTATTTTATTTTTGCTGTTTGTTCTTGTAAAGACGTGCATGAATAATAGTTACGGAATAAAGTTAATTCTTAAAATTTTGAATGGAGCAAATATATATTTCAGTTCAAGGCAAGAACGAACTTTTACACACAAATAAATAGTATTCCTCCGTTTACCGCCAGCATAAAAGTGACCTCTTCGGATCGCCGGCGCATCTAGCTGCGGAAATTTTCCCTTTTCTAAACGATCCCATAAGATATCTCGTTTTGCTCCTAACCTGAGAAGGGGTCACGGTGGTGTAGTGGTTAGACTACTCACCTCCCACCCAGGGGAGCCAGGTTCCATTCCCGGCCGGGTCGCTCTCGGATTTTCGCATGTGGGCATCGTGCCGGACGATGCTGCTGGTCGGTGGGTTTTCTCGGGGATCTCCCGTTTCTCCCACCCTTTCATTCAGGCGCTACTCACTCACCACGCTTCACCCTCATCGGCTCTCAAGACCTCGATGTCAAGAGCCGCATAAATATCTTCACTCACTCACTCCCAACCTGAGTAGAATCAACCTTACCGCCGCGTACCACTCCGGGGATATTTAATTTATAATTAATATAAAAAAGGGAGAAAATAGGTGTTTTGGTAATGCCTAATAAGACATAGTTCTTAAGCAAAATATCACCACACTGACTGCGCACGAATGCGGTACGTTGTTCCTTTAGTGTAATTCTCTAGACTTGGTTAAGCTCTGTTTGCAAGAAATAACGGAAGAAATAATGAATGGACTTTAAAGCCACAGATCTGAGGAGGAGAATGAATTTCAGAGCGGATCGAAAGGGAAAATCGACATTGCTAATTTTCTTCTAATCGCGTGATCTGGGATAGTGTCCGTATTTTTTTTTTACACAATATACGTTTGGAAATAATAACAAACAATGTCTTGGTTAAAGTGTGAAAATAGGTGGCTACTAATTTTCAGAAATAAATAAATAAAATTAATAAAGATTTTAAACTTATGTTTTATGACAAGGGCTACCTGTTTTCACGAAAAGTTTTCATGACTAGCTGTACTGGAAAACACGTTATTTCATAAACGATTTCGTGGTTGGCTAATTCGAACTCTCACGGGTCTGAGGTGTCTGCCAGCCAAACATGCAAGTTTAGTGCCGGAAGAACTTAATTCTAATTGGCCCAGTCATATAGAGAATTTATCCTCACACGGACACACGGCCAATAACCAAAGGATGCCTGCTTGTGTGGGCGTAGAACTTTGATGTCTATCCTGCACACAAATCTTCTCGAGAAAAACAGGTAGCCCCTACTTATGACAAACAAGGATATAATAGCCTATTTGGTTTGGCTACAGCTGAAAATAATTTTTAATTCCACCAGGGGTTTATATTCGTTTGAATGCACAGTACGCTAGAAAAACTGCCAAAACTGCTTCGGAAAAAATTTCTAGTAAGTTGCTTTCTTTGACTCGATTAACAACAAACACGACTCCATGACCACTGTAGTCACACATAACTGCAATTAGCAAAATATTTATTTTTCCATAATTCACCCATTTTTTATTTTGAAGAGTTTTGAGTAATTTCACCGGGTGCCCTTTCCTTAATGTATACAGCCAATATTACAAACAGTATTTCATTTTTTTTTCTGCACCGGTAATTGTAGGTAAACTGTTATCTAGTGTGCGTGCTTGTGTTTGCTAGCGCGACAGACTCATTCGTGGTTATCGACGTGTTTGATGCTGCTTTGAATCTTTTCCGTTTACTGTGCTGTACATGAAATACATTTTTTTTTTGGCTGCCTCAAAATTTTCTCCAAGAATAGTATTAGCGTCAACAAATAGCGAGTGGAGTGGAATGGAAAGGTTTGGGCGCTTCTTAATGTGGCCGCTTGGTTGAAGGAATTTTGCACGTCTGAGGCCTAAAAGCCAGGGAGCACTAGATGCGACCGAGACATGCGCGACAACTCTCTCATCGCCTCTACGCGCAAAGCACTGAACTGGCGTGCAATATTGCCGTCGATAACGTGTCACTATGAGACTTTCAAATTTTATGACGTAATAATAATAATAATAATACAATTTTGATGCACCTCCCTAATTCTTTTTTAATGTTTTGTACCGGAATTTTCATACCTTAACATTACCGTGAAAACACCCGTTTGAGCCATTTTCACTATCACAAAAACACGATTGAAAGAGAAATGGAGGAACTGAAAAACGAATACGGACGCGTAACGTTTTTTAAGATGTTATTCGTAACAGACCTCACTCAGATACGTTGGACGGCCTTTTTAATAAAACGTTTTCTGCTGGAGCTCTGCACTCTGTTCGGCGGCCTACCCAGGCGGCCACCTTAACATAGAGGTCTTGAGAGCCGATGATGGCGAAGTGAGGTGGGTAAGGAGTAATGCCGTACTGTAAGGCTGGAGTAAACGGGAGATCCCCGAGAAAACACGCCAGCTGCATCTACCGGTATGGTTCCCACGTGTGAAAATCCGAGAGCGTTCCCGCCGGGAATCGAACTCGGTTCGCTTTAGTGAAAGTGTGAGGCGAACTCTCTAGCCGCTGCGCCACCGCGGCCTCCCAAACAAATAATGAGAAAAGCTTAAATAGGCAATACTTTTATTTAATTTAATTGATCCATTGGAAGACCTACGTAACATTTGTATTTTATTTGTTTATAGGATTTTTTTAATTTATTTTTATTTTATTATATATTTTAGTCATGCCAGGTGGACCAATTTTGAATTCTCTGCATCTGCGTTATAGTTTAGAAATGTTATCCCGCGGTACTCATTTAATTTACACCGTTTCTTTGCAAAATAGAAGTGATAATTGCTCCTTTTAATCACACGAAACCCACGCTGTCACAGCTGTTTTGTAATTTGCTTTTGCCATCTTGAGGTTCATTTTTTTATTCAATGTTCCGAGGAAGAGAGTAACTGTGCTGAATAGGTTAAACACATCTGAACACTTCTGTAGTTACTAGTAAGCACCTGGGAACATTGAATTACGGTTCTTATGCTGTAAAATTAGTTTTGTACTTTTACAAGAAACATTATTGAAATCTGTTGTCAAAAATAATTACACATGTAAAAGTTTTTTTAAATTACAATAGCCTTTCAAGAAGGCGTAAAACGTGTATTTGTAGTATTTAAAATTATAGGCTCTTATTTCAACCTACATAGTTGAGAAATTGAAATTAAATAGCATTTTATGTCGAGAACAACTGTAATGAATAAATAGAATTCCAGTAAAAAAAATATATATTTCGATTTATATTAGTGGAAAAATAATATTTCTCCAGAAGGAAGTGATTCAGAGAATTAGTGCATTTAAGAATTACATTAAAACGTCTGCAGGTAGGAGGTTAATTTTTTATGGTTGTAGGTTTATAATTGCAGACTATATTGTCTTATGGATATTTACGTCGCGATGACATTTATTTGCATTACATACTCCCAAAATATTTTTACAGCCTGTTCGGTTGATTACAACAATTAAGGCAAAAGGGAACACACACATCCGCACGATCGCATAAGTCTATCTTAGGAATGTAGGATAAAAGGAACTTAAACTTTGTTGCGCCCTAAAGTTTAGTATTAGGTAAAAAAATTTCCTCAATTACAGTGATTATTATTGAGTAGCCGTCATCCGTAAACACATTAACTGGTTTTAACTTATATATTTTTTATTGCAGAATATAAAAATTTGGAAAGCAAACTTTGCGACTTAAAGTGATTCATGGCCAGTACAAAATATTTCATAGATTTATTGCAAATGCGTATTTTGTAACGTTAGAAAGACGGACATTTACAAGGTTTGTTATTGCAATTTTATATATGTTTGTAACTATACAATAATGTCGCAACTATAATTTATAAACATTTCAGCGAGGACCAAATAAATGTGCGATGGTACTGTGGTTTGCTCGAAGCTATCCGTAAACAATAACCACAGCGTTCGGTCAATATAAGAATGTTATAACTGTGCATAAATCCCAATGCCTCTTCTCTAAAAAATACAAGGCCTTTTCTTATAATTTTATTTTCAGTCGTAGTGAACACACGAAGGTACGTTGTTCTCGAGAAAGAAGTTACTGACAAAATTAATGGAATGCCTATACCTGATTGGAGTAACATAACTCGGACTATTTAGAAAATGAAGCGTTTGTGCAGCCTGGAGAAGCTGAACTGAAAGGAACTTCTGGTGCTTGAATAATAAAAAACGCATAAAAAGAGAACGTGTGTTTTAATTTTCCCAACATCACGCACAACATGCAAATTTATAGCTTTTCCAAATGCAAGTTCAACTCTAAATCGCAATTTAGTAACCTCTGCAGCATTTTAGGGAACGTTGTTGTGGCTGACCTCCCGTGGCGCAGTCGGTTGGTGCGCCACCGGTCTGCGGTGTGTGAGGTTCTGGGTTCTAATCCTAGGTAAGGCTTGGGTGTTAGTTTAAGTTATCTCATAAGTTAGATTGTAAGCCGTCCCTAATAAGCCTTCGGGTATAATACCCGGGGACGTTAATAAGCACTTTCCAATTCCACTTCCATGCTGTTGTTGTGGTTTTACGGCGATCGCATTGAAAACAAGTTGCTACAAGTTCGACCTACGTGAAGAGCAGACCAAATGGTAAATTGAACATCCCGTTTGTCCCTCCCCCTCTCCCACTCCAAAATCAACATAGGTGCCTTGCTTAGCTTGAAATTCTTTCCAAAGTTGATTTCGACTTGGCAAGCCGAGCGTGTAATCTGTGAGACCAGAGCGCATATTTTGTTAATTACCTCTTTCGGGAGATGTTTTGAACTGTAGATTCGACTTAGACTTGCACACATTTCCATGCGTTAGCCACGGATTAAGCCCAGAACCCCTAGCGATGTAACCTGGAGTGGAGTTCCTATTGACCGCTCCACAAGAGTCGGCCACCTGTGAAGGTCCGTCGTACAAACGAGTGGGTTGTACGAACGAGTGGCTGACTTACGGACAACTGTAATTCACGAAAACAATCGCAAAGCAATTTGCCAAATCACGCTCATCGCAGGTTGGGACATAATACCCGCTCTGTGGGTGCCCCGACGTTTTGTAATTGAATAACAGCAGGTCGTTAGCGCTACTCCATAAATTAAAAGCCTCCACAACAAAATAATCAGCATCCAAAGTTAATTCCATTAATTCGACCACGTACCTATCTGATCATGTGATCTTTAATTAAAGCTACGAAACGTGTCGCGCGGAATAATAAAAAAAGAACGAACCTGTCACGCGATCTAGGATCCAGAGCACTTAGCCACAGTTAATTCCAGTTGAAATTGCCCTACAACCAAAATGATAATGACATCTACCAGAATAACAGGTATTGTAACACGCCATCACGTCGAAAACCGAGGGCAAAACCAGTCTGTGCATTATATACGCACAAGCGGTGCATGCGTATTGCTAGCGTGAGTTATCTTGCGCAGCCAAACATCTCCCATGCGTCGGAAAAATATAAGTGGCAGTTCTTCACTGTGATTTTATTTTATATATTCCGCTGCTTTCTGCCGTTTGAAGACAAATTCATGCGTGACAAAACATTAGATTAATTTACTAATTTTTTAAAGGGCGACATGGTGCAATGACTGAAGGCAAATTTGTTGAATATGTGTAATTTAGATATCACGGTATTATTTATTGCAATGCGTATACTAAATAAAGGACGGTAATCAGTTATTCGCGGTGGTTAATAGTGAATTGTTTCTCTTAAAGCGAGTCGCGGTGGTTCAGTGGCCAGACTACTCACCTTCCACCAAGAAGAACCGGGTTCGATTCCCGGTGGGGTCGCTCCTGGATTTTCGCATGTGGGAATCGTGCCGGACGATGCTGCTGGTCAGCGGGTTTTTTCCCGTTTCCCCTGTCCTTGCATTTCGGTGCTGCTCCATATAAGGAAATAACTCGAAACTCACACAAACACTGGAAGACCTACTAGTGAAAGGGAATTTGTCTTTTAAAATTATATTGTTCTTAGTCTAAACTGCTGAGTTTGTAAGTGCTGGACCCACATCTAAGTAACAAGTATAACTGATATAAAAGCAAAATAAAAAAACTGTTTTATTTTCTCTTCAGTAGAACGAGGTTAAATCACCCTAACTGTAACACGTACTTAACCATACACATTTTTGAAAATTCCCAACGAAATTAAAGTATTTTGGGTTGTGTGTTACAAAGTNCTGCTGAGTTTGTAAGTGCTGGACCCACATCTAAGTAACAAGTATAACTGATATAAAAGCAAAATAAAAAAAACTGTTTTATTTTCTCTTCAGTAGAACGAGGTTAAATCACCCTAACGGTAACACGTACTTAACCATACACATTTTTGAAAATTCCCAACGAAATTAAAGTATTTTGGGTTGTGTGTTACAAAGTTTGTTCTTTTGGGATGACTGAGGTAGTAGCATATGTAAAATAAATGGCACAAGTTCTCCTACTGATAAAACCACTGACAAATTAGGATTGAATTTAAAATGTTCTTTACCTTACGTCAGATTTTTCTTTTGTTTCATTATCTGGTTTTATATCTCACTGTAAAATACGAAACTATAAATCAGGCGAAGTCGATTTTACTCGACAGTTGGGATTAACATTTTAACTACCTTTCCAATTGATCATATTGCCTTTTACATATATATTACGTATGCTTATAACATTATATATAACA
The DNA here is from genome assembly GCA_002778355.1 of Clitarchus hookeri. Taxonomy (NCBI): domain Eukaryota; kingdom Metazoa; phylum Arthropoda; class Insecta; order Phasmatodea; family Phasmatidae; genus Clitarchus; species Clitarchus hookeri. Next base: position 414,179 of record NQII01001295.1, read on the forward strand.
TTATACATACATGCAGTGTCAACTGGGTTTTTAATACGTTTTGCAGACATGTTTTGTGCCAGTAACGTCGTTACACGACTTTCTTCATTATGACTACGTTGTCAGTTTCGGGCTTTACAACGGGCAGGCGATATTAACTTTTCCCGAACAAAATGCAAATTGGCTTGAACTCCCTCACAGTTTAGTATGTAGCCGTTCTCGGCAGTATTTCACATAAACTTAGTGCACTGGAAACCTATAAACAGACTTCAGTAAGTAATCGATTTCCATGTTTGGAGGCAAAACTAATCATACTTAGCCGAGGTGGAAGTGAATTAAGGTTTCAGTTACTAGGCGAGTGCTATCAACCACTGCTGAACATATAATCCCAATCACCACAAAAAAAAAACCGCTGATTTAGTTTTGCAGTACTTTTAAAGTTAACCTATTATTTTGTAAGAAAGCAGTGTTAGGCCAAATTACAATGACTCAGTTCCGGCCATTGACCACAGAGGAATTAGGCATACGAAGACGAAATGCTGGGCCGGTCCTTGACAATTGACAACTGTAATTCCCGCTGCCATATTCATGGAGTCTACTCCGATAATAAACAAACAGTACGAATGCAGGTAGGTATAGGCTATTCACTGTAAAGTGAGAAGTTTTTAAGGCCCTCCCAACAGGCATTAACCACAAATAGATACATTTTATTGCAATCTCAGACATTAACTTTTGAGATTGATGAAATCTATACACCGCGTTTATTCGTCACATGGAAATGTTTACATTAAAAAGTGACGGAAATATATATATTGTCTGGAAGGAAAAATATAATAGGGCCTTAAAAAGTGCTCACTTTACAGTGAATAGCCTATATATAGGACGTAACTTTTTGTCAACATAGAGGTCATTAGAGAGGGATGATGTTGCTCAGAGAAGTAGGCAAGGGTCAGGAATCGGCCATAGCCTGCAGTTAGAAACCATCCCAACATTCACTTGGAGTGATCTCGGAAAACCACGGAGAACCGAAAGCAGGATGGCAGGACCGGGAATTGAATACTGGTCCTTCCGATTCGAGTCCAATGATTTACGACTGCGCCACCTCCCTCGGTAGTACGAATGCAGTGCTTTAATGTCAGGTAGACAGTAATACGATTAACATTTTTAGTTTTGTCTCTAAATTCAACTCAAAATGTTTTATACTTTATTCTTGTGTTGGGGTTTGATAGCACAGTCGTACGAGTCGCGTCTTGTTGACTTTTCCATTCGTGTTCAAATGCCGCTCAAAAACAAACATTTCAAACTTTTAAAATTAATTTTTTTATGACACTGGAAAACACCCATACAAAGAAATGTTCTCTTTCGTAGTCACTTTTTAAAAACTGGAAATATACAAAACCCTACTAGCAAATTTACGAAGACATTCCGCGAATTCACGGAGAGTTTTGTGGTGTTTACGGAAAGTCTGTTGTAAAAAACAACAATTGTTTTGAGTTTAGCGAATATTTTTAAATATTTTTACTGGCCCTTTTCCGTACTTTTACGGACAATATTTTTAACAGTATACTCGTCTCTCACCGTGGTGAAACGGGTTAGATTCCCGGCGGGTGTGAGGCCCGATTTTCGCACGTGAGAAACTTGGTGGGCGTAGCCGTTGGTCGGTAAGTCTTCTCGGGGTATTCCGGTGTCTCCCCGTCGCAGAATTCCGTCACTGCTCTATCTCGACCTCACGGCAACTATAGCGATGTTCTTTGAGACGCGATTGTACGCCTAGCGACGGCTGTAGATACGGCAATAATTATGGTAGCATTGTCAATAATGTTGTTACATAGTCCATTCACAATTACTTTCCATCTTTCTGAAGCCCTGCTAAAGTTATACTTCCATTATGTTTCTCCACTATATGCAAGGAAAGTTTATCCGAGTCTAGAAAACTACAGCAAAAAGACAACGCACCGCATTCGTGCACACTCAGTGTAATAACATTTTTCATTAGAACTATTTCTTTCCAGGCATTACCAAACCACCTATTTTCTCACGGTTTTGTTTAATATTAATTATAAATGAAATATTATAATTTACATACAAGGTATAAATAAAATTCCAAATTTAACGAAAAATTAGGTACGTTGATTTTAACAAAGGTATAAATCGTTTGTGATACATAACGCAACTAGGAAACAACCACACACGCCATACATGGTGTAATTTTTTAAAAGGTTTGATTCAAGAAGTGTGAAGAAACCGCGAATGGACGTAATGTTGTTGCAGGAAGGCTCGCGAGGCGCAGGACTCGAGACGCCGGCAGTAGTCGCGCGGCTGGTGGCTCAAGGTCGCGGCACCGCGCGCGGTGGTTGGAGGAGCTCGCGCACCGACCCACTTGCGCGCCGCTTGCGCAACTCGCCCGCCAAATACCACGCGCGCCAACCGAGGGCGCCGGGTTCGAGTCCCAGGCCGTTCCACCCCCTCCTGCTCCGCGCCGTTCACGTGCGTCGCATCTCTGCAGCCCGGGAGGTGTGGCCTCTTTCCACGACGAATAAGGGCGCGCGAGGATAAACGTTCGTTACTTTATACATAATCCAAACACCGTCAACGGTAACAGCAACCAAAACCATATCAATTAAAGACAGGAAAATGTCTCAAGTTCATTGGACTTTGAGGGGGATCAGTGAGTGAGTGAGTAAGTGACGAGAGATTTTGGCGGCTCTTAACATCGAGGTCTTGGGAGCCGATGAGGGTGAAGTGAAGTGAGTATGGAGCAGCGCCGGAATGAAAGATCAGGGGAAACGAGAGATCCCCGAGAAAACCCGCCGACCAGCGGCATCGTCCGGCACGATTCTCAGATGCGAAAATCCGGGAGCGACCCCACCGGGAATCGAACCCGATTCGCCTAGGTGGGACGTGAGTAGTCTAACGACTACACCACCGCGGTTCCAGGGGGATTAGTCCCCACAATATTATTTGTATAATTTCTGCAATTACTTGCATTAAAGATTACGTATTAAGTTTTACGGAATAACAGGTCACTTGGAATCGCTCTGTACATTTTCTGAAGTTGGTATTGCTGGACTCCTTTGGCGAGATTTACTGCTTACTCGCATCCTCCCAGCAGGGAATTTGCTAGCTAAAATCAACAAAGGTATACTTGATAAAATTCCAGAATCTGTTCTTTATGCCGTGTCGTGCGAAAAATTTAGAGGTAACTTACGGCGACAAATGGATACATCCAAAATGGTGGGGTCTGACCCCTTATAAGCTAGAGTACCTACCCAGTCGTTAGTACACAGAAGAAGAAATCAACAGCTGATTGTTGAGGCAGTAACTAAAGATGAGCCTATGTCGGGAATTCATTTGGCACCAGCCGGGAATTCTCAATCCTCAGTCTCTTTATTGACTAAGGTAATGGTCAGACAGACATTTCGTTTTCTCTTTCCATGAGGCTGTCACACTGCGTGTCCCTGATTTTCGTAGACTCGCAGTTTTCTAGGCGTATCAAAAGAACTGCGAATAAATCATGAAAGCCACAATAAAAATATACGTTCTTTATGTCTAGCACTACACCGAATAAATTTCAGAATTTCACGTATATATAACGAAGATTTAATGGACATCTTGTTGCATGTTTATTACAGGCTCGGAATTCTCTAAGAGGTGTGAAATAAGGAATGGACCTATCATGAGAGAATTCCTGGTTTTCCCTCAAACGAATGTTTACATTTCTCAGGTCTTAAATAATGACATCTACTCCTTTCAATGCAACTACACGCATTTCTGGCATCCGGCACGGCAAGAAGAAGTGACTCCCGCCGACTCTTAACGATAGTCATAGTTCCTAACCGGGGTTCGACAAACGACGAAACCTCGACCGTGCAATCTCCCACACGAAAGCAATTAAGAAAAATAAATTATTCTCCTCTGTGGGTATTGGATCACCGTATCAGGCTCCTGCCAGAGATGTGAGTAAATAAACTTTATCAGGTCAAGGGTAATTTGGGACCTGATCGTTGAGGTGTCACGGGCGTGTGGTTAGGTGGTCGAAGCGGGGATACTTAGAGACCAGCATCTAGCGGTAGTCATACATGGAGTCCCGTACGTCTGGCGAACGCATTCGTTGCTAGGGTTGACTTAAATGATTTATTCTCATGTTTCACTATTACGAATGAACGACAGTTCTGTAGACACATCCTGTGTGGCTGTTAAATAAAGGCTGTGCGGAGGTAACACAATGGGCTCGCATTCGAGAAGGTCCGGTTTCAATTCCCAGCTGACCATCCTGATTCCGCATTTACGCGGTTTTCCGAAATCGCTCAAGGCGAATGTTTGAATGGTTCCCTACGACATGCTATTGCCGCCTCCGTCTCTTTGCTCCTGATTGTCGGGAGCACCAGTTTTATTTTATCGAGACCGCTGTCGACGACATGTTAAGCTATGGTTCAGTTTCATACCTGTATGATTGTGAGCCGGTAATAAACACGAAGCGACAGTGTGACCGAGTCATGAAAAAGTCAGTAGAAAGTCCTCTTGCTGTTTTCGCATGTTGGAATCGTGACGGACGACGCCGCTGTTCGGCGGGTATTCTCCGAGGTCTCCCGTTCCCCCCCCCCTCTCTTGTCATGCGGCGCTGCTCTATATCCACCTCGTTTCACCCTCATTGGCTATCAAGACCTTGAAGTTAGGTGCCGCCCGAAACTCTCCACTTCATTCTTCTTACTATGTCAGCAGCCAATCATAAGCTATTCTCGGTTACTTGAGCACATTTGAAATCAACCTCTGAAAAATGCCACTGTCCCTAACTGCATACATTTTAACGTGAACACCGACTAACACGAGCCCAGTTACGTTGGTTACGACGGGGGGAAAGTTGTTTCGCGTCTTAAAGTTGAATTGAAAATGTTATGTAAACATTTGTGATTACTGAAATTATTTCTTTTGATTTCTGTTTTAAATGAATATAAGTGTAAGAATTAGCAGATTTGTAAACAATTTTACAGTTTCACTTTACTGACGCATGTATAAATTGATCAGGCCAACAGCAATTATAATTTTACATATGGTGGAAAAGTACACAATGTGCATACAAGTATATGTACTTATCTTGAGCAGGGCTTTCAAAAGTGCTCTGTTTACCATATACAGCCCATAACAAACGTTAGTCAAGAGTACATAAAAGAAAATAAATTCACGAAATATGCAGTTGTAAGTTTTGAGCATGGAATCCTTCGCAAGATAATGCGGAGCATTATCTTGTCAGAATTCAAGCATCAAGATATCCTGTCAAACGTACCTTTACGGTAATAACAAGCAACTTACATATATAAGGGGAGCCATTCAGTTTGTCAATTGATTCTGGTAGACCGATCGGAGGACGAATATTTCACTCGGTGGCTTCAACGTACGTTTCGTAAACGGGTATAACTCGGCACTCAGTACGGTGTTAGTAAAAAATGGCGGAAAACTTTGTGCACACAAACATATTAATGTTCTGACCTTTGTTATTAGTTCTCAATCCCAGAAATTGCTCGAATATGAGAACAGGACGAAAACAGTTGCTGGAAATGTATAAGGAAGAAAACTCCGCTTCTGCTGTACGCAGACTTACAAACTAACTGCTCCTCCCTTTCCTTCACTAAGAAGTGAAAGTGTGACCTTTTGTCGTAAAATACAGGATGTTGCAGTACTATAGCATGCAGTGTGTTTGGATTGCAGGAAAAAATAGAACAATGATTACTTCAGCCTGTAAAGGAGGGAATGTTGAAAAGCCTTGTTTCATTTTTTATTTACAAGAGCATGGCATTATGTAACGGATACCTTCGTAGATCCCGCGCAACCATATAAACAAATGTCACGGCGCGTCGTTTTACGAGAGATAAAACGTAAGAATTAAAATATATTCGAGCATGTTTTAAAGATAAAAATGTCATCTGGAATATGTGCGATTTATAAATTTTAACATGGTTCAAAAACTCTTTGATGGAATCAAACGCTATATTCAACTAATATACGTATAACTAGAAACTTGTCAAACTTTTTTTCGTTGATAGCTTCTAACAATGATTCCACAAATGTCAGCTACACGACTTTGATAAGCTGTAAAAATGTTTTTTGTAAACCATGTTTATTAATTTACTTGCATAAAATACCTTTTATGGGAAATATATATATAGCTAAATTATACACCATGAAAACATTCACACTAGTTTACCAATTAAAGTAAATTTGTATTGTATAAAGAATCTTATAATGCAGGATAAAAACATGTGACAGTGTTAAGTTCCTTCATCCTTATTACTATGTTCAGCTTTTGACATCAAGAATATACAAGATAATTAATTCATATTTTGTGCAATTTCTAAACGAATCTTACAATAAGGTCTAAAATGGCACACTTAGTTTATAAACCCAATAATGTAAAAATGTGCAATAAATGCTTAAAAATATTAATTAAAATTACTAAAATTTTTATTATCAATTATTTTTAAACGTACAAATTATGAACATGAAAGGACTATGAAAAATACTAGCGAAAAAAATTAGGCATATGTAAACTTAAAATACAAACATATTGACGAAATTCAGTTATGTACATATTAGATTTTTACGAACGTAGCTTGTGTACAAATTGTCTGCAACGATTATTTATGATCTCGTGAATTTATGTGTCAGGGTTCTTCTGTTTTGAAAATATTCACCTATAAAATATTTACTTTAAATCTGCCTGTATGTTGCATTTTATGAAAACTTCTGTAAATTGTTATTAAAAGGCTGTTACTTGGCATTTTTATTATATATAATTTTATTGTGGTGTTTTTCCGTCTCAATAAGACACATTTAATGTAGACTACATACTGCCTGAAACAATTTTTTATGATCCGGTGTGTTTATGTCAATACTAATCTGTTTTGAATCTTACTTAATTATCAATTAAAATATAAAAATATGCGGGTTAGGTCTGACTGTATGTTGCGTTTTATAAGAACTTCCGTAAATGGTTAATACTTCTTGTCCTTTCGCTCGAACAAATTTATTTTCAGTCTTTATTGAATTAAATTCATTGAAAGTTGTATGACGTCGTACGACCGTCATAATCGCGTTCATTTTATCTTTCAATTTATTGAATGTATCGTTTTTCTTAAAGAATTTCGTTTTGAACATCTTCTATATTTTCTTGAATCCCAAATTTGAATCTCCGATCACAGCTTGTCTGACAAGATTAATTGAAGTAATCTCATAATAATAAGAGAGTTTTGTGCACACATTTTAAAGTTGTTACAAAATAAGGACACATATTTTTTAAAAAGAAAATGTAAATAATAAGAAGAAATGTTGTTGTGGCTTAAACAATTATTTTCTTGTTATACTGGAGTCGCAGATACGTATAAATATTTACTTTACTTTTTTTACTGGTTTCGTTAAAAAGTTTGTAATAAATTTTCATGTGGAGACTTTAAAGCTTATTGAATGCAATTCATTAAAAAGAAAATCATGTTTTTTTTAGTTCAATAAATTGAAGTCAAGTAATTGAATTTATAACAAATATTGAACTTGTGAAATGGCCTTTAGCATTATATAACATATTATATTATGTTATATATATTGTTGAGTATCTTTTGTTTTACAAAGTTGCAATTTTATTTCTAAAGTGTATATTTTTATAGTTGGTTACAAATCCACCGCATTTGATCACTATTGATTTTAGACTAGACTGCTGCGTTTTATAGTATTCAGTTTTTCTTTCAGGATCCCGCTTTCATGATAAGATCTCTTTTTAGTATTAACCCTAAAATTATTAGATTTTATACGGTTATGTTTTGAGCAACAATTAAGATAGGTGGCTTTTTGATGTTCAGTATACACAATTTTAATCGCAATATTTTTGAAAAGAAAAAAATAAGTTAAGTACTTTTTCGGTTTTAACTCGTGTTTGTAAATAATATACAATCTGTATTAAGTCCTGCAGACACTGTGAACTATCAGCAGTTAGTATGTGGGCGCATAATTTCAGTTAAATAAAATACACGACTTCTAAGACACATTTTTTTACGTGTTTACATGCTTTTGCTATAGCAGTCGCAGGCGTTCATCACGCCACGCCGCTAGATGCCACCACTATCGCTTGTCGCGCGCTTGCCTGTGTTATTGGGATAGAGCTGTCTAGTAATCTCTTTTATCGTATTTGATGTCATAACTATCGAGGGGAACCTGTTCACGGACGGGATTCCTGGAAAACAGAATACCAACAGGATCGCTGTATAACGACGCTGGCAGACATTTTTCTCGTACAAGGAAAGCAAAAAACCCTGGGAAACACGCGAGAACCACAGCACGCCACTCTTGATTCCTGGCAACACAACACACAGTCTACATGCTTATACAAAATATATANTGTGTGTATATATATATATATATATATATATATATAGACACACACACAACACATATATAATGCTTTGCATTCACGAAAACGTTGGTTGATGTGACGTGGTTTCGAATGATCCTGACAAAAACTAGCAACAAAATTAAACAATAACTATGCAAGGCTTATTTACAAGGGCAGATAAACAAGTATTTACAAGTATAATCAAATCATAAATTCACCCTTTATATATATGCGAAAATTTTGACTAGGCTTTCAAAGGTGCGTAAAATAATACATTGTGTGAAATGACAGAGTAAAAATAGGAATTTTCCACCTATTTAACAATATCTAATTGGTCAAGGAATTCCTAAAATTTTGATACAGGACAATATCAATAGTTTTTGCAGCATTACCATAAACACTGAAGTACGCTGATATTGATTAAAATTGGTATAATGGTTGTGGAGATATGGAGCATAAAACAACGAGAAAAGGACCGCCATTTTATAAATAAGACAATATCTTCAAACTCTTTGTGTGGCCTTCCACATTACTATATGCATAAAAAATATGACTACATACTCTTGAGTAATTAATTACATATTATTATAAAGTTCACTGTTTAAGGTGAATTTGATCATTTTATAATAAGTCGGACTAAACAGTTAATGAAATGGCACACAGTAAGAACTGCCGGCATGCCAATTAGGGTTAAAATAATTTTGTTTGTTCCAAAAATGAAATGTGTAACACAAAGTATACTCATGCAGCCATTTTTAAAATCCGTTTTCTATCATGTTTGACAATTACTAGCTGAGTGCCGTCTGAGACCCATTTATGGAACAGACGTTGAAGTTGCTCGCATCAAACAGTCGTCCTTTGATCAGTCTACCAGAATGAAGTGAAAAACTGAATTGTTATACTCACATAAGTACGTTTGAATGTTTATGACTATAAAGGGAAAATTTGAAGGTGTGTCTTTGAAGTCCTTCCTTTTTATCATTCGCTCACAGTAATAGCGGTTTGGTCAGCGCTTGGCAGTAAGTTCTTGAGCGCCGTGAGAGGTCGTGCCCAAAGCGTACAGCTGCGGTCAAATGCAGTTTCCCTTGCGACATGCCCACACACACTTCGCCATTGTCGAGCACGCCGTTGAGCGGCGGGAAGTATTGGCGTGCAGTGGAGGTCAGCGACCTAGCACGGCCAGCTGGCGGAACGAACAAGAGCTCATGGAGGTTAAGAGAGATGCGTGCTGAGTGACAGGACGAGGGCCACGCCCAGCTGACCTCCTCTTCTCGCCCCCCCCTCCCACGATGCTTAATACTTCCTATCATCTCCGTAACTGCTATCTGCGTAGGCTTGCGCGATTCGCCAACGTCGGCGCATCTCGACACAATCAGTTCAGTCTCGCGCTCAGTTAACGGTTTCACAAAGCGAGCTGTGGCGCAAAGGTGACACACTGGACTCGCGATCTGGAGGACCCAGCTTCCATTCCCGGTCCGGCCGTATTGATTGCGGTTTGCCATGGTTCCCCGAAACCACTCCAGGCGAATGTTGGAATATTTCTTTATTACAGGCCACGGGGTATAGGCCGTTCACGGTAAAATGAGCAGTTTAGAGGCCCTAGTTACTTTTTTATTTCAGCCATTTTTTATCCATTAATCAAATTTTAAAATAAATATTGCCATGCAAGTAATACACACACAGTGTATATATTACACCGCACTCGAAAGTTAACGTCTAAGGCTAAAATAAAATATGCATGTTGACTATTATTCCAAATGAGAGAACTTTCAAAAGTGCTCACTTTACCGTGAATAACCTATACCTAAGAATACCGAGGCGAAACAGCGCCTTATGCCGCGAACTCCAACACACGCCGTGGGAAATGACGTCACTGGCCAACAACATGTTGTAACACCGTTCGTCAATCAGCACATCAAGCAGTAGCCAATCTCACACGAGGCCCGTTTCCAGAGCCTCGCGCAGGCAATAAGAAAATGGATACGCCGAATTCAAAGTAACCGCTACGCTATTTCACCTCTGTGTACAGGCCTTGACCGAGTCGTTCCCCGTTCCTACGTGTTAGAACAACTTTCTCCTTTTCCGACGACCCGTGTGTCAAAGAGACTTTAAGCCATATTACCTGTCTACTTAAGAGTTTACGTGTTGCAAATAAATAATATTTTGATTCGTGTTATAATCCAGCTGACACTTTGGCTCAATGAAATGTGGCTGTGAAGTTCGAATATTACTATTCTTAAAATTGTAAAACACAATAATGATTTCTATTTAAAAAAAATGCTGTACACAGTTATTAAACCATAAATTCCCATAAATTGAGAATTATTAAACCCTCAAATACTTTCTATACCAAAGGTTACTCGGGTCTATGTCTTTACAATAAATTACGAAATGTCATTATACAGAAAAATTATATTAAAAACTTGAAAAAAATGATTAATAATCTTAATAATCTTTTAAAAATAACTACTTTTAAAATTTTAAATAAATATATGTATTTTTAGTTCAAAAGCTGAAGAAATAATATTTTAAGTACTGAAATGTAAATTGTGTTTTTTCAAGTATAATTGTTTTTACGTTTTTTAAATAGTTTATATCGACAGTATGGAGTCACCATGTTTTAAATATTTATGTATACATTTATCGTTTTACAAACATATATTGTCTCTTATGTTTATATGTGTTTACTATACATTTCTATTGATAGTATCTTTTACATGTGTTTGTTATATTTTTATATTGATTATATTGTCGTATATATATATATGCATATATATATATATGCATATATTTATATATATATAAATGCATATATTTAATTTTCCGTATTCGTTTGTATTATGATATGACTTGCATCCTGCTGTTTTTTTTGTTAAGACTGAAGAACTTCAAAATAAGATTTCTCATACGCGTTATTTATTTAAAACGCCATTCTTTATGGTCGGAAGTTTCCTTTTTTTTCCCTCTCTAGGTAGAGACATAACGTACTGCAAATAGGGGATAATTGGAATTACAATCACCGCAGCACTCTAATCCATTCACGGTTATTTCACACTTTTCTGAAGCCCTGACAAAGATCTACTTCCAGGATATTCCATATTCCTCCACCTCGTGCACACTAAGTTTAACTAAGTCTGGAAAATTACACCAAAGGACAACGCACGGCATTCGTGCGCACTCAGTTGTAATAATATTTTGCATGATAACTATTTCGTATTTGGCGTTACCAACACACATGTTTTCTCACTATTTTTATTCATATTATTTACAAATGAAACATTATGATCTATAAATAAACTATAAAAAATATTTTAATTTAGCCAAAGACATGGCCTTTTATGTTAACACATGTATAACACGCTTCTGATACATGTTATATTAAGGGAAATAACTAAACACGTCATACATGGGGTGATTTTTCAAATGTTTGATTCAAAAAGTGTGAAGAAACCGCGAATAGACTATACTCGAGAACGCCGATGATTGTACGCAGTCGCTCCGACTCGCAGGTCACCGCCGCAGCATTCGCCACGCACCGCCGTAGGCTGGACTCACAACCACCCGTCGCACCCGTCAGTCGTCCGTCTGTCCGGCGGTCACGTCATCTCCAACCAATCGCAGGGCAACTTTTTTTCTATCCATTAATCCGTCAAATATTTCTCAACATTTATCTTTCGATGGACGGTCGGATGGGCCACCACCGTCTGACGACATTCCGAAGACGTGAATATGCACTTTGAAATAAAATGAAAGGCGGTGGATATGTTTTTATTAATCTTTGGTTGTAAATTCAGGATTAAAAAAATGTGAACAATTATTAAGTATATATTCTTATCACGGAAAATAATTATTTCTACAAAATGTTTTGCTCTTGAAAATGTATTTCCAACCAAAATATATCCCCAACTAAAGAAAGGTCACGATGTTAAGTTGTCACATTGAAATAATGCCATACAGAACGATTGACTAATTGCTGTGAATCGCTTTCAACTGACTGATGAAAACACAAACGGACGACTGACTGAAGGACGGACGACTGACGAATGGGACGGATAGTTAGTTGTGAGTTCAGCTGCACACACACGCAAGAACTCCTGTCGGTGGGACGAGGGTTGTATTTATACTGGCGCTGATACACATTGGATATTTCCGCATGTACGCACGGGACACGCAGGCCGCCGGCTGGCGACATGCAGCCAGGAGGGTGAGGGAGGACGGACCGTATTTTGTGTGGCTCGCTCCAGGAAGGACTTGAGACGGTAATAACAGTTCAGTGGCAGCTTGATCAGTCTTCCGTATCGAGGTCACATCCAGCAATAGCGCCGATCAATATAAGTGGCTCGCAGATTGTTGTCAGATAAAAAAAAATTAAAGCGAATTTTTCAGGTCTCTACACATAAACCACTCAAATCATGTACGAAGCAATGAAAATGTTAGCGCGCTTTTATACACAAAGTATTTCGAAATTCATCTTAAAAACCCCCCAGGGCTTGTACAGCGGACTGCATGCATAGGAACACATGGCAGGAGACATTTCGTGCTTAAAAAAAAAAAAAAAACCATACCAAGTGTCAAAACCCTACTTCTGCTGGGTGGTGACAAAGAGTTGCTAAAGTCAAGTCAATTTACTAAATTAAAATGTTTTTGACAGTTAAATAGTTACAATATTGATTTGCACTTCGTTTGGCTTTGCATAAACTCTCCGATTTGGGTGGTTAGACTACTCGCATCCCGCCAAGGTGAACCGGGTTCGATTCTCGGCGGGGTCGACCCCGGATTTTCGTATGTGGGAATCGTGCCGGACAATGCCGCTGGTCGGCAGGTTTTCTCCGGGATCTCCCGTTTCCCCCGCCCTTGCATTCCGGCGCTACTCCATAGTCACCTCTCTTCACCCTCATCGGCTCTCAAGACCTCGATGTTAAGAGCCGCCAAAATCTCTTCACTCACTCACTCTCCGATTTGGCACCCGCCAGCTCAGTTTACAAAAACAAACATTGTTACCTACGAAGTATATTTTATTACACTTCGTTCAGTAAAACGTGACAAGTGTTGAAGGCCAGAATACGTGGCATGCAGTTATTTCTCCGATTCTACAGGAATTTGGCAAGTACGAGTCCTCACGTGATCCTACAGGAGGCTTTACTTGCACCACGGTACATCTCCTGGCATGGTTTCCTACTCAGAAAATAATTAAATTCGTCACCTCTACAACCCTGTAGAAGTTTGTAATGCGATTTTCTAAACATATTTAGCAACATACTCTTAAAGTGAAAATAAAAACTTACATGTCTGTACTCAACGAACATAAATTAATATTCTAATTATTCACATTACATTAAAGAGGCTATAATAAAGTACAATTTCAAAATGCTAAGTGCAAAAAAAAAATATATTTGTAAATTGTATTTTCATAACATAACTACCAAATCGTAGTAGATGCGTGAGTTCATTAGATGGATTTACTCTAATCAGAGTTAAGTACGTTTTGGTTACTGTTTGAAGTTTAAAGTTCTTTGTCAAGAACATAAAAGAGTAACAAAGAATAAGAAATAGAAGCAAATAATGAGGTTTTTTTTCTGGTCACTTAAAAAGCCATCGCCCAACTCGAGTGTAACAGAACGGAATAAAGCTCGTATACCTTTAATAAAACTTTTCTACTGAAGCTCTGCCAACAGTTTGGTGGCTCACGGCCAACTTACCGTCATTCCAGCGGCACAAGAAGCCGATTAAATGAAACGCGTACGGATTATATTGGATACGTAATGGTCCGTGACTTGAACTCACGTACATGGCGAGCGGATTACTCCAGTCTCAAAAGATTGGGTTCCTCTTTATGGAAGCAGCGTGCTGGAGGAGAGCGGGCGGCGGTTCAGTTAGGATCTGCTGATGTACCGTGAAAAGAACGCCTCCAGGCAGGCTTGCCACACTCGGAACGCCAACTCTTTGTTACGCGAGGCCTCACGTAGCTATCTCCCGCACAGAAACAGTCGCTGTGCCGCTGGCACCAGGAGCATGATGACGTGTGTGGGCCTACCGTTCGCATGTTACACGCCATTACTCAGTGGCGTAGCCGGAATATGAGGAAGGGAGGCGTATCGGGACACCCCCCTCCCCCCGAAAAAAAAAATTACAAATTTAATTTTTTTAATATAATAAACGTGTGGCACCCCTTGAACATGAAGAATGTTTATAACATTTTGTGGTTCCATCATTGTATATTAGCCCATGATTGTAAATAATGTTTTGAACTAAACGTAAGCAACTATTTGTACTGTCTTGTACAGCGCGTGGGCAGTTAAGTCTCCTGTTTCTCTGCCTTAAAGGTAAAACAGGAGTAAAATCTAGAGCAACATACGGTTTGCACAGCGCCCAGCAGTAGTTTTGATACAGCCACAAAGCCATGTCAGGCATTTTTTTGCCACTTCAGATGTTAGAGTGGTCCATGCTGTGCACACCGGCCAAATCCCTTACAGTCTGAACCCAGATGATAATGTGGCACCGCGGTGCTTTAATTGGCTGCAGTTGAATGCAATCCAATATAAGGATATTACGCTCCTTCTAATCGCGGTGGGTGGGCGTGGATACCACATCACCTATCAATAGCATTGTACAGAGTTGAATCTGCACGCGCCACCTTGATGGGGCCGATGACTGTCCAACATCTACGAACGCGCTTCGTAAACGAATTCTCTAACTAGGTGGACCAGACCGTCGTCCCTTCATTAGCTAGCACCAACCCTTCGAAACTGGGTCCGGCGACACGCCGCTTTGATTCCCCAAAGGTTGCTCGAGCGACAAGAACCCATCACCAAACCTAGCACTGTGTGTCGTGGAGGTTCGGTGAGAGGGAATGCCCTCTTTCTCGTCGGCTACTGAGGCCGTACGTGCCGCCGTTGCAGCCCTCCAGGCAAATACCCTCCTCCAGGCCTCCTCCCAGCGGGAGGTTCAACCAATGCCACCCAGAGTCCGACCCGCGATCGNCGAATTCTCTAACTAGGTGGACCAGACCGTCGTCCCTTCATTAGCTAGCACCAACCCTTCGAAACTGGGTCCGGCAACACGCCGCTTTGATTCCCCAAAGGTGGCTCGAGCGACAAGAGCCCATCACCAAACCTAGCACTGTGTGTCGTGGAGGTTCGGTGAGAGGGAATGCCCTCTTTCTCGTCGGCTACTGAGGCCGTACGTGCCGCCGTTGCAGCCCTACAGGCAAATACCCTCCTCCAGGCCTCCTCCCAGCGGGAGGTTCAACCAATGCCACCCAGAGTCCGACCCGCGATCGGCACGGCCAAAGGCCGGAATTTAACGCAGATCCCCTGAGTCCCCACGACTATACCGCGCACACTGAGTTTTCACCCAAAGCAGCCCAACTCCTCCAGCATGCCAGACAGTCCCTTCTGTGGAGTTTCGCCACCTCGAGATCTACCCGAAGGCCTCAACTAAACGTAAGCAAATTGATCTCTTTATTTTTTTTCTCATATGAGAAATTTGCAGTCGCCCTTGAACATGAAGGAGGTTTATAAAATTTTGTAGTTCCGCCTCTGTATATTAGCCCATTGGCTGTAAATATATTTTGAACTAATACATAATTTATAATATAATAGTTTTCATATTAAAAAATATATATATAAACTTTAACCCCCTCCCTCCCCAAGCAAATTCCTGGTTACACCCCTGGCGTTACTTCAGCATTCTTCAGGAGTGTAGTGGAGCGGAACGCACTGGAACGGCGGCGGTGTGCCGGCACTGCTTGTAAGAACTTCTTTGTCCAACCATTATGTGTTTCCGATAAAAAAATTATCAATGCTCTTTTAGTGAATGCCTGAAAACAGAAACACAACCACCTATAACNTTATGTGTTTCCGATAAAAAAATTATCAATGCTCTTTTAGTGAATGCCTGAAAACAGAAACACAACCACCTATAAATGATGTTTTATTGTCGTTCATGCTTTGTTAAGAAATAAGGACACATTACTTTATAGACAATAAGGTGAATATAGAAATTAAAATATTCGGAGGATACCATCGTGGTGTAGTTTGCAATACTGTTTAAAGTTAAACCTGCCTATCTTGTTGCAACTGGCAACATTGCAGAGTACGCCTCTGACCTCCACCAACACCCCATTATCTGTTCTCAAGATTGTCTGCCTACAAGGCACCAGGTCAAGCTAGCTTCGTTAGTTCAGTTCGGTTACTTAGTTAATATAATACGTACAATGAAATGTATAAAATTTTTATATAAATAATTAATATTTATATATTACAAAAGTGCTGCAATATATTTATCTCATTTTATTTTGCCCACTTTAAATACGAAATAAGTACAGGTCCCCCCCCCTCCCAATCCCAAAACAAAAGATGACCACCAACATTGAAGCGTTACGGCACTATTAAATTTACGACTGCACACCTGGCACTCTCCCGTTCTCTCTGCTATTCATAAAACATGCACCCGAGCATAGGGTTTTGTGTATGTGTATACATACAAGCACACTCACACATTATCTCTCTGTAACTCTCTTATTACCACAAAACTACCGCAACCATNTATGTGTATACATACAAGCACACTCACACATTATCTCTCTGTAACTCTCTTATTACCACAAAACTACCGCAACCATAAGGAGACGACGAAATAGAATGAAACTTGTCACAGGTAGTGGGAACGATGGAAAAAAAAACAATCTATTATAGCAACCAGACAAACATGCCGTGTATTCGAGCAANTCACAGGTAGTGGGAACGATGGAAAAAAAAACAATCTATTATAGCAACCAGACAAACATGCCGTGTATTCGAGCAAAACTGCGTAGTTGATAAGAACCACCCACTGTTCGACATGGAGTCATAGAGACCCTATCCAGTAGTTGTAGCAACTTGCATGTAACGTGTCTCCCAAGGTGGCTGGAANTCGACATGGAGTCATAGAGACCCTATCCAGTAGTTGTAGCAACTTGCATGTAACGTGTCTCCCAAGGTGGCTGGAAGGAAAGGGGATGGAGTTAACTCTGAGCGTATATGTAGTGTTAACTGCTTTTTTTATCGTAGTGTTGTTACAACTGAGCACCAACCCACAGTGACAACAAAGTGAGAATTAACTAACTTAGTTTGNTTGTTACAACTGAGCACCAACCCACAGTGACAACAAAGTGAGAATTAACTAACTTAGTTTGGTTGTCCTAGCTTCAGGACTGGAGCTGGGCTAGGTCGCGAAAGCCTGCAAACTTCAACCATCTCTGTTTTTGATTTTAAAAAAAATATATGTATACATTACAAAGTTTATTAAATCTCAAAAATAATTTCATTTAAGGAACATTTTTAACTCCAACGCCGCGAACCACCTAATTACTTCTTCGACCACTAATACACCCTACCTAAAAATACTAACACTATGTACAAATAGGCTATTTATAAGTTAATTTTATATACATAAAGAAAATTTTATTTTAAGAATGTGACGATACACTATTTAAAAAAGACAGGGCCAAAATACGCACAAAAATTAAGTTACGTTGAAATGGTAATCTGAGAATAGAGAGGCGGAATGGTATACTTGCCACTACTTACCTTTTATTAAATAATCTACACGACAATCTAAATTAAAATTAACTACCATTAAAATTTAAAACTTACTATATAAATAAAATTGGGCAATCAGGTATAATGGCGAATATGTAAGTACTAAATTTCACAACACTTAAATTTGCTATATAATAGTATATATATTAATTTCGGCAAAAATCATAAACTAGGAACTATTTTCGGTTGACTGATATAAATGTTGAGGTACCAAGCCTTTGTTTTCTGAATCGAATAGAAAAGCTTTCGTGTCACCATAATAACACCCAGTTGCAAACGAGTATAGAACAACAAAAAACTTTCTCATATTACCATAAAAAAGAGTGGCACAATTAATGCGCTAAATAGTCATTCCTTCAACAACAACGGCTCTACATAGAGTGAAAGTCGATTACACTCAGTTTAACGATCTACGAGAATATAGGCAACACATCAACATCAGCAAGAAGGCGACCTCGTATTCTGCTTAACTGAAAACGTTGAAATGGCGAAGCCCAATTCGACTAAAGATGCATTCATTCCTAGAAGAAACCCATAGCATTAAAGTGCCGAAAATCCATTAAAATTTTGAAGACAGTAAAGACGGTAAATTTCCCGTGTAAGGAACTGATTTTGCTGGCGTGTAACGCAATCACACATGGCAACAGGAACCAATCTTTCAGGACCGGGTTACGTAACTTCAACACAGTTTATTACACACACTCGCCTTCGCAAATACCAAGTTTAAAATTGCATGAATGCGAGCGGCGGTTTTCTCCAACTACAATCCTGACGTAAATTTCGCGATTTCCTCACAAAACATTCGTGAGCATTAAAAATCGAGGAAGTCTTGCACGTAGTAGAAATTGTGGGGTACAATAACCCGCAGCTGAGTTTCTAAGGAAAAAAACTTTTCCCAATTATGGGCACTCTCCAAAAAAGTCCGACGTATCCTCTTACGCTAGCCCCGTACCACCGTTTCCGCCCACAATTCTAACAAGACTCACTCTAGCCGCACGTACTGCACACTTGGTAAAGACTTTTCACGGTTAAAAGAGAATTTTTAAAAGCCCAGCTTAAGATCTACTTGTATGCACAGCGTGTATTCTTCAACCATATGTATAACTAACATTGCCACGGACCGGATCACTTTCTTCATACGTCTGTCACGTGAAACTGTGAAGTTATTATAAAAGTAAAAACTTTACAAATGTGCTAATCCTCACATTTATATGCATTAAAATATAACAGAATGCAAAAGAAATAATTTAAGTTTTCACAAATACATTTTTAACACTTCTTCTCCAACATTGACATATGGGACTACTTTCCTTGCGTCGTTATCAACTTTACAAGGCGCATGCCATTCACTCCACCTGTTAAAATATATGTAGTAAAGAGCAGTGACACTCTTCGAAGGTTTATTTCAAAAGTCCTCAATTAACCGTGAAGAGCATATAAAAACTTCCTTGTGACAACAGCGCTCAGAAAATAAAACAAAGCAAGCCTGCCAACAACTTAACGTTCTCACCAGCTTAAGCATGTGAGGGTACCAAAAACAAATAAACGTAGTGCTTCATAAAAAAAATAGCATAAAGTACTCACCTACTTAGAGTTGTTTTGCGCAGTCAGAACAGTAAAACACAAGAAATAATTGCTCGAAGTGTAGCCTGACACCTATAGAATTCGCGAAATACACAGGCGTATAAACCGATGTTTATAGCACTGTGTCGTTGTAAGGAGCTTCCAGCCATTGTGGCTAGGGACGTTGCGATATTACTGATATGAGTAAATATATATTTTTTTCTTTCGATATCCGATATATTGGATTCAATATTCTGTTTCGGCATTTATACTTAGGGGCAGTGATATTTCGCGAAAATATTTCCAGACAAGATACTATTCAAATCACTGTGGGGTCGTCCAGCAATTTTTGATTCGTTGAGGCATATTCTGGTTGGTGTTAACTGTTTGTGCACTAATCACGAAGGTAGAGTGTCGGCGTTGCGGAATTATAACTGGCTCGTTCAAATGTGGAAACGACACCAGCAGCCAATGGAAGTATGACAACAGCTGAGGTGCATATACAGTAATGAAGTCTACTGTGTGCTCCTATTTATTCGCCAAAAATCAGTGGCCGTATTTATACTGTTATCAGTATATTTCTTCCGATATTTTGCCACATTTGTAGTCAATTATTATGATGTATGATATGACATATTCTAATTACTTCTGTTGTACAAAAATTAAGAATTTTGATTGTAATAAACAGTGTAATTTTTCGTATAATTTTTCGATGTTTGTTAGTATCGCTATTTTGTATCATTATTATCAATTTATTTATTCATTTAAATATCTTATAAAATATCGATAATTTATGCTACTGGAACATCCCTAACTAGGCCTACATTTGAGTATAAATGGAAATTGAGATATATCATTTGGTATCTAGGATATAGATATTTTGTTCCGATAATATCGGAATATCGATACTTTTATTCAATAGTGATATCAAAAGAACTATCGATATAACTGGATATCGCAACGTCTGTAAGTGTGGCGGGTCGTGTAGGCAGAAGCGAGAAGACACGGGATGTTTGGACAAGGTGGCCCGAGGACGCAGTATTATACCCTCCTGCGACTGTCAGATTGTATCTACAAACACGAGCTCCGGTACTGGTCGACTTACACAGCTCGCATTCCTTCCGCGGACCGTGGTCTATCGCAGCTCGCATCTATCGCCAAGCCGCCGTATCGACGAGATCTTCAGTTCCTTGGAGCCCGCCGCTCTGCGTGGCAGACGTCGGGACCGAGCCACGCGGCAGATGAACTGCGCGTTACATTGCTGACAGCTTCACGTGAGGTACATGCTGCTCGACCTGCAGATCTGGCAGCGACGCAGAAAACAAGGCAGCGCGAAACGTTTCTTCCTTTCGTGCGAATTGCTTCACCACATACAATGTTTCATTGTTATGGACCTGGAATTATTCGCGAATTCATTTTAGGACAAGCTAGTCTTCAAAACCCACGTACATTTTTGTTATGTTTGCAATTCGATCGTAGTTAATTAGACTTGCCCAGGTGAACTCTGAGCCAATAACAGACATGTAATAAAATAAGTAACGAATCCTGTGCCACCTGGTCTGACGTAAAACCAGGAGTAGGTCTAGATAGGGCATGGTCATGGAAAGAGAGGGGGAGGGGCAACTTCGTGGTTAATGTTAAAATCTCCAACATATAGAAATTTGTATGTTTTATTTCTCACCATGTAAATAATACACAAAGTTACTGCTACTGTCTTCATTCAAATGAATAATTTTTTGTTAAAATATTTCAACATAACTTTACTGTTCGGTATTAAAATACAAAAGTCCTTGTAACCTGCCCTTGGTAAAACTGGCTACACTTTTGGGCAGCAGTCAATAAACAATAGCTGAGACGAGACTCGAAAATACATCGGACAGTGGAGTTTAGCACAACGGTCGTGCAAAACGTNAAGCAAAGGGTCATGCAAAACGTGAAATTTTCTTGTCACTGTACATTGTTAGTTTTCATTTATTTAACAAACCAGAAGTGAAACTGAGACCAAATTAATAACCGCACAAACATCAATATAAGGCCATCCAAGTATGCACACGATGAATTAGCTTGGATGTCCTTCGTTTCCTTAAATTAAGTAATACAACACACACTATTAATAATATATTTAATTTTATTTAGAGTTTTAAATATTTTTTCCCTCGGAGTAATTCTTTTAGGAAGATAACCTAAATAATAACATTATGGTTGATTAAAAGACTACGGTTGTCTAGTCGTGTACATGTGTAAAATATTGGCGGGAATTAGAGTTTAATCTTCTCCATATTTTTTACACGTATGTTACCCGAATTAAAACCGAAAACTCGTTGAACGCAACTTACACATAAGACCACCTGTTTTTCGTGAAAATATTTATGTGGTGACTAGACTTCATCATCCTATGTGCCACATTTACAGTCCTCATTCGATTATTGGCCGCTTGCCTTTGAGAGTAGAGATTCAGTTACATGAGTGTATCCAATCAGAATTAAGTTTCTCCGGTACTGACCGCCCGTGATTCGCGGGTAGACACATAAGACGCTTAACAATTCAAATGATCCAATCACCAAAGTGGTTCTATACTTGAATGTTTTGGAACACAACTTGTTCTGAGATCTTTTTCGCGGAAAACAGGTGCACTTGCGGTATACAGCGTTCAAGCTGATAAACGGAATCTAATGTTCTGCTGGGCCTGTAATTTTGTCACTGATAAGATACAGCTCTTACGACGATCCTTCCCATTGAGACGGCACAGGTAGCGCGAAATTGTAAGCTGTTCGGAGATGTACACAGCATGTTTCAAATTGGTATGTTAGGTGGAAAATACAAAGGCAAACATTTTCATTGCATTCAGGAGCAATGCCTCTAATTTAAGGTTAATCGAGCCCTTTTGAAATCAACATGTGAAAACAAGCCCGTGTTTGGAAATATTCATATTTTACCCAAAGCTTACAGCTATGTTGGCAGCGACATATAACTGTTACTTAATGTGTTGGTGAAAGAGTCATTTATTTAATATATAGATATTGAAATTGTTTAATTTAGTTTTTGTACACATTTAAGTAAGAACTCACATCATATTAACATATTCATGTATGTAAAAATTCTACATTGTTACCTCGTCGACGCATAAAGTTGTTTATATTTTTAATTTTTACATTAGGTATAGAAGGAAAGAAACAAATTCAATTAGCCATGAGCCAACTATTTGTGTAGGCTTATACTTGTATGCAGTATTTGCGCACACATACAGTACACGCATATACACACGTCTAAAAGCGAACACACACACTTCTGTAGACAATGATATTTGTTCTAACACCTTACTGTATAACAATATTCTGTGTTATGTTAAAAACTCATTGTTTTACAACGCTAGAAATAACACCTCAGAAATGAACTGCAGTAGGAAAATGTGTGTTAACGTATAAAGTTTGCTAATATGGATATGTAAAATTTTAAACATTTTCTTCCTTGTTCTTTTTTTTCTGAATCGCCATCGAAGTACCTTTACGATTCTCGTTGACTGTGGTGTGGGTATATATATATAGTATATATACACACGCACACCCATATGTATATAAACACAATATATAAATGTACACAACGTTATGTCTCTTACCTCCCCCCCCCACCCAAGGGGCTAAAAATCACAAACGGGGGAATTCAGTGTCTTAGACCAAAGACGAAGTAGATTAAGCTTTGTCTACTGCGAATGTCCCGAGCATAGATCCGCCGAACCCAATTACAACCATGTAAACCACGTAGACAAATAGTAAACCTGGTTTAAATTTTCATTTGCCGCCTGATGCGTGCTTTTTTATAAGAAAACTTAGCTTAATTTGAACATATTTTGCTTTGTACAGTCTGAGGTTGTGCAGTAACATTTCAAAACATGTAGTTACATCATTAATTTTCTAGCCTGTACTATTGTCCACGTTGGTTTGTGTGTGATACTCTAAAGAAAAAAAAGCAGTTCACATGTTGGAACACGGAGAGTGGTTTCTGTGCGCAGCTGACGTGCGCACAATCTGTTTCATTTACGCAGTGCTCACCATACCTGGCGAATCTCAGGACGTGTTGTCGCGTGCGGAAAACGTGGCGGGCGTTGCCTGTGTCCGGTAAATTTTCTCACTGCACATCAGTTTTCGCACCACCTCTGCACTTTCCTAGTTCTCCAAGAGAGGGTCTCCATTGACAGTGGTGAAACAACGTACTCAACTTAGGACGTGGAAAGCCTTTAGGCGCCCCTCTTAAGACATTTTTGCTTGTCTTATAAATGTCTTTTTGTTGCAATCATAGGCTAAATTACATGATTTATGAAAGGTAGAGAAAAGTGTGTAACTCAGAAGAGAATATGTATATGTGTCCGAAATACATAATAACAACTCATTAAAGATAGTGTACAATATCTACTTATCTCGGTATACACAAAGAGTCAGAGTTCCATTTTACTTTCATTCTGGCGCCTTTTACTATATTTAGGAAGGGGAAATGTATATACCCTGCAACCCTCCCCTCCATCCAACGCACTAAATGGTTGTTACGCCACTGTATTGATATCACGTTTCAGGGACGATATCATACGTACACTCGAGTGGAACGTGCTGCCACCTTTGCGAAAACTAGTGCGTACTTGCCATAATTGTAATATTTTTGCAGAGGTCGATAAATGTCTTCAGCATATATTCATGTCCCATTTGCTCTTAAAAGAAGCTGCCCAACTCCTCAGAACTTTTTTTTTGGAAAATATGCGAGAAAAATATTTTACCATTATTATTATTATTTCCCATGATCTACTCTGTCTAGTGTCGAGGTATCGTTACACATGCCTATATCGCCTTTCGAGCTTCCAGTCATCTAGAGTGAGTGAAGAGTTAAATTTGTACTATTATTACTTATTATACCAACAATAGTTCTATCAGAGATAAATCACCAAACAGATTTTGGCGTCTCTTAACATCCTGGTCTTGATAGCCGATATCAGTCATCTAGAGATTTGGGCGGCGCTCATCAGCTGAGGTATTTAGCATAGCAGGGGAGTGAAGCGAGTTGAAGATGGCGTGGCAACGGAATGCAATGGCCATTTAAATGGTGTACTTTAAGAAAACCCACCGGGTAAAACGGCCCAGCTGGGAATCCGGTTCGCCTTCGTGAGAGGAGAGTTGTCTGGCCACTTGACCACTGCGGCCGCCGCAGCCACAGGATACTTAAGTGGAACAGCCGTTTACACCGCCAACTCCAACAGCACACACCAGCAACATGGCGTCAGTAACCAGCAACACGTCGGAACGCCGTTCGCCAATCGTCGACCGGCAACTTGCTCGCCGGCCGACAGCACAGCCAATGGAGAATCTTTCGTAACACGCAGTGACCAATCAGACTCAAAGTTCGTTTCTAGAGCCTCGCTCAGCCAATCGGCGAATGGGTGCGCCCACATAAAACGAACTGCCTCACCGTTTTACTAGAGTACATTTAGGTATGCTGTGCTACGGCACTGCAATTGTAAAACGTTGTAATAATGATTGTGTGTGCCTCGAATAATTTAAATATTCTCTACTGTAGTGTTCACGATTTGAGGACAATTCCGAATTGTGGGTACACAACGTCAATAAGCCCTTTTCTTTTCGGGAATTAATTTTAAATGAACCACCCTGCTGTAAAATATATTTACTGCAAATTTCTTTTCAATGTTCCATCACAGGGGCACCTGTTTTTCGCGGAAAGATTTTAGGAAAAGTTGTGTTCCAAATCACATTAGTTCAAAACCACTTTGGTGATTGAATCATTATAATTGTTACGCGTCTTATCTGTCTGCCCGCGAATCACGGACGGTCAGTATAGGAGAAAATTAATTCTGATTGGCTCTCTCATGTAACAGACTATCACCCCGTAAAGAAAAACGGCCAATAGCCAAATGAAGACTGCAAATGTGCACATATAATTTTGAAGTCTAGCATCCGCGTAAATATTTTCGCGAATAACAGGTGGTACTATCCATCACCAAATAACAAAAAAGAAATTTCATTGTTAAGTTATCATCAGGCATGTAACATATATTAACAACAATTTAAAGACTTGCGTTCGTAGTGTCGGAATGTAGTGATGTGATGCACGTCGAAAAAAAGGCATTAACAGGGATTTTTGTATCGATACTAATCACTAATCGTAAGAAAGATGAAAATGTGAAGTATTTACCTCATGTAGTTGCACTGTAGTTCCAGAAAAAATATTCTCAGAAGTTGATGAAATTTGCAGAGAAAACTGACACCTGAAGATTAATGACTGTATTTCAAGGAAGCCATGAAAAAGCCATAACAGTCCAGAATTATGAATTGTTTCATTATCATTGTTTAAACTAGAGTATATAATAAAATGTTTATTTGTAGTATTGTTTATAATATTACGCGCTATGATTAATAATAAATGCATGAGTTATTACTAGGGACAGGTGTTTTTCGCGAAAATATTTTAAGATCAGTTGTACTCCAAAACACTTTAATGTAGTTCATATGCACTTTCGCGGTTGGATGATTTCAAATATCACGTGCCTCAAGTGTCTGTCCGAGAATAATGGACATTCAGTATCGGAGTACTTTGTTACGATTGGCCCAGTCAAATAAGAACTTATCTTCTCTCGTAGAAATGCAGCCAAAAACCAAAGGAAGTTGTCGCTGTGGGCGTAGGTAAGATATTGAAGCCTAGAATGGCCCTACATATTATTCGCGAAAAACACTTGTCCCCTAGTTATAACTAGCCGGATAAAGAAATGTGAGGGAATGTAAATCACTTGTTCCGTTTTGCAAAATTTGTTGTCGTGGAAATATTTTACAGCAGTAGTACAATAAAGTGCCTTTATTTTAATCTGAAGATAGTAACGAAAAACAATAAAAACAATTTTTTATTAATATAACTGAATTTTTGTATTACTGATAATAGTGATTTATGAAGAAAAAAAAAAACACACCTCGGCTTACAAAATTTTTTTAAAAGCCAACTAATCTGTAGGAAAACTTGTTATTGTGGTAAATATTGAATTAAAATATCTGTACATAAAATGAAATATACAATACGTAATTAAATGCAATTATATTTGAGAAAATATAACAAACTGTTTAAACATAAGTTTCTCAAAATATAATTTTGGCTGATAAGCCATTCTTCCGCAAAAAGCATGAACTGTGAAACCAGCACCTCCTTAAAAAAAAAAAAAAAAAAAAAAAAAAAAAAAACCCCCCAAAAANAGTTTTCAGGTGTGAAATGTTCTATAAAAGATATTATGTGCTGTCCACCGTCAACTGAGCTCCTTTGAAAGTCCTGCCTGGCGTTTGAACTGCGTCGCTGTGTGTTTGAAATCCAGGTTTTTTTTGTCGGAACTGTTTGACGTGCGTTCAATGTGCTGAACTACGAGAATAACATTGCCTTCAGACTATGCTCGTCGATAAATTTCAAGACATCACGCGCATGAAAAGACACCGTTTCGGAGCACTCCAACTTTCCTAAAAACGCCCTTTACGAAGCGCCGTATCTTCAGATATTTGGGCCAGATACGTACAAAAGTACTCGCGGAGCCTGTACTGAAGCTTGCTACAGATTATCTACCAATAAAATAACAGGACCGCCACTGAAATTCTCGCAGAGACAAGCAGCACGAGAACACTGCACGTCAGTCCAGAGCCCTGCGCGTAGCGGCGATGCCGCACTTAATGCGCGTGCCAGTGTCGACTTTACGGTTTCCGCTCTTTTCGTCCTTAAACTGGGAAAACCGCTCCAGGTAGACGGTCTTCTTAACAACTACTTTTCTTCTCAATTTGTGTCCTTGCGCTATATGTAAAATCAACATATCTATGGACCGTCTTACCTTAGCCATGCGACGTTCAAGTAAAACTGTGGAAATATTTTATGAAAGTAAATATGTTAAAAATATGTAAATTCGTACACTTGTGTGTGTGAAAATAATGTCTTCAGTAGTTATAAATTTACATGTGACACTTCAAATATAACGCAGAGCCTTAACAATTTTTATAAATTTGCTACCAACTGAGTTGGGAGTCTGCATGCTAGTGTATACTGTATTTTTCATGTAGTTATGAGTGGATTTTTTTTTCCAGAGGTTGATTTTAGAAATGCTTACGTTACCGCGAGACTTTAGTAGGCAGGTATCGCTATAAAGTATAACGCACTTTCTGAATTTTTTTCCTTTCCTGAAAACGCACCCAATTTGTCTACGTAAATTCGGCAGTCTTTAGCCACGATCTAATGCATACAGGATGTATCTAAATTACATCGACAAACTTTGGCTGCAGATAAATCACGAAAAAAGAAGACGAAAACACTACCTATGATCTAAATTGAATCCTAAGGGCAGTACATAACTTTGAAGTTGGACCTGAAGCACTAGTTTATTACAAATAGACTGGAGATGGAACACTGAGTGTCTGGATAATGTGTAAAGTTATTTGTGACACGTGGGTTAATAATCCATATTTTTAATCCAAAGTATGCTACAGCGTCATGCGGATTACGTCGAAATACGAACGTACTAATAGCGATCATTTTCATGACGTAATTTGATGACAGCGACAGAACGTTTAATTCAACTTTAGGGACGTAAAACAATGAAACAAATGCAAATTACTATATTTGTATTTTTTGTTACTTATAATAGGGATCTATAAAAAAGACTTACCTAATATTACCCAATATTGTGGCGCATACAGATCTTCGTTCCGTTACACATTATCCTGACACTCAATATTCCATTTTAAAAAAAGTTTCTCCAATATTCGTAATAAATTAGTGTTTCATGTTCAACTTCAACGATGTGTACCACCCTTATGTTTCACTTTAGTCATATTTATATATATTTACAGATATATATATTCACATTTTTTCGTGAATAACTAGCAGTAGAAGTTTATCGGGATAATTTAGATACAGTCTGTATATAAAATCCTATAGTCTGTTCACAGTAAACTGAGCAATTTTGAAAGCCCTGCTTAAAATCTACTTGTATGCACATTGTGTGTTCTTATACCATATGAAAAATTAGCATTGCCACGGGTCTGAGCACTTTATTCATGCGTTGGTCAAGTAAAGCTGTTATATTATAGAAAAAGTTAATATTTTACAAATTTGGCAATTCTTACGCTTAAGTGCATTAGAAAAACAGAAAGCAAAAAAAACTTTTTTCCAGCGTTCACAAATGTTTACCCAGCTCTTTTAATGCAACGTTAAAGCACGGAACTACTTTCTCTCCGTCGTTACCAATTTTACTGGACGCATACTACTTAATGTACCCGTTAAAATATATGCAGATATCAGCAGAAACATTTTTCTAAGGTTTTTTTTCTTTCAAAAGTGCTCTCTTTATCGTGAATAGCCTTTGAGCTGAGAAAAAGCAAAGCAGAGGTGTCTCAAGTGGCTATAGTCTATTCGCGGTTTTTTCATACTTTTTGAATAAAACCTTTGAAAAGCAGCCCATATATGACGTGTTTAGTCGTTTCTATCAGACGTGCTTTATACTTTATTAACATTAAATTACCTCACTTTGGTTAAATTAAACTTTTAACTAATATTTTATCTATAAATAACAATTAAAAAAAAAAATTAAACTATGTTATATGAATTAAGACAGGGGCAATATAGGTGCGTTGGTAATGCCTAGTAAGAAATAGTTCTTATGTGTTGGTACACAGAGTGCGCTACGAATGCGGTGCGTTGGCCCTCTGGTGTAAATTTTCTAAGCTTTGTCTACATGAGGCGGAGGAATACCATGGAAGTAGAACTTGAGCAGGGCTCCACTTGTAAGTAACCGCGAACGGACTGTAGAAGCGGAGTGCACGAGAGGAGGCGGCGCGCGCGGCGGTCGCAGACAGGAGAGTGGAGTAACAATAGCAGGCGGGTGTTGCCGTTGCCCCACGTCGCGGTAAGCGGCGGGCGACAGCTCCGGCCCGGGTAATGACAGGGCGTGCGCATGCGCCGTGCAGCTATTGCGGCCAGGGAGGCGCCACGAGGCGTGCGCGCTCACACACCACTCAACTTACCACGTCCCGCCGCAGTTCGTCTCCTATGTAGCAATTATTCGTAATCGTGGCATTTTTCCAGTTTCGAAGTAGGTAAGTATTGAAAGTTGCTGATTTATATACGATATAAATTTTACGTGTCGTTTAACATCCTATGTACACAATTTTTCTATAGGCTGTTTACGGTTACGTGAGCACTTTTGAAATCAATGTTTGAAAAATGGCACTGCCCATACCTACATATGTTTTAAAGTGCTCTCTGACCGGCATGCACCCAGTAAAGTTGGTAACGATGGAGGGAAAGTAGTTCAATGTCTTCACGTTAAATAAAGTGTTAGGCGAACATTTGTTAGTAACGAAATTATTTATTTAGCCTTCTAATTGTTTAATGGATATAAGTGTAAGAGCTAGCAAATCTGTAAAATATTTACTTTCGTAATAATTTCCACAGACTTCCTTGACTGACGCATTAATTAAGTGGTCAGGTCCACGACAATGTTAGTTAACCATCTGGCGGAAGAAAACACAACTTGCATAAAAAGCAGGGCTTTCGAATGTTCTCAGTTATGTTAATCGTTAGTCGTAAAAATGCAGAAACGTTGTGATATTTTAAAGTTTATATTATGCAAAATCCGACAAACGTTTACGCCGATACTTTGTATTCAATAACTGCACTGCAGAGTTAGGCAAATAGCAAAACTTCTATAGCAGTATTAAAAAAAAAATTACTTCGGAAAGCTTAAATGATCAGAAAATGAAAGACTCCCGTATAGCGCGCGACGCCGAGCCTTGAGAAGGCGTGCATTGCGAACTGGAGTCGCACACGCCAGCAAAATGGCCTCCCTGGCCAGACATAACGGCGGAACGTCTTTCGTCAATCAGCTCCTGTAGACTAACTTTCCACGCGACAGTTGGGCCAACAGGGAATATTTCATAACTCGCAATACGCAGTCTGACCGAAGGCCTGTTACCAAAACTTCACACGGCGCCGCGGTGGCTGAGAGGTTAGACTGCTCGCCTCCCACCAAGGCGAACCGGGTTAAATCCCCGGCCTGGTCACTCCAGTGCCAGACGATGCCGCTGGTCAGCGGGTTTCCTCGAGGATCTCCCGTTCCCCCCGCCCTTTCATTCCGGCGCTGCTCCACGCTCACCTCAATCACCCTCATCGGCCCTCAAGACTTCGCTGTTAAGAACTGCCTAAGTCTCTTCACTCACTTCTTGCAACTTCACACGGCTAATGAGCGACCGAGTTCGCTTACGCGAAAATACTCGCCACACCATTTCGTTTCTGCAAACTTAGATGCCGCGTGATTCCGGGTTACACTCCAATTGTGGCGAGACCCGGTGTATTTCAAGTAAAGAACGCTTTTTTAAAGCAAAGGAAATACAAGAAAATGTTTAACACAAGTGCTAACATCAATTCTACACAAAATTTGTTTTGCCACAACATAAACACCACCCTGATGTTGACAGCATAGTAAGAAACTAATATTGTTACAAAAGTGGTTAATATTACAGTTACATTAATAGCATAACACTATACTACACAAACAGCTGCATAATTAGTTAATGACGGCTCACAGATAACAAACAAAAAATTGCTGTACTTGTAACATTAATACTGTTGGCACAACATTATAGTTATGCCTGTGTTCCATTTCGCGTTATTAGAAGGTACCAAGCTAAATCTCACCATAGTACTCTACATAATCGAGCAGAGGCCACGTATTCATTGCCTGTCGCCCCGGGGGCACGATATTCTCCTGCCCCACCCGGCCACACGAGATGAAGCCACCAGAGTACTGCAAGTTTACCCACTGGTTCAGATTCCTGTAAAGAGCAGAGAGATTTGGGCGGCTCTTTACATGGAGGTCGTGAAAGCCTACGAGGGCGAAGTGAGGTGAATATGGAGCTGCGCCGGAATGCAAGGGTAGGGGAACTGGGAGATTCCAGAGAAAACCAGCCAACCAGTGGTATCGTCCTGCACGATTCCCACGTGCGAAAATCCGGAAGCGACCCCACTGAAAATCGAACCCGGTTCGCCTAGGTGGGAGGCGCGTAGT
The DNA here is from genome assembly GCA_002778355.1 of Clitarchus hookeri. Classification (NCBI taxonomy): domain Eukaryota; kingdom Metazoa; phylum Arthropoda; class Insecta; order Phasmatodea; family Phasmatidae; genus Clitarchus; species Clitarchus hookeri. Next base: position 445,761 of record NQII01001295.1, read on the forward strand.
CTGACCACTATACTACTACAGGAAATAACACACAGGGAAAATGAGATACAAAAGGATTAAACCACTAGTAAAATGTAAATGTTTTAAAATCAGACGTTTACAATAACACCTCTTTAACTGAAATTATGACACGAAAACGAAGAAATTATTCATAATAGGTGAAGTCGAACCTTAACAAGTACGCTAGCATTGTCGCAAAATTACATCACATCTCTACCGGTTAAACGCAATCTATGATATGTGAAGGGAGATTACAATAGGGGGTATTTTGGTGCTTATGTGGGTTAAGCGAGGAGAAGGTTTAGCAGTGGCAGAATGCAAGAGCGGAGGAAACGACAGAGCCCCGAGAAAACCCGCTAACCAAAGCCAACGTCTACAACGTACCCACGTGCGACTCCCGAATCGAGGAGTGATCCCATAAGGAATCGAACCCAGATATACGTGGAGTGATGCCGGCATGCCAGCTATCAACATGACCGCGACGGCTATATCAAATTACGGCCTACAGTACGCATGACCATAACATGTTTCATAAAATAAAAACATTATTTCTCTTCCCTTTCCGTAACGTTTACTTTATTGATCCGTATTGGAACGGGCCAGTTAGAATTCAGTTGACTTCACTTTGATATTGGTGCATTAAGTTAATACGTGCCAAAACATAATACGAACAGACAAGATAGATAAATGTACCTAACAGTGTTTTGAAGTAGCCTATAAGTCATCTTGCCTTGAAATCTTTTCACGAAATACTCATACCTGTAACCAGACGAAAATTTGCGGGCGTGCACATAATGTATTGCAGTAAAGCCGGCGCATAAATCTTCGCGAAAACCAGGCACGTGTTAGTATGTGTGTGTGTAGGGGCAGTGACANTGCACATAATGTATTGCAGTAAAGCCGGCGCATAAATCTTCGCGAAAACCAGGCACGTGTTAGTATGTGTGTGTGTGTGTGTGGGGGCAGTGAAATTTAAGATAAATATTTCAAGACGAGATACGATTCAAAGCATTGCAGAATAATTTATATATAGATTATTTTTAGGTACCGTGGTGGCTGAGCGGTTAGCCTGCTCGCCTCCCACCAAGGCGCGCACCGGGTTCAATCCCACTCCCGGATTATCGCCGGACGATGCCGTTGGTCGGCGGGTCTTCTCGGAGATCTCCCGTTCTCCCCACCCTTTCATTCCGGCGCTGCTCCATACTCACATCAATCATCCCCATAGGCTCTCAAGACCTTGCTGTTAAGAGCCGCCCAAATATCTTCACTCACTCACTTGATTGGTTGAATAATCTTTGCAAGGGTTTACTGTTTGCAAGTAAAAGCGGAGGTGAATGGGGAAACGGGTTTTCGTACTGGAAGCAGCCAATGGCAGAATAATAAAATAATTTTGGCTAGGGTATGAAAATTAAGTTTAAGTCGATCGTGTGTCCCAATTTTTTTTTGTTTCGCGAAAAATCGCAGGCGCGCGCGCGCGCACACACACACACTCTCTATTTCTCATTCACTCTCTCTCTCTCTCTCTCTCTCTCTCTCTATATATATATATATATATACATATATACACACACACACATTAACGAGCGGCCTGTTTCATCTTCATGATCTTCCCCTTACCCATCATGGAGTGCGTTGATGTTATCGGTAATTGGAGAATCAAAGCAGAGTTACAAATGGGCCACCAAGGAATACTGACTCGTGCCGCGATAAGGCTATCGGAACGGATGCCACTCCCGACTCTGAAAGTATGAATGACTTGGGTTTTCGTTGCGTGAATTTTCTGGTGATCGCTCCTGACCTCTCAGCGCAAAGCGTGAGGTGAAGAAGCTTCTGGGTCGGGGTTGCTCAGCTATATAATCCGTGATGTGGCGCTGAGTCGGGTCTTGTACGGTACGGTCGTGAGCGCCAAGTGTGTGGAACCATCGGGTCTGCTGCCCGTACGTTTATTTATATTTTTTATGTTAAACTGTAGATTAAATACAAAATAGTTATTAGATGGTTTGTTTTCTGGATATTTTGAAATGCTGTTTTTAATTTTGTTACGAGAATTAGTGACCGAACGCAAGAAAACTGCTGAATTCAATGGTGTTTACTTAAACCATTTGTGAAAATATAATTTAAAGGAGCAGGGGTGGGGGATACAAATACTTACAGGTTGACAGCTGGATGGAGTAACGAAGCGCTGGCGAAGAGACGAGTCTTACTTGGGTAAAAATAACGGAGTGTAATGTACGTAGCGACGGCCATATACGGCGCGTGGCTGTCGCTGCAGCGAGTATTGGAAGCAATATTGGATGCGTGCAAAGGGCAATGAAAAGTGTCTTGGCCGGCGGGCTTTCACCTCGGCGCCGAAATGCGACTGGGTCGCCGCCGGAGAAATATGCACCTGACGTGTTTGCGGGCGAGCTTTCTAATTACCCTCGGCGCGGCGGGAGAAAATCGGCCAGCGCGNACTTGCAGTCGTGACTCCGTCGTAGACGCCAGTTTCCCCTTGTAGAGGCTGGGCGGTGGCACAGAGCACGTGATAATACAGAGGTCCAACAGCCGCTTACAATCGCGAACTCCAACCGCATGCGCTGCCAATATGGCGTAGCATAGGTGCCGAGTTTGGACCAGGGGGATGGTAGCTCCATTACTTTTCAGTCAGCAAGGTCGTGCCCCCCCTCCCAACCACTGGGTCGATTGCCATTGGCCGTCACTGCTTCAAATGGTAATAAGTACGCGTAACTAGGGGCAAATGTTTTTTCGCGATACGGTTTACGCGACTAGTTATACTTTAAGAAATCTACATTTCAGGTTCACTTTCGTGATTGGATGAATTTAACTGTCACGCGTCTTAGGTGTCTGCCCGTGATTCACGGACGTGTAGTGGCGAAGTGTAACTTAATTATAATTGGCCCAGTTGGGTAAGCGCAGTCTTCTCGTAAAAATACACAGCCAATAACAAAAGGAAAGTTGCTGTAGTCCACTCAGGCTATTGAAGTCTAGTTTGCGCCTAAAGTTTTTGCAAAAAATGGGNAACAAAAGGAAAGTTGCTGTAGTCCACTCAGGCTATTGAAGTCTAGTTTGCGCCTAAAGTTTTTGCAAAAAATGGGTTGCCCTACGTATAACTTATAATTAGAGACCCGGAAATTTCGCGAATTCATTTGAGTACAAGGTAGCCTGCAAACACGTGCACATTTGCTTCTTATTTTTAATTGGATCGCAATTTGTAAGCCACGCCCTCGAAGAATTTGAGCCACTAAATAATCTTCAAGTAAAAGAGGGCTGAATCCCTTGCTACTTGGCNTAAGCCACGCCCTCGAAGAATTTGAGCCACTAAATAATCTTCAAGTAAAAGAGGGCTGAATCCCTTGCTACTTGGCCTGTGGTAAAACTGGAGCATTAACCAATAAACGACTAACTGATGCTCGAGTACACAAAGCGCTGTGGAGCCTAGTTATTTGCCAAATGAATCCGCAAAATTTTTGTGTCTCTACTTATAATGAACAGCTTGCCTCATTCATTTTAAGCTTTATTTTTATAGGTATTTATCGTAACAAAAGCAGNTCTCTACTTATAATGAACAGCTTGCCTCATTCATTTTAAGCTTTATTTTTATAGGTATTTATCGTAACAAAAGCAGCAGTATTTCAGTACATATTACGAGTATATTTTATTTAAAAATTACAACACAGAAAGAGAGGCAGAGAGAGAGAGAGAGAGAGAGAGAGTGAGAGAGAGAGATAGAGAGAGAGAAGAATTTATATGTATATATATGTGGATACATATGATATATTTGTATATATATATATATATATATATACACTCTAAGAAATTATTTGTAAATTTACCATATCAGTGTATACATACAGTGACAAAGCGCGAATGGTAAATTATTTTCCTATACATGCATGGTAACGTTCCTACAGTTGCTCAGGAAACAGTCAAATGCGTAGGGAAGTTCCCAACTTTGTGTAGTAGCAATGCAAAACATTCCCGTATTTTCNTGCTCAGGAAACAGTCAAATGCGTAGGGAAGTTCCCAACTTTGTGTAGTAGCAATGCAAAACATTCCCGTATTTTCAGCCCGACATGCAGTATTATTTTCATATACTGTATAGGTTAAAAACTTCCATTACAGTATAGAAAGTTTACGAGAAATGTTTTTACAGTATGTGTATATATGTGTGTGTGTTTGTATGTGATCAGAACGACGTGACTATGGTCACAGAATGTTGGAGACTTGCCCCTCCTCTCGAAACGAGAAATCGTTGGCGTCTGTGTAGTCAAGTGCCGTGGACGTGACGCAACACCATTCGCCAATCAACGCCTGGCACCTACTTGCCAGCCGGCAACCCAGTCAATAAAGAACATTTCGCAGCATGCAGTAACAAATCNAATCAACGCCTGGCACCTACTTGCCAGCCGGCAACCCAGTCAATAAAGAACATTTCGCAGCATGCAGTAACAAATCGCACACGGCTTGTTCCCAGAGCCTCACGCGGCCAATCAGATAATGGATACGCCGACATGGAAGGAACCGCCAAGCCATTTCGTCTCCGTGTATACGCCGTTCACGATAAAGTGAGCACTTTTGAAATAAAACTTTTAAAAATCTCGCTGTCCCATATTTGCATATATTTAAATAGCTACACTGACTCGAATGCGTACAGTAAAGTTCGTAACGACAGGGAAAAAATAGTTCCATTTCTTAACTTTGAATTAAAAGTGTTAAGTAAGCATTACTTATTTGTTATTCTGTTTTTTTTTTTAATTTGTGAGAGCGTAAGAATGAGCAAATTTGTAAAATATACACTTTTATAATAATACCTCAGTTTCACCTGACCGACACACGAATAAAGTGATGAGGCCTACAGTAATGTTAATTTTAAATATGGTGGAAGAATACAAAATGTGCGTACAAGTAGATGTTAAGCAAGGCTTTTAAAAGTGCTCAGTGTGAACAGGGGCTATGGTGGCTGAACGGTTAGCCTGCTCGCCTCCCACCAAGGCGATCTGGGTTCAATCCCCGGCCGGGTCATTCCGTTNATGGTGGCTGAACGGTTAGCCTGCTCGCCTCCCACCAAGGCGATCTGGGTTCAATCCCCGGCCGGGTCATTCCGTTTTTTCGCATGTGGGAATCATGCCGGACGATGCCGTTGGTCGACGGATTTTCTCAGTGATATCCCGTTTCTCCCGCCCTTTAATTTCGGCGCTGCTCCATACTTACCGCAATCACCCTCATAGCGGTCCAAATCTCTTCACTCACTCACTACTGTGAACAGCCTTTACTTACGTATTATGTTGCGGTGGGCTCGACGCGTTGCTTAATCGCAGCGCTGTCAGGGACCTTCTGGTCCCACGGCAATTCAGCCAGAGGTCAGCACGCCACCACTACAGAACACTTAAAGATACAGAACCGGAATGGTAGCTTGCACTTCGAACTGCAGACTCACACGCCAACAAAATGGTCACGTAATNTGGTCCCACGGCAATTCAGCCAGAGGTCAGCACGCCACCACTACAGAACACTTAAAGATACAGAACCGGAATGGTAGCTTGCACTTCGAACTGCAGACTCACACGCCAACAAAATGGTCTCGTAGTAAACTTGACGCAAAGCACTTTTCCGTGACTTGTCATACTTAAAAAACATTTTCGTTCAGATTCACTTTCGTAATTGGATGATTTTGATAATCACGCGCATTACAGTAGTTGTCTGCCCACGAATAACGGACTTCCAGTACCGGAGTAATTAAATTCTGATTGACCCAGTCAGGTAATAAAATGCCGTCTCACAAAGACACGTGGCTAGTGAACGAAGCAAAATTGCAAGTATGCGCGTAGAATACTGAAGCTTAATCTGCTCGTAGAACTTTTCATGAAAACAGACGACCCTACAATCAGCGCTTGCTAACTGACTTGCCAGGCAGCATCGCAACCAATAGGAAATCTTATGCAGCACGCAATAGCGAATAGTACACAAGGCCTGTTCTCAGAGTCGGCCTTATTCAATCGGCGAATCGGACTAAATTATTCCGTGCCCTTGACGATCCGAGGTCCATATTCGACGAATCCCATTCCGCACCTTCGCATACGGGAAACGTGGCGATGCTTGGTAGGTAGATAGGCAAGGCTTAACGTCTCGTCGACAACGAGGTCATTGTAGAGACGGAGCAAGTTGCTCAGAGAAGCAGGAGCGGGGAAGGAATCGGCCATGGCCTGTGGTAAGACACCATCCCAGCATTCGCATGGAGTTATTTCGGGAAGCCATGGAGAACAGAACTCAGAATGGCCGGACCGGGAATCGAACCCGTGTCATCCCGAATGAGAGTCTTAAAGTTTATAACCGTGCCTCCTCGCTCGGTAAACGTGTCGATGGGTTTTCTCGGATATTCTCTTGTATTTCATAGCGTCTCATTTGACGACATGCTCCAAATGTGACATACTACCTAGGGTTAAACTTGTATGTTGGTTCGGTGAATGAAACTCTCAATATTCCTAAAATAGCGAGCGCCAAAATATTTTGGGACACCTGTTTTACCAGAAAAGAGTAGATCGCTAGTTATATTTGGAAATACTTCAGCTCCAATAAAGTTTCCTGATTGAATGAGTATGACTGCTGTGAATTTGTAGGTATCTGACGGCGACGTTGCACGTGTTCAGTGTCGGAGTAACCTAATTTTGATTGAACAAGTCATGAAGGAAAGTGTCTTTATCACAGAGACAAGCGGCCAATAAGAGAAGGAAAGTTGTAGTTAAGCTCTTATGACGTTGAAGTTTATCCTACACGGAAAGCTTTTAACGAAAAACAGTTGTCGCTACGAATGTGTTGTTGTAGTTGAGGAACGCCGTTTTAGAAATTTATTTTTCCATGAAAAGAAAACTTTCAGAGATATAAATTTAATTTTTGCAACCAGCACACAAAAGATTGTAAATAAATACTTTTACACAAAAAAAAACTGTATTGGGACAAAGTCAACCCGGCAGCTCAGTGGCTGATGACTAGCCAATGATGAATGTTGTAGAGCACATCAAGCATATTCGATGCCAGGTGGATCAATAGGATGGTGGCGAGTGAGAACACAACGGCCAACGGAATTGGTGTTGATGTTCTAACTTTTCTTCATTGTCAGTAAATATGTCCAGGCCTCAACAAGTTTTTGTTTTTTATGGTGGTTGATTGCAGTATTTATAAAAATTAAGCCAAGTACGATAACAAATTCTGGCACACCTCATCAGGAAATAAAAATAACTGATATATGGGAATCATTTAAAATGTTTTATAACTACAGTTATTTAACACAACGACTAATAAAAGACGTATTGTGTTGGAGAAGACAGGTTAAAAACTTAAGCGAATGGAAAGCAAGACAATTGTCAATCGCAATATTTAGTAGTACGGTTATACATTCGTAATAAATGTGTTTGTTTGCAAGTTCAGCCGTGCCAACCGAAACTGAGGCGGATGATGGAGAATTATTAAGGGAAAAAAAAAAAGATTGTATTTAAACAAACTTGCATACATATTCCATTAAGTAAACACGCCAACAAACCTTACACACTCTAAAACACGTACAATGTCATTCGTATAGTCAATGTGTCCAAATCGCAACGCATGTACTAGAAAATGTTGAACAATGCACAATGGTGCACAACTTGCCAAGGAAATTATTTACAAAAAATTGAAATAATAGTTTTGCATTCTCCATTCCACTTTTCTATTGCATGGGTACAGACTACATCTGTTTGACAAGCGTCAGGCTATATCAGCTGTCAGAACATGCGAGTAAGCATTTCCTCACACAGCTCATGCGCAGACGAGAAAAAAACAACACTATTTTGGATATTACTTTCTGCATCATAAACTTTGCTTGTTACTTGGCCGTATCTTGCGGTGCGGAGTGTGTGTTGGTGCGTGTCACGGAATGCAATCATGCAGCCTTCATTCTCGCCTCGCAGCCAGCATGATTCATCTTCCTCGCTTGGAGAGTCTCGTCTCCTCTCACACCACTTATTCATCACCTTGGCGACTCTGTCCCACTACAGCCACCTGCACAGTCTGCAACACTCATAGAGTACGTAAGTACACAGCAGTGAAATTTTACGGCAATTTATTTAATTTCTGCGTACCCACTCGCCAATGGCTGCGCGAGGCTTTGGGAACTGGTATTGTGTCTGATTGGCTACCGGCTACCGCGTGCTGCGAAAGATTCCTTATTGGTTCGACCATGGGCTGGCGAATAAGTTAGTACTACTAGTAATTGCATAGTATCAAATCATTAATTTTGTAATTATTTAATAATATATATATTTTTTTTAGTTGTAACTTTACTCTTTGTTAATCAATAGTTTTATAGTAACCTTATATTGCAAAAATCAATAATTTTGTAATGACTTCATAAGTATAACCATTATTAATTTTCTTAAATCTTTTTTTAAATACGGTACCCATGGTTAAATGTAGGAAAATGTGTTTGCCTTAATTTATTAATGTAAAATAAGACGTAAATAAATAAATAATAAATAAATACTACCCGACTAAGCCAAGTGTGCAGCCTGGGAGGGGCGAGACTCGAGCACTAGTTCGGCTGTTGAGAGGGGAAGAACAGCGAGCGCGGGGAATTATATACCGTTAGATGTCTGCACAAGGGCGTGCACAGTAAAGTTCAAATGAGAAAATAATCTTCTCGCAGCTTTGATGGAGCAACGTAGGGGAGGCAGTGTAGNTTAATTTTCTTAAATCTTTTTTTAAATACGGTACCCATGGTTAAATGTAGGAAAATGTGTTTGCCTTAATTTATTCATGTAAAATAAGACATAAATAAAAAAATAATAAATAAATACTACCCGACTAAGCCAAGTGTGCAGCCGGGGAGGGGTGAGACTCGAGCACTAGTGTGGCTGTTGAGAGGGGAAGAACAGCGAGCGCGGGGAATTATATACCGTTAGATGTCTGCACAAGCGCGTGCACAGTAAAGTTCAAATGAGAAAATAATCTTCTCGCAGCTTTGATGGAGCAACGTAGGGGAGGCAGTGTAGAGAAGGGGCCCTTCCCCCGTACGCTCGCCACTGGAGGGAGGGAACCCACGTGACACTGATGGCGCTATACAGACCAAACTAATAACATCGCTCTCTACTACCACGCTGTTAAATACCGCGCTGTGCGATTTATGTTTTTTTGCGAGAGGTTATATGCACTTGGAGCAGTTCTCGCCGAACCACTCTCGGCCGATGGTACTACTGAACTGAACAACCTCCATCCCTTCGTACAGCGGCAATGGACTCTCCCGACTCGCCCGACGCATTTTGGACTACTGCGCATTAATTTCTCATTTGGATTTTACTGTAAACTTGTCGAAATGAGCTAAAGCAACTTCTACAGACACCGGCCCACAAGGAATCATCAACACGGCCACGCGAATAAGTCAACACGTTGCCACAACTTAAACGGCGTGACCTTGTATAGGTTACATATTATCCGATGCACACTTGGCTTGGTCGAGTAGTAGGCGCTGATTGGCGAACGGTATTCCATCCAATTAAAGCACGGTAGTGCCATATTATAGCCTGGCTTCAGACTTTGATGGGATCTGGCCGGTGTGCACAGCATGGATTACTCTAACAACTGAAGTGGCTGAACAAAACTAGTGCACACCTTATGTTGCTCTGGAATTTACTCCTGTTTAACCTTTAATGTCACAGGCACGGGAGACCTGATTGCCCACACGCTATACAATCAGTACAGATAATAATGTTTGGGGCCATTTATTGGAGGTATCTCAATGGCGGAGTACAAGGCTGTGATGGCTGTAAGGTTGTGCCAGTCTGTGACATTCTCGGTTGGCGGGAACACCCGGGGGAGCTAGTCTCTCCCTCAGGGGCCCTCCCAGGGTGCCCTTGGGCTGTGCCACTAAAACCTGGTGGGGTCGTCCTCAANTCCTCGACTACGGAAGGAGCTTCCCCTCTCAGCTTGCGAGTACCACTTTGGAGGCGGAGAGAATCCTGCTTACTCCTAGCATCATAGGTTGGCAGGAAATTTAGCTACAGGAAGGATTAGCCAAGCGCAAGTTATAGTCTCTACCAGTCCAAGGAAATCACCTCCTCGTGGTACCACTGGGCAATCCCATGGTTGAAATTGGAAAACGTGGGAAACTCCCGGGCGTGCCCTAAAAGGGGTATCTGCCTCCCTGGCAATTCGTAGTTCGTGGGTAGTCATTACAAAGGTGCCAGGTGGAGGGGCCGGTCGACTCCTTTACGATAAGAGGGCCCAAACACTGAATTTCAGTGTGAAGAATTTCAAGAGAATGGAAAGAGACCATATTCGAGTTGGTGTATTAGCCCACCGAAATGGAGAACCCATTGTGATAAGGAAGGCGTAGCACGGGCTGACCTCACTGCTCTAGAAGTACTCTCAGCGGGGATTCAGGGGTCACAGCCCTGATGGGGATTGTGTTGATCCACAAAACCTGATTTCTCCTGCACCCGGAGGTTAGATTGACGATCGACTCGTGCTGGCAGTGGTTTGAGAATCGCAACTGGCAATGCCCCAATCGTCGAAAGACGAGCGCGGCATTAATATAACATTATGATAACGTGAAATTGCAGTTCTGCCTCAACTGGCGTGCAGGGTGCGGCCCCCGAAAGGGGGTCACACCTTTGTAGGTTGGGAGGAGAAAATAGCATAACAAGCCGGTATGATGGTGGATAGTGGATATTAAAACTTTCACATAAAATAATACACCAATAGGGGAGTTGGTGATAAATTCACAACCGTACGCCCAGTGGGGCGGAAGTGGATGGAAACCGCGAGGGGTGCGGGGGCGAAATCATGGCCGGTCACGACCTCTGCATCCAGAGAGGCTTGCAGCCATGGAAGCTCCACGAGGCTGGTTGCACTAGTGTTAGTTCAATAATATAAAGTTAAATTGGATTCGACAATACCAACGACCCGAAGCATAGTTCATATCTCATAGCGTAGCGTCGCAACTCCAATTATGGCTTTGCAGCTGGGGACTGGAGCAATATAAGCCTTGTTGTTTTTGGTGGCCAGTTCGTGGTTTAACAGGCTGTTTGACTTCTGTATTCCTTAGGTATCTGTGGCACGGTTCATGATTGGCTGTGATACAGAGATATGCACTTCGAATACATATTCAAAACTAAGGAAACCCAGACCCCACTTTCAGATCTCCCNCATTTCTGTATTCCTTATGTATCTGTGGCACGGTTCATGATTGGCTGTGATACAGAGATATGCACTTCGGATACATATTCAAAACTAAGGAAACCCAGACCCCACTTTCAGATCTCCCAGAGGGAGGTTTTGTTCGGAGATGCTCTCTGGCTGCTATATACAAGATGCTTTCGAATAGCATGTCGAAATTAAAACCACAGCATCTATGGGCTAATAGAAACAATAAATCATAATAACAACATGTTTGGAAACATCGCGAAGTACCATTTTTAAATTTAATTTGAAGTTATGCAAAACAACGCAGCGAGTTGGCAGCTGTACATACCTGCGTGCTCAACAAGTTGCATATCACGAAGGCGAACGGAACTGCGCGCCATACGTGTAGCGCGCGCCTGTACATGGGACATTATGAATGGGAGATTCGCAATTTAGTAGTAAAGGCTGCCAGAAGTGATTGCACTTTATTTACAACACACAAAGAGCAGCATGGGCAACGTGGGATCTTCGTGTATTTTCATTGTGGCCTATGTACAGGCGTCGCCATATGTCGTGTCAGTTCTGCTCGCCTTCGTGATATGCAATGTGTTGTGCATGCCGGTATGTGAAGTTGCGAACTCCCGGCGCTGTTTTGCTAACTTCAATTAACATTGAAAAATACTAGATGACCTTTCCAAAAGTTCTATTACTAGGATAGATGCTGTAGTTTGAATTTCGACATGATATTAAAAAACATCTTGTATAAGCCGGGATCGGAAAATTTCGTGAATTCACTTGAAGACAAGCCGGGCCTCACAGACGAGATCATTCGTGTCACTTTACTTATGAACCATAGTTTACAGTACACGTCCTGGAGGTCTCTAAGAGTAAAAATTAAACCTGCAAGGAAACAAGCCGATTTCCGCACCCGGTTCTCTAACTTGGTCACTAAGCAGTGAACACACAGCTGAATATCGGATATACATGTGACTGAGTGTAGCATACAGATCATTGAACCCGCAAGGTGTTCCTTTCTCTAGGCACAGCACTGGCATCCGATCGGTGCTGGTAGAGTTAAAGACGCAGGTTAGTAGGCTAATATTCGTGGCCGGTCTACCTCGAGCATTCTGGACAGTCTTCTGAGCGTAGTTATCTGTCTGGGCGATGGCAATATGAATAAACACAATGGATGTACTGAAACTGCAGCAAAAATTTATTTGTGACAGCTACAAAATATTTTGTTCGAATACGGCGTATTTTTGAGATAAACACGAAATTAACTCTTTTGCAGAAACTACCACATCGTTACGTGTCGCTGGTCTACGTTGACCTTGGCCCGTCCCACTTGAGCGAGAGGAAGAGAACAGATAATGAGCGGCAAGTCAGTGGGATGTTTTGAATAAAATAAATGCGTATCTGTTACACAAAGCACCCCACCACGCACTTCTGACCTCGATTGTACTAAATTTCTGCGTTTATCTGAAGAATGCTCTGGATTACTGACCTCGTTTCTTTCAGCGTGACTCGGGGTGCATTGAACCCTCCAGATGGTCAGGGCGACTGATATAAAAGTGTGACGGGCCTCAGAGCTGGGAGTTGTTGAGTGGATGAGTGGCTGGAGTTTTAGCGATAGACGACGAGCGAGAGAAACAAGCGGCGAGAAAAGTGACCAGCGGGAGGAAATTATGTGACTGCGAGCATCGGCGCTGGGAATAGTGCGAATGGCAGGCTGGAATATTGGACTGGATGCATGAGTGGAAGACATTACAATTGATGATAACATACAGACTGAAAGTGTGTTAATGGCGGGTATGAGTTAATTGACTATAACCAAATAGAGACATTAAGAAGGACGTTAATTAGAGTTAGAATAGGCATTAAATATTAGGCTCACTGAGAAATAAAAACAGTAATGGTGGATACAGATATATTCATGCTGTAAATAACAACTGTTTAAAAAAATTAAAAATCAATTTTATTTCTTTTATTTTTATTAAGACCTTCATCCCTAACGAACTCAGATACGCTCCTCAGCCGTCATTTAACAATATTATTTGATGGAGGTTATACAAAAAGTGTTGATTTAGTAATTACTTTTTTGGGAAGTCTAATTTTCGTNTAACAATATTATTTGATGGAGGTTATACAAAAAGTGTTGATTTAGTAATTACTTTTTTGGGAAGTCTAATTTTCGTGATTTACGTCTAGGCTAGATTTCAATACGTACCTACCTGTTTTGGTTAACGGCCGTATGTTTTTGTGAGAAGACATTTTCTTTATTGACTGGGATAATAATAATAAGGTTATCTCGACACTAAAAATCTATGATTCGTGCGCAGGTACCCAAGACGAGTAACAATCAAACTCCTTCAATCACGAGTGTGGCCAGGGGGGCTGAGCGGTTAGCCTACTCGCCTCCCGCCAAGGTGAGCCGGGTTCAATTCGCAAGTGGGAATCGTACAGGATGATGCCACTGGTCGGCTTGTTTTCTCGGGGATCTCCCGTTTCCCCCGCCCTTGAATTCCGGCGCTACTCCATTCTCACATCATTTCACCCTCATCGGCTTTCAAGACCTAGTTGTTAAGAGCCACTCAATAAATTCTCTCCCTCTCTCCCCCTTACTCNTTTCACCCTCATCGGCTTTCAAGACCTAGTTGTTAAGAGCCACTCAATAAATTCTCTCCCTCTCTCCCCCTTACTCTGTCTTTCTCTCTCAATCACGAGTGTTCGTCAAAGGTAAATTGTTTTGAAATGCAAGTCTTGGCGTTATTTTCGCCAAAATCAGGCGTACCTAGTGATAGTTACCAAACATGTATATAGGCGCAAAGAAACATTTTTATATCCTTCAAAATACAATTTTTTCAGAGTATATCCACAAATTTGGTTTTCAGCGTGTAGGTAAAAAAAATCTGTAGCCTCAAATATATCCAGATTTTGAAGGCCCGTTTAACTAGAAATGCTAATGTAGCAGTGTATGCATGGCATACATTGTTTTTCTTCACACAGGTCATTTCACACAATCAAATTTTCCGTCTCATGAAATTCATTTTTTACTCAATTCATTTCTAGAATCGCAGAGGACGTCACACGGACGTCGTATTTTGGACATGTTCTTGATATACTTAAACTAAATAATTCATTCATGTATTAGAATGTTTCTAGCGTAAGTAAAATAAAAGCACAGCAGTAGAACACAATAGTACAGACGTATTTCAATGTGAAAAAAGTAGTGTTGTTTTATACTTTATCGCCTGCCGCGACGAAGTGGACTGGCCCGCCGCGACAAACCGCCTTCTGTGCGCCCCGACCTTAACTTACAACTTAATAAAAATAAATCCTCTTTTGCTTTTCCATCGTACTAGTTAATTATGCAATCAATAAATACAGAAATATTTCAGCGTTCCGTAAGACGGTTACCAAAATCATTCGTTGCAGAAATAGATATGGGCAGTCATAACTTTTGCAAAACGTTTTCCAGGCAAAATATATTTCAAAAACACCGTAAGGTCGTTTATCTTGCTTTGTTGGGTGAATTGTATTCTGGTACGTTTGAATTACTGCACGCGAACCAAGTAGGTTGAGAACCCGAGTGTTTAGGTCGAATATTGGAACAGCTTGTCATGCTTATGGCATCCAATGGCAAGAGCCCAGCTGCTGATATGTACAAATAGAACTGTAGTCTGAAATACGCTCCACCTTTCTCGCGGAAAGTAACTAGTTTTATAAATAAATGTCACGTAGTTCACATGTTACTGGCTCCAGTATTTATCACCAGCTTGACTACATACGAAAAAAAAAAAATTGGAAATTTAACATGTTTAGTAGGTTACTGGAAGATGCACAACCTAGATTGTTGTTCTATTCCTGGCAGCAATGGGGTTTTTTTTAAAACTTTTATTAGCATTTATTTGTAGCAGTTTATCGTAGATAGTATTCAGCAAGGTTCCAGGTTAGTCGAGCGTCACAAATGCCTCTATATGGAACGAAACCCGCACGCTCTTGTTGAAACCGCGCACACATTACACGTTACTCGGCCGCTCTGATTAATGCCCCTTGCACCACCGCGAGTGTACTTTCCAACAGCGGGATAACGTATTATTTATGCATCTAGCCTCGCACGCGTTCACTGCAGTATCGCTACTACAAATAACAACCTTACGCGGAACACCAGTGACACGACTCCACATTTCATTCGCGTTGTACGGACGTTTCGACTACGACCGGCGACGTCTATGTGCAAACGTAAAGTTCATTATTTATCCCGACAAAAAAAAAACTGGAAGCGAAAGGTAATACATTTCTGTATGTTTTTTCCTTAAGGGTTATTTTTCCGGTGACAAAACCACAGCATAATTCTGGCCATGGTAACCGCGAGTTCATATGCAAGAACAAAGTAGAAAATGCATATGCACATAGGTAGGGGCATCTGTTTTTCGCAAAAATATTTCAGGATAAGTTGCGTTTCAACGTACTTAAGTTCAGAACCACTTTTGTGATTGGATCACTTGAATTGTCACGCATCTTATCTGTCTGCCCGCGAACCACGGACCGTCAGTATCGGAGAAACTTAATTCTGATTGGCTCCCTCATGTAACGACTGCTGCCTTCACGCGAAGACAAGCGGCCAATAATCAAATGAAAACTGAAAGTGTGCATAAGTTATTGAAGTCTAGCATCCGCATAAATCTTCTCACGAAAAATATGTGACTCTATACATAGGTTACTATTGCAGTTGGATTCTGCGGACGCCTCCGAGTCAGTGTACACCTATAGAATCTCTTGTTACCTCGTCTAGGGCGAGGAATGCTTCACAGCGTGGCAGCTGCTAACGAAACTATAGCTGAGGCTGTAGTTTGCAGAGGACTGTAAATCGGGTCTCTGAAACAACGAAATAATTGTCTATGTTCTTAGATAGAGACAATGTAAAATCGCGGAAATATTTAGTGCTAGGGTAGTTTCCAAACCACTGTAGCGGTTTGCTCTCTCTATAGTTCAATATGCAAATCCGGTGTGCTTAAAATTGGTTTCAGATGAATATATATTTATTATAAGAGGACCAGAATTCTCACTTGGTCCAGCGTAATCTTCATTGTCCTTAGAAGATAATCAGTAACGCAGTAAACTCATGAGTAGAGCTAGTGATTTTTTTTGCAAAAAATATGACTATACGATATACTTTAATACCATAAACATCAAACGCAGTTTGTATATTGCCATTAGTTGCTGTCTGCTCGAGAAAGCGTATTGATATTTGACCGGGTTTAATTGATGTATTGGGAAATCGGTTTTTCGTGGAAACGTTTCATAGGTAGTTGTAATTTAAAATATACTGTCTCTGATCCGCTTCAGTGATTGAATGATTTTAATTTTTACACATCTGAGGTGTATGTGCATGGATTAGTGGCAAACAATCCATAAGTAGGGACATGTAAACGCACGTTATTTTCTGGCAGTAGACTAAACTCCAAGACGCTATATTATCATTTGACTGCTGCTGTTGGCTTAGAGTTAGTTAAACCCTCCTCCAAGGACAGTCCAGCCAATAACACGCGATGAGCTGCAGACTGACCAATCTCCTGTAATACGGTCTCACAGGCAAACGACTTCGTATAAAGCGAAGCAGCCAATAATATCACGAATTACTCTCAGATATGTATATAGCAGTGAAGTTTAGTTTGTTACAAAATAGTAACGCAGATTTTGCAGGTCTCTATCCATAAGCCTGGTGTAGTGTCTGCTGCACCTTGAAAGGGATGGAGGGTGGTTGGGTACCTCAACTGACATAGCATAGGTGTTTTAAGTTGCGTTATACAGTCTTATTGCACACAGACACGAAATGATGCTGCAGTTCCTTTGATGTGGGTGTACCCAATCTCTGTTTGACTCCTCGAAGCTCTGGGAACGGGCTTTGTGTCTGATTGGCTACTGCGCGTTGAAAACGTTTCGAATTGACTGGGCTGCCAACTTGCGAGATGGGTACTAGGCGCTGATTGGCGAAAGTTGTTCCAGCATTTTGCTGGCCAGTAACGCCATTTTTCTGGCGAGTTTGGCTGGAGTTCACGGTATAAGCGGATGTTTCACCTCTGTATTTTTAAGTACTCTGTAGTTTTTCATACTACAGTTATTTATATTGCTAAATGCAATGCTAAGAGAAACTGTTATGCAACAGTACCTTGCTGTATGCTTATATAATTAAGCTACATACATGCTACTGCAGTTTCACAGCACTGTGGTATATCTTCGTTTTTTATACCGTGGGTGCTGTGAGATTTTTTAGATCATACAATGTAGTGAAAATTAATAATCTTAATAAATTTATTTTGAATGAGTTTCTTAACTAAAATAGTATCCTCTAGTAGAGGGGGTTGCTGTTAGTTACTCAGTCGTAATACTGAAGTTCCGTTTGAGGACAGCTGGTGTAAAGAGACTAGCAGGCACGGAAATATGATAGAGATGCGGAATCCATTCATGAATTTAGATAAACTTACGGTTACGTAGAAATTATGTAAAACTTCAGTATTTATGGATATTGGAAGCTCAGCTAAGGTAAATTTAAGTAACGTCTCACTGACTCCGTTATTGTAGAATACCGAGACAAAACGGAAGTAACATAGGTGACGTAAAAAACTACGGCTAAGAGAATACTGTTCCCAAGAATACCCAAAGAAAAATATACATATAAAAGCAATATCTTGAAGCTCGGTCACCACTTACGAGCGGTGACCGCTAATGGCATTGCTCACCTTATAAAGGCCCTACAGCTAATGATCATAGTAGATTGAGTTCATGGTCACTCGCCAGGTGGGTCAGCATCATTCTTGCTACATTACTCTGAGCGTCGTTGTTCTGCCACTGCCACGAATAAGAGACGTTAAGTGTCGGAGTGAACGATTCTTATTGGCCCAATCTAGTAAGAAAACATCTTATCCCAGAGGTATACTGTCAATTAACCACGGGATGGCTGTATGTGGTCACGTAGAATAACGAAGTCTAAACTGCGAGAAAATTAGCTGTCTTTTACTATAGTTGGAGGTATGAACAACAGGTAGAGACATTGGAAAACAACGAAAGGTTTTGGAGCCCACATTTTTTTAATAACCTTTTAACTAGTTTATTATATTATTATTATTAAATAATACAGTTTTTGNGTTTTGGAGCCCACATTTTTTTAATAACCTTTTAACTAGTTTATTATATTATTATTATTAAATAATACAGTTTTTGAATCGGCTAAGATCTCCGCAGACGGATCACAAACGTTCTGTTTTAGAGTAGCAGAATCCTCATTGCTGAAGTGGAATGGGATAGTAGCTTCAAGAATGCATGGCAGCTAATAACAAAAGAAAATATGTGTACAGCACGACGGAATTTTATAAGGAAACAGCGAGCGCATTTGCGGCACTCTAGTTCTTTGTCCTTATTGTGCATTACAACAATTGATAAAAACTGTTTACTTTGAGAAGAAGTTCTTAACAGCGAGGTCTTGAGAGCCGATGAGGGTGAAATGAGGTGACAATGGAGCAGCGCCGGAATGCAAGGGCTGGGGAAACGGGAGATCCCGAGAAAACCCACCGACCAGTGGCATCGTCCGGCACGATTCCCACTTGCGAAAATCTGGGAGTGACCCGGCCGGGGATTGACCCCATTCCCCTTCGTGGGAGGCGAGGAGTCTAACCGCTCAGCCACCGCGGCCTCCACTGGGTTTTGTCGGTCGTAATTATTTTCTTTTTTCTCGGTCGTTTACTAATTTACCCTCTTATCCCCATTTTAGTTGTTACAGGAATGGTTTTGTTTGTACTTTTTGAATCGTAATTTTTGAGGTTTTGGTTAATTTCTTCATGTAACTGCTACGTTTTCTTTGTTCCAGTCACTGCTCGATCCTGTCTTTTTTTTCNAGGTTTTGGTTAATTTCTTCATGTAACTGCTACGTTTTCTTTGTTCCAGTCACTGCTCGATCCTGTCTTTTTTTTTTCTTTCTCACTCCTGTACGACAGAAGAGCCCTTTATTTGTGGCTGGCATGTTGTGCTATTGTATTATTANTTTTTTTTCTTTCTCACTCCTGTACGACAGAAGAGCCCTTTATTTGTGGCTGGCATGTTGTGCTATTGTATTATTAGTAGGGCCACTGATTTTTCACGAATAAATCGGAGAACACAGTAGACTTCAATGCACCTCAGCTGTTGTCATACTTCCACTGGCTGCTGGTGTCGTTTCCGCATTTGACCGAGCCACTCATAATTTAGCAACTCCGACACTCTATCTTCGTGATAAGTGCGCAAACAGTTAACACTAACCAGAACCTGCTTCANTCATAATTTAGCAACTCCGACACTCTATCTTCGTGATAAGTGCGCAAACAGTTAACACTAACCAGAACCTGCTTCAACCAATCAAAAATGCTGGACGACCCCACAGTGATTTGAATAGTATCTTGTCTGGAAATCTATTCGCGAAATATCACTGCCCCTAATTATTAGAGATCCGGAAAATTTCGCGAATTCATTTGAGGAGAAGTTTAACTTTAACAGCATGTACATTGGAGTTCTATCTCTATTGGACCACAGTTTGTTAGCAACGCCCAGAACTGCTTTCGAACAATAACGTACTTGNACATTGGAGTTCTATCTCTATTGGACCACAGTTTGTTAGCAACGCCCAGAACTGCTTTCGAACAATAACGTACTTGCAAGGGACACAAGAAATGAATACTTTGATACCTGCCCTGGAGTTAAATTGGCCCAACAACTCGAGTACACAAAATATTGCGGAGTTTAGCTTGCTACAGAATGAATACACGAAATTTCCTGGTCTCTATGTATTATTTTGTAGTGTGAATAATTTTTTTTCTGCTTTTGTCTGTAAAATTTCATGAAAATAAACAACATCATAAATTAAATTAATTAATCGAGCGCTGTCCACGCGGGCACAGATTTTAGGCAAATGAGTGGCAGTAGTGTTCCTGGTCCAGCGAGGTGCAGGTGGGCGGATGCTGCGTAAGTCCGCGGACGAACACAGCTGGCGTGGAGGGACTGGAATCCGCAGTCGCCGTAATAAGGACCTGGCCGGCTCGCCACGGTGCACGTTGCACAGGTCACGTGACCACACGTCACCGTCATTAGCGGGCCTAACTGCTGAGATGGCTCGGTGTGCCCACTGCCAATACCACATACCCTCCGACCCCCAATTCCGCCCTCCACACAGCTTTCACGATACACAGTCAGGCTTGCTACACACTCCCGTCCGCGCACAACGTTATCACGAGGGGCTATGATTAGAGACCCAGACATTTAGCGGATTTACTGGACGACAAACTAGACTCCACGATACTTTGTGTACTAGGGCCTCAGTTGATTGTTCATTGGCTTGATGCCCCAGTTCATCGCAGACCAGGTAGAACGGTATTCGGTGTTAGTTTTTTTGCAGGTCAGTTATTGGTTCAAATTTGTCCAGGGATTGTCTTACAAACTACGATCCAATTGAGACAGAATGTCATATGTACACGTGTTTGAAGTCCAGCTTGTTCTAAAACGAAATCGCGAAATTTTCTGTTGACTAGCTATGATATTTCGCGAAAAATTATCTCGAGACAAGCTATACTTTAATTTATTCAGACCCAGTGTACACAATTGTGTACCATGCGCATGTGTAGGTAATTTATGTTTGTACTGCACAATGGGAAGCTCAATGACCAATCAGTAGGGACACCCGAATTTCGTGAAAAGATTTCCGCATGCACTAGATTTCAATACCCTACGGACGTGCCAGCANATCAGTAGGGACACCCGAATTTCGTGAAAAGATTTCCGCATGCACTAGATTTCAATACCCTACGGACGTGCCAGCAGTTTTCTTTTGCTTATCTGTGGCGTGTCTCTGAGGGAGCAAATTTTCCTACTTGACTGGCCAAACAGAATTAGGATACTCCGATATTGAACGTCTGTGGGTCTGAACTANGGGAGCAAATTTTCCTACTTGACTGGCCAAACAGAATTAGGATACTCCGATATTGAACGTCTGTGGGTCTGAACTAAAGTGTATACAGCCGGTCGTGAAATCTTTTCGCAAAATTCGGGTGTCCCTACCAATTAGCTTACACGACGGTAAATTATTCGCAAAACGTCTTACAGGTCTAGGTCATAATTAATTCATGTTACTGTAGACGAACATATAGCCTACTTATGATTGTCTGTGGCAACGAAACAAGAGCNAGGTCATAATTAATTCATGTTACTGTAGACGAACATATAGCCTACTTATGATTGTCTGTGGCAACGAAACAAGAGCTGTGTCGACTTCAGTACTGCACGCATCATATCATTTTTTTTTGTTTAAAATACCTGAAACCACAAATTAAAGTTTGTCTGAGAAGGTTAAAGTAATTACTGTAGGGGTTGTTTATCAGCCTTGGGTGTTATAACTGTGTTTTGNTAAAGTTTGTCTGAGAAGGTTAAAGTAATTACTGTAGGGGTTGTTTATCAGCCTTGGGTGTTATAACTGTGTTTTGGCACAGAGTGATTGAGATAACAGACTTATAACAACCACTCATACAAGCCGGCAAAATGGTGTCACTGGCCGGAAAATTCCTGGAACGCCGTAGGCCAATCAGCACCTCGTAACTTACTCGCCAGCTGGTAGCCCGGACGATAGGCAACATTTGAATCACGCAGTATTCGCTCAGGCGATAGGCTTACTCTCAAAGCCTCGCCCATTCAATCACATAAAATTAAGTTCGTTCCATTAAAGGAACCGACACACCACTTCGTCGCTGTGTAGGCCTACTTTTCTACTTTGTGGTTTCGACGTGCGGCTCTTGAAAGTTCCGGGCAGAAATTTACGAATTCTTAGTGACTCTATCATATATGGCAGTGACTTCTTGTAGAGATAACCACGAATAGCGAAATAAAAACTGCTGGGTTTAATATATATATATATATATATACATATATATATATATATATAGTGAAGTCTAATGTGTGCTCTGATATTTGTCGCGGAAAATCACTTTCTGACCTGTAACACACTCAACGTCCATGCTGCCATATTCACAGGAAACAACTAAAAAAAAGTATGTATATATATATACATACATCACGACTAAGTATTTATAAAAACGCTTCATACCATGTTTCATGTTTGAATGATTTTAATTGCAGCTTGTCTTAGAAGCAGGGGCGAGTTTCCTTAAACCTGCTTGTCATTTCTTAGGCAGAAATTTTTTTTCTCGCCTTTTTTTACAGAATTATGAACAGTAAAAAGCTATAATAATAATACTATTACTATCGCCACTACTTTTTACAATAATAATTCTGTACGTCCTTGTTGATGTAACCTAGTGCAATTCATTTGAAGAATCGTTAAAGATAGTAATTTTTCGCTATGCAACTTGAGTTTAGGGCGGTATTCAGCTGTGTAGACATGTGAATGTTTCATCTGAGTCTATGAATAGCCACTTGCCTGCCTAGGCGGCCCACTCAGGACACAGTTACTCCAAGAAGAACTTCCGTGTTTGGCGGTACCAAAAATACATCGCGCGAATAAATAAGTCGGCCAATTATATATGTTAAACGACGATAGAGTTCGGAAAATATCCAACAAACAGAAATCACTGCCACTACGTATTACTAGGGGCAGTGATATTTCGCGAAAATATTTCCAGACAAGATACTATTCAAATCACTGTGGGGTCGTCCAGCATTTTTGATTGGCTGAAGCATGTTCTGGTTTCTGTTAACTGTTTGCGCACTAATCACGAAGGTAGAGTGTCGGAGTTTGCAGAATTATGAGTGGCTCGGTCAAATGCGGAAACGACCCAAGCAGTCAATGGAATATGACAACAGCCGAGGTGCATATATAGTATTGAAGTCTACTGTGTGCTCCGATTTATTCGCGAAAAATTAGTGGCCCTACGTATTACTAAAAGAGGGCATTGAAAACAAGAATCCTGTCATGCCATTTNCCGATTTATTCGCGAAAAATTAGTGGCCCTACGTATTACTAAAAGAGGGCATTGAAAACAAGAATCCTGTCATGCCATTTTGTCATATTAGAGTTGATAACAGAATAGATAAGTACACAGACGAAATGGCGTGGCGGTTTCTTTGACGTGGGCGTATCCAGCCTCTTGATTGGCTGTGCGAGGCTCTGGGAACGGTCCTTGCGTATGATTGGCTACTGAGTGCTGTGAAAAGTTCCCTACTGATCAGGATGCCGACTGGCAGGTAGGTTATCAGGTGATGATTGGTGAACGGCGTTCTAACATTTTATTGGCCACCATTTTGCTGACAAGTGAGGTTGGAGTTCTCAAAGTAAACGCGCTGAGAAAAAGACTTTGTTGAACCAAACAAAGCTAGTTTGGGACAAGCAAATTAATTGTTTGTATAGGGGCAATTAAATATTTTGTTGTCGAAACCAAATTATTTTGTTGTTCATAATTGTTTGCCGCAAACAAAGTTTTGGGTTTGTGCAACTAAAGATTTGTTTGGCTCTATGTTCAATAAACAATTTCGGTTAATATTTAAAGAAATGTTTCAACCACTATCGAGATTCGAACCAAGATCAGCTGCGTCGGAGCACTATGCTTTAGCAACCTCAGTTAAACTGACTACTGTTGGAGTCGGAATGTTTTTAAATATATAAGTTTCAAATAATTGACAATGTGAGCAAATAATTATTTCAAGTTGACAGCTCTACTTTTTAATTTCCCGTTGAATTTGTTTTATAAGAATGTTTATACAATTATTAATCGTCANTCAAGTTGACAGCTCTACTTTTTAATTTCCCGTTGAATTTGTTTTATAAGAATGTTTATACAATTATTAATCGTCAACAAATGAACTAACAAACAATGTTACTATCCTAATTGTCACACAAAATACAAACAAGCTCTCAAGCTGTATTTTAGAACGAAGGTAATTGCATGAGTGGCCAAACAAATGTATACAGTTGATTTAACCAAATATTTCGTTGAGAGTATAATTTATTTTGGCCTAACACCGAGGTTTTGTTAATTTAAGCATGTATTTTGTTATATGAACAAAATTAATTTTGTTCATTTTCAAGTTTTGTTTACTCAACAAAATATTTTATTAGGGCAACCAAATATACTTTTGGCCCTATACAAACAAATATTTTGTTGACTGTTCTCTCAGTGCAGGCCATCGGTTCTTAGCGTTCTGCCATCAGGGGAAATAAAACTATTTGAATGTACTTTTGTGTTACTGATACAAACAGCAAATTCAAATTAAGTAAGGAAGTCATATTCCGTCTTTTTTCGTGCTTGCCTGTTCAAAAAATTCTTGAAATATTCAGGTTGGACTTGCTGAGCTTTATACAGACCGATTGAATCAGCACAACGAAAAGTTAGCAAATTATACTGCGATCTAACATTCGCATAGTTAAAGCTGAACATCTTCAATAGAACTGTCGCAATTTGAACCAAACTGCTTTTAATCTTGCATTTGTATGCATACGAAGTATTAAATGTTTTGCATCTTGTGTAACAAATATCCAGCTCAGTCGACAACATGTGTTTAAGACGTAATTTATTAGTCACAAATTAAAAAGAACCGCATACTGGGCCATACAAATTTGACTTCCTCACATCCCTCATTACGGTTTGAATTTCATATTTGCTGCTCTGTAATTTCAGTGAATTATTCAAAATAAACGCTTAAATTGCAACCTGTTTTGCCAAGTTCAACATTTTAGGAGATAAAATAATTTGATAGTAATGGCCGAATCTCTATTATTTGTCTTAAAAATATAGTGTTTTTTTTTTTTTAATATTCCCTAACTGATAAGTTACGTTAGCATACTGCACAGTGATATACATTTTCATGAAAAGAATTTGGGAAACTAGTTGCAAAAATGTTTCATGAAATATAAAAAATGTATGTTGCAATGCAATTTTGTATATATATATATATATACATATATATATATATATATATATGCATAGTGACAGGTGTATTTTTGGTCATGCTAGATCTCAATATCCTACTTCCACAACCACAACTTCCTTTGGTTATTGGCCAGGTGTCTACATGAGAAGACATAATCTTATTTGACTGGACCAATCGTAATAAAGTACTCCGATACCGAACGTCCGTGATATGCGGACAGACACTCGAGGCACGTGACATTTAAATTCATCCAACCATGAAAGTGCATATGTACGAAAGTGTTTTGGAGTAAAACTAGTCCTGAAATCTTTTCGCGTAAAACACCTGTCTCTACCTATACCTACGGAACATATTTAATTAATATTTACTAAGTGAGAATGAGCATCCTGTCTTCTTACCTCATTTCTTTGAATTCTGTGTCTTAGAAAAAGCATAAAAAACTCTCCGAAAATTTATCTTAAAACTAATGCAACCGTTTTCAAGCTTATTGTAGTCGGCAATACTTCAGCGATCCTCGGGATGAGTGAAATTTCCAGAAATTACGATTGGCAGGATGCTACCAGCTTTTAACTGAATTTTCGGAAAATACCAATACTTTTAAAACCAGTAATTGTTTACTCAGGTGATACTCTTTTAACGCATNTTAACTGAATTTTCGTAAAATACCAATACTTTTAAAACCAGTAATTGTTTACTCAGGTGATACTCTTTTAACGCATCAAGGACTGCTCCCAAGAATAGCTCGATCAACGATAGCATAAAAATTCCTTTTCCTTAAAAAAAAAAAACTTGCACGAATGCAATTTCATTAGTATGCAGGGTTTTATCAAAATCTTGCAAGAACACTACGTAACACCATCGGTAATTTTCGTAAACAAGAAAGCAATTTTTGAATCATTATTCAAACAAACGCGATGTACGAGTATAGGACAATATATGCTTTCTTATGGATTGACCTCATGCTATGTCAGCTAAGCACTATATAGTGTTTTAGCTGACAGCTGCAAGTAATGAACGTTGTACAGTACAACGTACATTACTTAACGTTGTACAGTACAGTGTACAGTGCTGTACGTTGTACAGTCCAGTGTACTGCAGACCAGTAGAGCGGTGTTAAGTGGGAATGCAGAGAACAANTTAACTGAATTTTCGGAAAATACCAATACTTTTAAAACCAGTAATTGTTTACTCAGGTGATACTCTTTTAACGCACCAAGGACTGCTCCCAAGAATAGCTCGATCAACGATAGTATAAAAATTCCTTTTCCTTAAAAAAAAAAACTTGCACGAATGCAATTTCATTAGTATGCAGGGTTTTATCAAAATCTTGCAAGAACACTACGTAACACCATCGGTAATTTTCGTAAACAAGAAAGCAATTTTTGAATTATTATTCAAACAAACGCGATGTACGTCATATCCTGTTATATACGAAAGAATACCTAACTGGAGTACGAATGTCAGCTAAGCACTATATAGTGTATTAGCTGACAGCTGCAAGTAATGAACGTTGTACAGTACAATGTACATTACTTAACGTTGTACAGTACAGCGTACAGTGCTGTACGTTGTACAGTCCAGTGTACTGCAGACCAGTAGAGCGGTGTTAAGTGGGAATGCAGAGAACAACATAACTAAATGCTCATGCTGTGGTGGATGTAGGCGACTTATTTCTAGCCTGTCTTGAATATTTGTAAATCTGTACAGATCTCTAAGTGTTTATAAAGTCGTTAATAATGATCTTTCTGTCTCATTGTGCGCGTAGGCTAGTTTTTGGAAGGAACTGCACCGAAGTTCGCATAGAACGAGGATTGAAAACCACGTGCCATGCAGCCAGTTGAGCTCGAACCCACGACCTCCCGAAAGCGAATTAGACACGCTGCCACACGACAAAATCACCATCGTGTAGAAAAATATCTGGGAAAAGGACTAAAAACGTTTAAAATTAGTAGGCATGTTATTAAAAAACTGCTTAACGCTGAATTACGACAGATTTGATTTAACAGCCTTCAGCCATATTTGCTATTTATTAAGGCTTCGCTTCACACCATTTTCAGAAATTCTTCGTTTTTACGTCATAATTTCGTATTGAGTGATCACTAACAACGCACGATTATAGAAAATTTACATTTTACGAGTTGTTTAAAATTTTTGTACGTAATTTTAATTGTGTGTTATCTACTGGTTATAAAAAGTAAAACACACACACACACACACACACACACACACACATATATATATATCTTTTTAACAGGTTCCTACAGGCACGTTGTTGTACGCGCATTTGCGGCTTGGTATACCCTGCAGTACATATATTTGCTGTAACCCATGTGTGGAGTGGAAGCGGGCGGGAGAGAGAGAGAGAGAGAGAGAGAGAGAGTGTGTGTGTGTGTTGACATAACGACACGAGAACAGCGCGCTGGTCGATGAGAGCTGGCGAGGGCAGTAAACACGCGTCAGCCGCGTGTGGAAATCGCGTGTCCCACAGCTCCTAATAATGCTTGACGTCGAGCCACGCCGCACGTCAACTATAATCCATTCACTGTTAATTTACACTTTTCTGAAGCCCTGCCTAGGTTCTGCTTCCAGGATATTTCACCGCCTCGTGCAAACTAAGCTTAAAAAAAGTCAAGAAAATTAAACCAAAGAAAATGCATCGAATTCGTGCGCACTCAGTTGTAATAATATTTTGTATGAGAATTATTTCTTACTAGGCGCTACCAACACACATATTTTCTCACTGTTTTTTTATAAATATTTATTATAAATTAAAGATTAACATTTTAAAATAAATATTGGTAAAACTTCAATTTAACGAAACATAAGATCCTTTTATGTTAACAGAGGTACACAACGCTTGTGATACATGACATATTTAGTAAATAACCAAACACGTCATACATGGGGTGATTTTGGAAAGGTTAGATTCAAAAAGTGTGAAGAAACCGTGAATAGAATATATCCGCCACACCGTCGCTTGTTTTGCGTCTCATCTGCTAGTCCTGCTGGCCGCGCCGCTCTCTGCCAAACCGCCAAGGACGACTCTTCTCACGCCTGCTATACAACTAGGGCCGCCTGTTTGTCGTGAAAATATTTCAGGACAAGCAGTGTTCTAACGCACTTTCGTTCAGAACCACTTTCGTGATTGGATCATTCGAATTGTTACTCTTCTTATCTGTCTGCCCGCGAATTACGGACTGTCGTTATCGGAGAAACTTTATTCTGGTGGGCTCACTCACGTGTCAAGACTGTCTTCACGCAGAGAAAAGCGGCCAATGGTCAAACGAAGTGAGTGAAGAGACTTGATTGGCTCTTGACAGCTAGGTCTTGACAGCAGATGAGGATGATCGAGGTGAATATGGAGCAGCGTCGGAATGAAAGGGCGGGGGAAAAGGGAGATCCCGAAAAAACCCGCCGACCAGCGGCATCGTCCGGCACGATTCCCACATACGAAAATCCGGGAGTGACCCGGCCGGGATTGAATCCGGTTCGCATAGGAGGGAAGCGAGCAGGCTAACCGCTCAGCCACCGTGGCCCCCAATAGTAGAATGAAGACTGCAAATGCCCACATAGGCTATTAACGTCTAGCGTCTGCGTGAATCTTTTCGCGACAAACAGGTGGCCGACCCTATATATAAATAATATCTAGAGCCCGGATATTTCGCGAATTCATTTGACGACAAGCTACACTTCAAACACGTTTACATCTGACTTTCTTTTCCAATTGGGCTACAGTTTGTAAGCCACGCCCTGGACGAATTCAACCCAATAATTGAGCTGCAAGAAAAATAACACCAAATCCCATGCTATATATTTTTTTGGGCATGAGCCAATGAGCAACTGGGTGAAACTCTTAGTACACTAAGGATTATGGCGTCTAGTTGATTGCCAAATAAAATCGCAAAATATCTCGCTATCTACTAATATCCAGGGCCACCTGTTTCTCGCGAAAAGTCACATGTGGAGGCCTGATTTCGATTTCCTGCGTGCACACTCGCAGTTTCATTTGACTACTGGCCGCTTGTCTTTGTGTGAAGACCGTCTGTTACATGAGTGAGCCAATCAGAATTAAGTTTCTCCGATATTGACCGCCCGTGATTCGCGTGCAGACGGATAAGACGCTTGACAATTTAAACTAACCAATCACGAAAGTGGTTCTGAACTTAAGTGCGTTGGAATACAACTTGTTCTAAAATATTTTGCGAAAAACAGGTGCCCCTTTCTAATATCTAATCCTGCAGCGGAAATATTGACAGTGTTCAAGAGAAAAAAATTATATATATATTTTTTTAAAGAACTTTTTATCGTTTAGTTACACCACAGATTTTTTTAAAAATACATGGGTGAAACAGCAGCACTGAGAAAAAGAACTGTTTCAGTATGCCAAATATATATGTTTACGTGGCGTTTGTTACATCTAAACGATATTTTGTTGGTGCAACCAAGCCTCAGTTCCTCCAAAAGAAAGAAATTTGTTTACAAAACCAAATAGTTTATTTCA
Organism: Clitarchus hookeri; assembly: GCA_002778355.1. Taxonomy (NCBI): domain Eukaryota; kingdom Metazoa; phylum Arthropoda; class Insecta; order Phasmatodea; family Phasmatidae; genus Clitarchus; species Clitarchus hookeri. Next base: position 475,315 of record NQII01001295.1, read on the forward strand.
AACAACTTGGTTTGTGCCAAAGAAATATTTTATTGTTTCAGTATATTACACAAATATTTCGTGTTAGCAAAAATACCGTTACAAATTTTTTAACAAAATGATATGTATAGTTATGTGCGATATATTTACACAAAGAATTTATTTGCAGCAACCAAAGATTTTCTTGGTGACACTAATCCACACTGAGAGAACAGCCAACAAAACATTTTTTTTTGTATAGGGCCGAAAATATATTTAGTTTCTCCAACAAAATATTTTGTTGTGTAAACAAAACTGGGAAAGCAACAAAATAAATTTTGTTTACTTAACAAAATACATGTTTGCATTACCAAGTCTCTGTGTTGGGCCAAAAGAAATCAAACTGCCAACAAAATATTTCGTTCGATCAACTGTATATATTGCTTGGCCACTCATGTGATTGCCTTCGCTCGAAAATGCAGCTCAAGAATTTGTTCTTAATTTTTGCGTTAATTAGGATAGTAACAGCGTTTGTTAGAGCATTTATTGATGCTTAATAATGGCATAAACAACCTAATAAAACAATTTTAACAGGAAACTAAAAAGTAATATTCTAAAATGTTAAATATTTATTTGCGCAGGTTTTCCTGTATTTCTACTATATGTATTTAAAAACATTCCATCTTGAACAGGTGTCACTTTGGCTGAGGTTGCTAACGTGTAGCGCGCGAGTGCAGCTGATATTGGTTCGAATTTCGGTCTGGATACTAAATTTGATATAAACAGAAACTGTTAAGTGTAGCCTATGCAGAGCAAAAGAAATCTTTGTTTGGGGAAACAAAACAATCTGGATTTAGCAAGAAAATATTTTATTGCCTCTATACAAACAATTTATTTGGTTGCGCTAAACTAACTTTGTTTGATAGAACGGAATATTTCTCTGAGTGTGCGCTTTGACAGCTGTACACTCGCCATTTTCAAATACGATGCAGTACTACAGATGATTTTTCCGGACATGCGTTAACTGGAGTAGAATTTTTATTTTAGTCCGCATGTAAAGTAATTTCAGATTGGGCAGAGAGTGGAGAAACAGCCATCAAAAGGGCGATGAATGACCTTGTAAGAGGGATAATGTGTTTAAAGAGTGCACAGTGCACCCTGAGCGTGTCTGTTACTTTGTCTACCGTACAGTGAACTGAGCAGTTGTTAGCGTCTTACCGTCTGCTTTATGTTGCAGATGACTAATGAGCATTAACTTGTACCACAACCAACTTGCTTCCGCTCGGCAAACTCTAAGTCAGTGGTCGGTTGTCCATCACCACTGAACGACAACAGACGACACAACTGTTCAGTTCACGCATTAAGATTTATTCCTACACTGTTGTCTTAATTCACTACATATTTTGCATACCCAAGATTTTTACCTTTACTCCATAAGACGTACATTTACTCCCTCTCCCCTCTCTCCCTCCTCCACCCTGTCAGTAAATTTCAATCTTGAACTTTCAAAATTTGAACCCTCTGAAACACAAAATTACGTAACGCAAAGTATCAGTTATCTTTGCACAACTACAAGAACAAACACGACAACGTACTGTACTCGTCACTTGGAGCGTAGGGAAGAAACATGAACATAGGCTAAATAAATCTTGCACTTCACTAATTACTCACCAGAAAAAACAATTTTTAAAAATTTGTCTACTGCTACATAACGTGAAATAAAACTAAAACAAAAGGTAAGGGAACTAGGTTCTCGTAGAAACCTCTCTGAAAATAGGGTCTTACTCGAACACGTCACGACTGCCTCGAAAAAAGCAGTTACAGACAGCAGATGGATAAGCATATTGACTTGTCCAACCTGGTACAGGTAGGAAAAGTCGCTGTGCCGGTGGANTTACTCGAACACGTCACGACTGCCTCGAAAAAAGTAGTTACAGACAGCAGATGGATAAGCATATTGACTTGTCCAACCTGGTACAGGTAGGAAAAGTCGCTGTGCCGGTGGAACTGGATTTTTGTATTAGGATCTTGAAAACACCTGGTGGTTTTTAATAAAGGCACGGCTAGCAATGACACAAATAATGTTTGTTTCGTGACAATTAGGAGAACTCTGGTAACAAACACGTTCCAACAAATTTACATTAAAAGAATATTCCACACCTGTCAAGACACCAGACCTTCTTAGCGAGGGTATGTAATGGCTCTTTTACTGTTTACATTAACACACAATCTCTGGAAACGAGGCCATAACTTTCTAAATAACGTTTACAATTGAATTTTTCAAGCGAATTCTTTATTCTTTCCTGATTAAAACTTATAGGACATCTTACGTTGTACACTCACGTGTGGAATACCTGCTTCCGACGGATGTTTACAACGCAGAACGTTGTTTTAAAGTATAGTATTCGCAACAACATTCCTTTTATTTAGAGCTGAGCCACGACAGCGTAATTTATGGAGCTGTTCTGGAAACACCTGTTTTATTCGACACTTAACCGCGGGCAGATGTATCTTTGTGTCGTAACATGCATATAATCGTGCAGAGAAACAAGGATAAAGAAAGCAAAGTCCGCCTGTGCAGGGGAAAAAGGCAAGGAAATATGTTTTTAGCGTCAAGACTTTATGTAAAATAAAGTGATAATTATTTCTTGCTTCCCGTCCGTACATAAATTCGTGGCGCGTGTGAATGCGAGGTGCTTGTACCGGGTGTTTTGAAGCAGACAGTTGGTGAGGGAATTGCACCAATAAATCCCGTCTCGCTGCCCGAACCTGGCTCACCCTGGCGCGAGAAGTGTGTTGTTGCACACTCGAGTCTTTACGGCACGCAGTAAACGAGATGGCGGGCAGATACGGTGCCCTGCACTCGCGCGATGCCCGAACGAGAGCTCTAAACACGTTTATTTTCCTGTACTGTACTGAACGAATGCTCTTTGGCGCGAGCGTGGTACAGTATATATATATATATGTGTTGTGTAAGTAATTAGTTTTTGTGTTTTTAAATTCTTTTCGGACCAGTATGACGGACTCAAATTCAAAGTTCCCGGTGGCGCCCTGAAAAACAAAAGAGCTGATCTAGCTTTTGTTTGCGGGGAGATAAAGTACAGTAGAAAGAAGCGCTCTTGGTAAAAAATTTTTAATAGGCATTGACCACCAGGAGGGGAGGTTTGGTGAGGAAAGCGCCGGTTCCACCGGNAGAAGCGCTCTTGGTAAAAAATTTTTAATAGGCATTGACCACCAGGAGGGGAGGTTTGGTGAGGAAAGCGCCGGTTCCACCGGGAACTTTGAACTGGCATTTAAGAGACGCGTGGAGGGGGTGGTGAAACGAAGGAAAAGCGGCCGTACAGAATACCTACCGCAAGCCTTTATTTGTAGTAGGAAGCAGTCATTTCTGAAGCTGCAAGATAGCGAAGACGGAGAAAAGACTCTTTAAAAAAAGAGTCTGGACAATAAAGCACACCAACAGAAATGTTTTAAATTGCATTATTCTGTATTGTCTGTTAGTCCTTTCATCTCAGTGTCATATATTCTGGACGCTCCACAGTAAGTGTATTTAATAATCTACGCTGTAAACAGTGTAAAACTGTGTCCAACAGGAGAAGACATAATTCGTTCTTGATATCGTCTATTCGCGGTTTCTTGACACTTTCTGAATCAGAACTTTGAAAAAACACCCATGTATGACGTGTTTGGTTGCTTCTTAAATATTTCAGGTATCAGAAGCGTCTTATACAGTAACATTAAATTACCTTACTGTTGGTTTAATTGAACCTTTACTAATATTTTACCTACAAATTATAAAATTTAATTTCTAACTAGTATGAATGAATACAGAGAAAAAATACGTGTGTTGGTAATGGCTAGTAAGAAATAGTTTCTATGCAAACTATTATTACACTGAGCGCGCATGAATGCGGTGCGTTGGTCCCCTGGTGTAATTTTATAAACTTTCTTTCCATGAGCGGAGGAATATCCTGGAAGTAGAACTTTAGCAGGGCTTCAGAAAAGTTGGAAGTAATCGTGAATGGACTATACTGTATTCTGCAGTATCATAAACAGCTACTGCCAATAACATCACACACAAACACACTTTTACTGGTCCCGACTTACATACAACAGAGCATTAAACAATTCCAAACAAAAAAATTGGTTCGTTGCAACACCCGAAAGTGAATATTTATTGTTGTTTGAAAGTGCTAAAACAGCTTTTAGAGATTCTAAGCGAGAACGTGCTACTTGAATAAAAACATATCACTTGACATTTTAAATGCAGACACACGTACCTTAGATGGCAGACTGCATGCGCCATTGAAGTACGATGTTGTTGCATTCTTCGTGTGAGCGGAAGGGCCAAATTGGCTCTTGGGTTATCCTTGTCGTTAACCAAACACGGGGCCGCGGTTNCATTCTTCGTGTGAGCGGAAGGGCCAAATTGGCTCTTGGGTTATCCTTGTCGTTAACCAAACACGGGGCCGCGGTGGTATAGTGGGCAGGGTTGAGCTTGGATTGTCGCATGCGGGAAGCGTGATGGATGTTGCCGTTGGCGGGTGGATTTTCTCGTGGTGCTCCCGTTTCTCTCACCACTATATTTCTTTTGCTTCATTTTGTCCTCACTTAACCTCTCCTCCCCCTTTCCAATCAGTGATAGGGACCTCGGCTTTTAAACGCACCCAGAACTCTATCTCTCTCGTTCCAATTGCATTTATAATCTAAACANCATTCTTCGTGTGAGCGGAAGGGCCAAATTGGCTCTTGGGTTATCCTTGTCGTTAACCAAACACGGGGCCGCGGTTGTATAGTGGGCAGGGTTGAGCTTGGATTGTCGCATGCGGGAAGCGTGATGGATGTTGCCGTTGGCGGGTGGATTTTCTCGTGGTGCTCCCGTTTCTCTCACCACTGAATTCTTTTGCTTCATTTTGTCCTCACTTAACCTCTCCTCCCCCTTTCCAATTAGTGATAGGGACCTCGGCTTTTAAACGCACCCAGAACTCTATCTCTCTCGTTCCAATTGCATTTATAATCTAAACANAGTGATAGGGACCTCGGCTTTTAAACGCACCCAGAACTCTATCTCTCTCGTTCCAATTGCATTTATAATCTAAACACCAAATAGTGAAAGTGACTCCAAGTCAGTGAAAACCAGTGACAAGTTATACAACTTGAAATCACTGGCAGTTTGCTGATTGTTACAGTAGCCGTATGCCACTCACCGATTTAGTGCTAATATCCATTCAGTTGCAGTAATTCCCGCTACTTCAAGGCAGTAGGTTCCAGTTCCAGTGACTGATTCGCTAGTACGCATCAGCAACGTTAAATGTATAGTGAAGTTCCCAACTTTGTATAGTAGAGATGCGTGTACTGTGTAAAAATTATCTTCCATCACATTTTAGGAAGATAACTGAATTTTATTTTTCTGTGAGCAAACAGTTACGTGTTCACCATCAAAATATTTCTTACAGTGAATTTACACATTATTTTACTTGTACTCTGTGACTGCCAATAACATTACAATTGTCAGAGAATATTTTTATTTGTGTGTAAAATATGTTACCAATTGCCGACGGATGGGTATCTAAAAATGTAAGTTTACAATTGGGACAGACTTTAAAAAAATACTTTTACGCTGTTTTGTTCACAGAATATATATACACTTCTGCATTTAGGTAACAAAATGGCACGGCGCAGAATGTTAGGGTAAAAGATAAGGAAGAAGAGAGGGGTCAGGATGGGGGAAATTAAAACTGTATTTTATAAAACATATTTTTAAAATAAAAATTAATATAATATTCTGGTTTAATTTGACAGTCCTCGATACTTTTACTTAGTATTTTTCTTGCAATCCAATACAGTTTCAATGTGCGGTGTCTGACGACATAGAGGAGGGGTTGAGAGAGTGGCGTGAGAGTGTATAATAATTTTCGCTGTGCCGGTGGAACGACCGGACCGCCAATTTGGCTGGATGGAAATGCGGGTGTTTCCCCACTGTGCGATTAAAGGTTCGGCCCGGCGATTCAGCCGAGCGCTTGATTACCAGGTTGACCAGGGTGGTAGAAATCTTCAATGCAAGTCGTTCGTTTACTTTATCGTCGACGTAGAGCTCGACGTAAAGAATCTTACATGGTTCATCCAATGCTGCAGGGAAGGAATTCACATTGTAATTTCTAATTTTCTCTCCCAAGAACTACGGTCTGATGAAATTAAGTTTTGTTTTCTGCTCGGGTACTCACATAAGAGTCACGACCAAAAAAAAAACCTGAGAAATACCATCACACCTATGGAGATGCTGGCTGTTACTTGCGCTGTTGCCAAACTATACTAAAATATTACAACCACGCAGTGAACGGCGTCCGGCTGTATCACCGGATAGTGTGAACAGCTATATTGCAGACAATGTATAACTAATGGCTGCTTGGCGGTATCGCCGTTATCGGATAATGCGTAACCTCTCATATACATCAATGATCTACTGCATTATCGGGCTACACCGTCCGTCCCGCCGATCCAGCGAAAATTCTTATACCGTGCAAGGTGTCTAAAAGAGGAGAGTGAGAGTATAAATAAAAAATAACCGCTAACCAAATTAACGAAATAGTGAGCCTGAACCTTCCTCTTTTCTCTACTTAATGCGCAACACGTATTTATGTGTCTAATAAAGCCCCTTTCAGATTGCGTTTTAAAGGCATATTACTTTTATTTTTCGAATTCCTACATATCTTCTTTTTTTACACTTTTGTGTTTGTTGGTTTGTTTCTGAATGCAATTACTTGCATATATTACCATGGTGATTGGGAAACCAAGCGAGTCATGCCAGAGAGTTTGAGTTATATAACCGAGAGAGAATTACATTTTTTAGAAACCTACAACAGTGTTGGTTTCTTTGTCGTGACTCGTGACTTATATATAAATAACGTTTATGATTATTTAGGTCATCCGAAGATAAATAAAACCACTCAAGTCAAACGAGAAGACAATTATAAGAGGTACAAAACGTGTTGGTGGATAACAGCATTCTGAGTCCTGAAGGGGAACAATAAAGTTGTGGCATTCTTGGAAAACCCATGAAACCTTTTATCTAGCACCTACCATTTCCATCTACTAACCTACAATGACGTTAATATAAAATGTCAGTCAAATCGCTATTTTCTAGCTTGTTGCATGAATCAACGCGTTACACTGTTGACAAAAAAACTTATGCCATATATTAAAATAATTTAATGTTTTTGAATTGTTGCCAATTAATGTCATTTGTTTTAAGCTGTGAGGTTAATTTAAAGACTGTTTACATACTATACTAACCTAAATTTCAGCGATTTCCGCGAAAAGATTTTGTGAAAAAATGTATTTCACAACACTGTCCGGTCGTGTAACTTTTTTTGATAAAACGAATTGTATGTTTAACAGGTGTTTTATGTTTACACGCGAATCACAGACGGAGAGTGTGCCAAAATTACCGAATTCTGAGTGGCCCGGTGAAAAAGAGTAAAGGCTTCTTATAGATACAGCAGTCAACGACGAACGAAAAACTCAGTAACGAGTTGTTTCGTACCCTCAGACTATGTCTTAGTAAATAGCTCTGTTTGCAAGTGGAAGGGCATGTTTAAGTGTTGTTTACCTAGGATGAACCTGGAACACCGTGATCCGATAGTACCTCATCAAATTCAGCAACGGAACTCGCCACCAACATGTGTGTCTGTTTTTTATTTTATTTACTACGAGAGCTCTCCGTGATCGGAATTTATTTTGCGTTATTTTAACTGCAGCTATGTAACGTGCTACATGAGGGAAAAATAACACACGTCGGTTACTTCGCACCGTTCGCGGATAACCACCAGGCGTGGTGGTGGAATTGTGTTTGAAGGGGGGAGAAGGAAAGGAGGAATTAACATTTAGCGGAACTTATCGTGGAGAGCATCAGCGAACAGGATTACAGGGAGCAGGCCGAGACCGCAAACAAGATGGCAGATAGCGAGGGCGAAGTGGAACAGGAGCCCTACACACAGCGCCTTCACGGGCCGATAATAGGCGCAACGGAAGCGCGAATTCTCCGCTACGTTCTTTAACCGCCCGCTCTACGGCCGCGAAAAAAAGCCCATTTGCTCTCTCCTTTACCGGCTCAGTAGCTTTCTCTTCGGCACCAAATGCTTTTGGATCAAGCATACCAAGTGTACGGTATTCACGGTAAATTGAGCACTTTTGAAAACCCTTTCATTCGGAATAATAGTCAATAAATATATTTTATTTTAGCCTTAGACGTTAACTTCCGAGTGCGGTGGAATATACACACTGTGTTTAATACTTACATGGCAATATTTATTTAAAAAGGTGGTTAAAGGACAAAAATTGGCTGAAAGGAAAAATAAACTAGGGATTCAAAAGTGCTCACTTTACCGTGAATAGCCTTTATAATCTATTAATTGTTACCGCGCACTTTTTGAATCAAACCTTTGAAAAAATATCCCGCGCATGAGGTGTTTGGTTCTTTAAAAATATGCCATAAATCAAAAGCCTTTTATACTTCTGTTAACATAAATGTACTTTATTTCCGTTAAAAAGTAATCTTTATTTATATTTTATTTATAAATCACAACTTTTCATTTATAAATAATATGAATAAAGATAGGGACAAAATAGGTGTGTTGGTAATGCCTAGTAAGAAATAGTTTTTATGCAAAATTTTATTACACTGAGTGCGCACGAATGCGGTGCCTTGGCTCAATGGTGTAATTTTCTTAGCTTCGTTTGCATGAGGCGGGGGAATATCCTGGAAGTAGAACTTAGCAGGGCTTCAGAAAAGTTGGAAGTAACCATGCATGGACTGTAAACCAAACAAGTTACAAAAAATCCGAGGTATGGTTGTTTTGGCGTATCGCCTGTGTTGGCTAGTAATGTTTTGTTTGGGATATGAGAATGAAATAAAAGTAACGCAATTGATACCTGGCTCTTAAGGTCTAAACCGACCGATCTAGACGAGAAACTTAGTTTGTCATCAAAATCAGCGCATTAGCACGTCGGAAATTTTCACCAGTTTCCAAAATACCCGCAAATCGCCGCGGGACCCCACTCGTGCCTTACGCATGCGCAGCGCCATGTCAAGGTCATGTAGGCGTCGTATTCGTACACCCGATCGAACGATACTACAGTGATTTCAGTCGTGTTATTAGTTACACTGCCATTTACACCTTGTTCCCCATGAGCCGGTCTGATTGTGAAGACGTAGGTATTTACATCAAAAATGAGATAAGAGAAATTGAAATGCATTGTCTTGGTGTTATTTAAAATATGCTCAACAAAAAGTGTTTTTAAAATATCCTTGTTCATAGCTACAAGTTAATAATACGCAAAAATGTCTTCATATTAAAACATTCTATACACGTAGAATAGTTTCCTCTGCTNATAGCTACAAGTTAATAATACGCAAAAATGTCTTCATATTAAAACATTCTATACACGTAGAATAGTTTCCTCTGCTTAGTTACATAGATGGCTTAAGGTAACTTACAACAGTATTTTCCAATAAAAATTACGTTATTTTTGGGAAGTTAGTTATTTTTGATTATTTGTGTAATCAAATAGCAGCAAAATTGTGTTTTTGACGTGATTATGTTATAAAGTGTAACTTTTTATTTGCAAGAAAATACATTTAGTGTAATTTGCTCAAATTAAATAGCGTGTATCAAAAATACATATAAAAACATGAAGTATTCGTTCCTAGCAGTTTCTCCGTAATACACAAATGTGTTTCTCAAAAGGCGACTATCCTTGAGCCGCGCCGTGGGAAAAGCAATCTTTCTCCGTGGCCGCTGTTTTACATGAAATAACAAAATGGTCAGTAAAGTCGAGATTGGGCATTTTGATATTATTGCATGAAACACAACCTACATCTTTTCTGTNATAACAAAATGGTCAGTAAAGTCGAGATTGGGCATTTTGATATTATTGCTTGAAACACAACCTACATCTTTTCTGTTTAACTTGGATAAGTATTTGTTTGATATTTCGCCGGTAGATGAATAAAGAAGTAATTTTCGCAAACCTTTGCCAGGAAACTTTTCTTCCCAATACATATAAGGAAAGATAATGCCCCTTTTTTTCTGTATCTACTTTGAAAATCTTACTTTAGTTTCTCTGATTACGAAGAGTCATATGGAAATTATTGATAAAGCTGGCACAATATTCGGTGGAATTCACGTCACTGAGCAATTTGAACCGGGTTGTAGTTACAGGAACTTGAATTAGCGAAGTCTGTATACCAATTCATGATTGGCGAAATAATTTTGGCCTGAAAAACTGGAACACCATACTAACAATGACTAAATATTGCCATTTTAATTTGAGTAGTAAGGAAAAGAGGATACTGTACACTCAAACAGAGATTGATGCGTCACGAAATGCTATAAAAATGCTATAACGTGCCTAATCGAAAGGTTTATAAACGTAAATGCTATAACGTGTGTCATAAAAAGACTTATTAACTTTCAACAAACAAACATCCTAAGGATTATCATATCAGAGGAAAATATCTATTAAAAAAAGTCAGGAAATAGTTTCACAGTGCTATGCCCAGCCAACTGCGCTTTCCTGTTTGCAATTATTTCGGTAACTACATAGGCATTTTGCACGGTATAGCTCTGGGTTTCTCATACAAAGCAAATAGTTTCTTCAACAGAACTTAAGAATAAGACAATTAAACGTGTAACAAAANACGGTATAGCTCTGGGTTTCTCATACAAAGCAAATAGTTTCTTCAACAGAACTTAAGAATAAGACAATTAAACGTGTAACAAAATTAACTTAATATTCTGATACCAGCATTGAAGTTAATCTGCTGTTGCTTGGAAAACTGACGAAGGACTATTATTTGGCCATTTCTCTGCTTACAACAGGAAATCGAACCCACAATGTGCTCTAAGCTCACCTATACGCTAAGCCAAGGGACGAGAAGTTTGCCTACGATTTTTCAAATATTTATTACATCCAATGAACATCTCTGGCGTGTGAATAAGTTCCATTTGGACCCATAAGGTGTATTATATTAGTTGACAAACACGCTGACAAAAGTTGGAATATAAATTTACGGAGGTAAAGTGTAAAACCAAATAATCAGTGAATTTAATGAAGTCAGGAGTGACATGGATCAGTCCGTAGACGAAGAAAATCGATACAGTCTTAACGGCAAATCTCGCACATGCCTGAGGAAATCTGCAGCTTCACGTAATGTAAAAAAACAACAAACAATTGGAAAGTAACAGTACTTACAATGAATCAATCGTTTCTGTAAAACGGGGGAGGTAGGAATATGTAATATTTAACTGGCCTTGTTAGCGGTTTATTTTATTTTTTACCTTTCGACTGGCCGTTGGATTACAACTAGCACGTTTCATGCCTTACCTGGGTTCCGAACCAAGGACCACTCATAGCGTGGGGCCGACGTGTAATGAATTATGCCAAGAAGGTTGACTGTTTGAGACCAAGATACTTCTAACCACGTTACATTCTAATAATAGGTATAACAATTTAGTGCGAAAAAGTGCTACAATAACATTTTATTCAATACTGAGTGAATATATTTAAAATAAAAACCTTTAGAAGCAAAACTCAGAAAAAAATAATTTTCATTCTGAGTCAAACTTTATTAATATTTTATTGAGGCTTGGTGCTTCAAAGGTAATACTTCTTGAACTTGAGTTGAAACTTTAGCAACGAGTCCACTCTTATTGAGAAAAGCTTGTAAACATTCAACATTTTTTAACTCGCAAAATCTTATAATTATTTTTGTTTCTGGGATTTTTTAGATGGCAGGTAGTCTTGGCAATCCAACACATATATTATAAACCAAGTTTTAAAGACTACAGCTTTAGACATAAAAATAATTAAAGTATTCAATTAGGACTCAAGTTCAGAAAATTCTTGAAATAACCACGCATTTCTAACTGACAAGGATATCTCTTGAAATTTTAAGTCATCGCGTTTTGCCCGTTAAATACACACGCTTTAATAAACACTTGTTATTTATTTTGTAAGCATAAATTAAATTCTGATAACAGAAAATTTTTCAGTTCATTAAAATTAGTGGCTTATTATTAATTATAACATGAACTTTTCTGCCTAAATTGCTATCCAGCTTATTTTAAAATAAATTGAAACAGCTGATTCTCGATAAGTATATGAATTTCGGTATAATAATCAGCTCTTAGGCAACAAAACAGCATTATTTCAGGTGCGAAATGACAGGGCATTAGCGTGACAAGAAAATTCGTGATAAAAAAGAAAAACGTGTTAATGGCGTGGAGATTATTTTAAAACGAGGTATGCCCCGAAGACATGGTATTACGCCGGAGTTGATGTTTAACACCCTTTACCTGCCAGTCATTATATAGTAGAAAGGTCGATGTCGCAATTCATACAGTCTACATACATTTTACAGCCCGCCTATCGTTTCGACATCTGCACGTATGAGAGCAGCAATATACGGAACAAAACTCGGCCATCTCGAGGCGTGGGTTTGCTAAATGCTTCGCATCATCTTGTATATTTAAAAATGTTCAATTGTCTTCCTGGTAGTATAAATAGGGGATGCGGAGTGAACTAAAATTTTTCTTATATTAGGGAATGTTTAATGAATTTTGTCCTCAGAACTAAATAATTGTCTTCGGTAAATCTACAGGTCTTAAGTTACTGACGGCATCTTTGGTGATACGTTTTGTAACTATTGTTATTCATATAATCCGTAAAAGTAAAACAATATACAAATTATAAATAATGATAGTTATATTGATGATGGGAGAATGACGAGGTTTCATTTACAAATAAGTTGCGATGTACACAACTTGATAGATTTGATATTTCAATTTGAAAACTTTAACTTTCGTAAAATATGTTATCACATGTTAAGTATTGGAACAAATTATGGTTTAGAGATATTCTTCTTCTGTATGCGTGTCGCTTACCCCTTCACACTTACTAGCTGTAGACATGTATTCATCATAGGAAACTCTACACTGTAAAAAAATATTTAAGTACTATTTCTAAATATAGTCCATTCTAGGTAACTTCCAACTTTTCTGAAGCCCTGCTTAAGTTCTACTTCCAGGACATTCCTCCGCCTCGTGCAAACAAAGTTTAACTAAGTGTAGTAAAATACACTAGAGAGACGGCGCACTGAATTCGTACACTCAGTGTAATCATATTTTGCATTACAACTGCTTCTTACTGTGCATTACCAACACACCTATTTCTTCCCTTTTTTATTCATATTAATTTTAAATTATATATTATAATTTATAGGTAAAATATAAGAAAAAGTTATATTTTACCAAAAATAAGGTACTTTTATGTTCACACAGGTGTCAACGCTTGTAATATACGATATATTTAGGAAATAACTAAACGCGTCGTACATGGGGTATTTTTTCAAAGGTTTGATTCAAAAAAAGGTTTCGCATTTCAAAATCCGACATCTATGATAAAAAGGCACCCATAAAACTTATTGTGCAAATAATTTTTTTAAAGCACTAGTTTCCGAAATGAAAATCATTAGGGAAAGTTAACTCAGCAAAAATAGTCTGTATGGGATATNTTTTTTAAAGCACTAGTTTCCGAAATGAAAATCATTAGGGAAAGTTAACTCAGCAAAAATAGTCTGTATGGGATATTTACTTAAAAAATTCTGAACACAGTTTTTGCTGTAGTATTATAATCTAGTTCAGCTACAACGCAATACTTAATAGTGGGTTATGTGGATTAAGGATGTTCTGAAGTGCAGACCGAAAATGTATATTAATTTCCACGCTCGCAAAATATCTAGTAGAGAGTTTGTTGTTGGAATGAAAATAGGTCTCGTGTATAGCGNTATATTAATTTCCACGCTCGCAAAATATCTAGTAGAGAGTTTGTTGTTGGAATGAAAATAGGTCTCGTGTATAGCGGCAGTACCAGGTTACTTTCCTTCGCTGTTCTACTGTTGCAAGATCAGGACACGTGAGTAATTAACTGCCCCAAGGGCCTGATGGAACAATAGAGTAGTTGGTCACGACGTTCTTCATGTTGCTTGTTTTGAAATCAACGTCAGGAGAAATTCCTCGTCAGTAACTGCGCATATATTTTATCATAAATCTGTTTAGTTCAATGACTTTAGGTGGACAGATACCCTCCATATAATATTTTATTTACTTCTCCTCGTAATAAAACTTTATAACTTGATATTAAAAATCAAAGATTGTTCCGTCATACAGTACAACTAAACATAATTTCTTAAGATTGTGCGGATTTACGTAAATCAGTATTTTCTCATGCGAGAAAAAAATTTCAAAAAAATTAAGGAACCTTTGTTATAGTTACATATGTGACAAGAGTAATGGGATAAAACGAAATTGATTTCAAAAACTGTTTTTGTGTCGTAAAACCCACGGTTTTTGAAAATTGAATTTAAAAGTTAAGTTTTAGAAAACATTGGTTAATCAAAAGTGGCAGAAACCTTTGCACTTTTGATAAGTTTAGTTTTACACAGCAAGGTAAGAGTAGGGCAGAAATACCAAATTTATGTTTTTAAGACCTATGGATACGGATGGCGGTATTAAGCGAACATTTATTTGTACCAATACACTTTTGAAAACACTGCACCCTCTTGCTGCTTTTATGATTGGATGATGCCATTTGGATACGGTTTCGTAACAGTATAAAAATACAGAGATGAAGCAGCCGCACATATAACGAACTCCAGCATCAAATGCAGGCAAAATGGCGTTACTGATCAGCAAAATATCGTCACTGGCCACCAAAGTGTTAAAACGCCGTTCCCCAATCAGCGCCTCGTAACGTACTCGCCAGCAGGCAACTCAACCAATAATGAACGTTTCGCAGTTTGCAGTAGCCAATCAAACGTGAGGCCAGAGCCTCGCGTCGCCAATCAGAGAATTTGTACGGCCACATCAAAGGAGCCGCTGTGCCGTTTCGCCTATGTACACATACCTTATCTACTCTGTGGTTTCGCTGTTCTCTGATGAACTACAGGCACTCCCTTGAACCTTTCAGACCCAGTGGACACAGTTGTGTACATTACGCACGTGTGGGTAATTTTTGGTCTGTACTGCACACTGAGAAGCTCAGTGACCAATGATCTTGCCTGTGGGTAAATGATTCGTAAACCGTCTTACTGGTATAGGTCATAATTGGTTTACACGACAGTAGCCGAGCATAAAGCCTGCTACAGCTGATAGACTGTGACAACGAAACAAGTGTTGCGTCAACTTAAAATTTTTGATAAAAATGAACTCTTATTAGTTTAGATATTTAAAACACTTAAATAAATAAAATTCCATAAAACCATTTTATTATTACAAAATATGTACTTTATTCTTTCATATGAAATTTAAATTCTACCCTTACAACAATTTCTGTAGTGTGTAGAGTCCATTCAGAGTTACTTCCAACTTTTCTGAAGCCCTGCTAAAGTTCTACTTCCAGGATATTTCTCCGCTCATGCAAACAAAGCTTAACCCAAGTCTAGAAAATTACACCAAAGTGAAAACGCACAGCATTTGTGCATTTTCAAGGCTACAATATTTTGCATAAGAACTATTTCTTACTGGGCATTACCAAGACACTTATTATCTCTGTGTTATTATTAACATTAACTATAAATGTAATATTATGTTTGATATGCGACACATTAGGAGTATTAGAGCGGCGCTGTCCCACAACCCTCCCCGCCAGCATAATCAGTGTAGGGGCTTAGTGAGACACGTGGCAATCATAGTCACCACAGGGAAAGGTCAAGCCGAGAAAGATGCGCGTGCCGACTATAACACGTGTNGAGACACGTGGCAATCATAGTCACCACAGGGAAAGGTCAAGCCGAGAAAGATGCGCGTGCCGACTATAACACGTGTCGCTGATGCATAGCCCTCCCACCCCTCCACCCACCTTCCCCCCCTACGCCTCTAGCAAGCCCGTGAGATCTGTTAAGCACCGAGATATCACGAGAGTCAGGTGTATTTCGCCTGAAATCAGAAAATACGCACCGAGAAACAGCTGACAAGCTGGAAAGGGGTGCAGAGAACACCCCCCCTTAGCTAATCACAGGACAATGTGGACATGCACCGCGGAGACATAGCTGACAGAGTAAGCTATGGAAAGAGTGTCACCTTCCCTCCCAACCTTCAGGAACCAGGGCACGTTTTTTGAAATGCATTGTTCTGTTTCCTACCACCACCCTCCTCGCCCCAACAAGGCGACACGTGCCGACAATTAGGGAGGGAGACTAGGGAGCGTATAAGCCTCTTTGCGGGGAAGGTGGGAAGGCAGTTCTTTTTTACCGAGCCGAGAGGTTAGTTCGAGAGTCAGAGGAGTAATCGGTAGACCATCGAGGAGATCCATTGAAGATCGCCGCGCAGAGAGAGAGAGAGAGAGAGAGAGAGAGAGAGAGCAGCCACGCCGCGGGCGGGGGCACATCGGACCCTCGGCCACGTCAGTAGAGCAGTCCAGGGGAGACGACAACATATGCGGGCCTTTTCCAAGGCTGCCCACATTGCCGGAGCTCATCCACAGCTGACATCATACCAGCAGAGTTAAGTATCAAGTCGCCACCCAGAGAAGCCCCCCCTCCACAACGAAGTCGTCCTCAGTTAATACGAGTAGCCAGAATAGAGTACCACACCTCGGAAGTGTTTCTGTATGTTGTTTTTGTTTAAACTCGAGACAATATACCCGTCCTTCAAAATGAAACACCAAAAGACTACATTATTGAAATACCCTCAACCTTCTAGGCACCTTATAGACTATGCCTGGAGGAATTAACTCCGACCCTATAAGCCACCCTGTATTCTCCACAGGTGGGGAATAGCATCGTATTTTATAGATAACATATGTAAAAGTTCAATTAAACCAAAAATAAGGCACTTTTATGCTAACGGAATTATAAAACAATTGTAAAACATGGCATACATATTTAGAAAACAACCAAACATATCATACATGGGGTGATTTTTCAAAGGTTTGATTCAAAAAGTGTGAATAAACCGCGAATAGACTGAGTTATGCATGTTGTACAGTCGCGAATAGCGCTTCATTGGAAGCCAGTTTATTTATGCTCTGCTTTAAAGTTGAAGTGCTATTGTGGACACGTCTGAAAGGTCAACATAAAGTATCGCGTAAGTGCAGCTAGGGAAGCGTTTAATGGCAACACATTTGGGCTACATGAGTGTGTGGCTAATATTGCTTCCCTGTCCGCAACGCTAACACGTACTCTACAGAATGTCAGCGATGCGTTAATTATATAAGAATATTTGGTCAGAAATATCTAGGGGAGGGGGGGGGATAGATGCAACACCACTGCAGCGTCCTAAAGTCAAATCTCAGAAACAAAAGGGTGGTAAAAGTTACTCGACAGGCGCCTGAAATGCCTTATCAACTCTATGAGCAAGGCACTGATCTAGTGTACAGTCACGTATAATTATGGAAGTTCAAGCTGTGATATTACAGGATCGCATAATATTAAAACTGAAGGCATACTCTACGCACATGCATATATTGAATTTTTGATTATTTTTACTGGAAGTTTGACACCTGTGTTATCCTTGGAGGCACTCGTTTTGGTCATACGCCTTCTAAAAAAATGTGATTCACAGTACAACAGACTGACCCAAATGTAACGTTTCTTAAATTATATTGACAACCAACGTAAATTATAAACCCAACACGCGATTAAGGCGGATAATCAATAGCAAACTTCACTCCCTATTCCGTACTATATGATCAGGATGTTTCCTGACTAGTATGGATGCTACGTATGTCATGGGATGTCATTTAATGCATAAATAATTACACGAGTTCTGTTAACCTGTATGACTGACCGCTTTCGACCAAGCATATTTACTAGAATTTGGAAGTTCACATATTTAAACCCGAAAAGCTGCATAGGAGGGTGGTTGACGATTCTCGCATGATTTTACGCTCTCAGCCCTAACAAAAGCCACATAACATACTCCTTCCATGCATTCCTCAGCCCTCATCTTGCAGACGTGTCTGAAAAAGCTTTTTGCATAGCAGGACTAGAAATAATTATTTGATGCGTTAATATGCATGCCTACCAGAAGGAAGTCTATGACTTTTATTAACTTTTTTATCCCTTCTCTCTTCACTGACTTAGGTTAGCGAGTTTTTCATCTCGAGTTGACCATGGCCTGAATCGCGGCAGACCGCCCAATCTTATTACAGCCGCGTCGCACGCTCCTTGAATGATAAATCTCTTGCGCGCTTAGACGCATTGACATCAGCCTTGACTCGCAATTACTTCCATCCTAGCGTCGTGCTGGCAACATTTAAGACAGAATTAAAGAAGGCTGTAAAAAAAAAAAAAAAAAAAAAAAAAAAANAAAAAAAGAAAGCCCCGCGCCTGAAATTGCAGGGCGCTAAATCAGGGTGCACTCTCGCAGCCAACTTAGGTATTTAAACGCAACATCAGCACGTTATGTAATATTGCACGTGTACTTTACTCACACGCATTACTTTCGGGTATCCAAGACATTCTTGTACAACATGAACAGTACCGTGAAATTCGTTTATCGACTATTGTGGCCAAGGTCTCGTGTTTGATTCCCTGGCAAGTTATGAATATATAGGAGACAACGAGTGATAGACAAAGAGAGAGAAAGAGAGAGAGAGAGAGAGAGGGAGGGAGAAAGAAAGAAGGGGGAATGCCACGTGGTCAACAACATGTTGATATTAGATAAATTAAACATACACAATGAACGACTCAACATGAATTCATGTGCCTGCCATTCCTCATCTCAAGTAATAACGCGTACGTAGTGGGACAGCCCATACTATTGCAAAATTACTTATTTTAATCTCTCATAGAAAAAAATAGTATTGCAAGCATTGCCAAACATTTACACAGGATAAATATTTGTAAAATCAGTTAATGTTATTGAGAAAAAGCATGCAATAAACATTTTACATATTTCTTTAGAAAACTTTTATTTTCTCACACTGGCACCCACACATAATAGTGTATTTTTACTATGCTCTTCTCATCTAAAGAAGATAATTAAAAACAAATATGTCTAAACCACCCGTCGTTTAAAACACCATGGATCGCAGTAATTGGACTGTAACTCCTTTTAACAGAGGAAGAACCAAGATGGAAAAATTACTATTAATAGGGATTACAAAATTAATTTTATTTTCGGGCACTGGGGAATTCCTAGGGAAATAGCTACTAAAATTTTGGTTCCGCCCACGATTATAACTTACTTCATTACATTTTTAAACTATTCTCTCATTTTAATTTTTATTTATTACATATAACAAAAAACACACCAGCAAAAAGAATAGTTCATAAAACAATTTTTACCAAATGGGGCATACAGTCTTACGCATATCTCGCCATACATACCCCTTAATACTCATCAATACAATTTACATATAAATATTTGTAATGGATTGGATTTTATTCCTTTACAACACCGGGTCCGGGTAAAAATTACGCTACTAAAACGCATAAAAATATATATAAATAATCTGGTCTAAATAATGTAACGATGCATTCTCTGCCGTGCTGATTATGATCAAACTCTAGTGTTAGCACGTTCCTACAGTAACCAACGACATACATTTGTGTTTACTTTTTTGTTTCTTTTAACATATCGACGAGAGCCAGAGAGTTCGCTCCTCTTCAACCACTACAGAAAGATGAAAATCCGACACCAAGTACTAGAAAGAAGGCTGTACTTACAGTTCCAGCTGCGTAGCAAAGTCAAATTTACCGGGACACTTAGCCCCCATAATAAAACGGGGCACTAGTACGTTGCGTGGTCAACGACACCTCCTCAAGCCGGTGCAAAAGCCCACCAATCTACCCTCAAAAAGTACGGCATAGACATCACAAATTTTACAACCGAACACGTAACTTTGAAGCAATTTGTAGGGCCTGATCGAACGTAGTCCCAGACCTGGAAAGTACATTTACAAAATTTTACAGCAGCGTGTAACCAAATATTTTTAGGAGAAAATCTTAACACCATCCTGGTATTTCCAAATTTTTCTAAAAAAACATGTTCGTAATTATTAACAAGTAGTTCATCGTTTTCCAATAACCACCGACTTTCGCGTTCTGTTAAATACTTAAAGTCACACAACAGCTCCACAACATCGCTCGTAAGGCTTCGTTCCACTTATCAATCTTGGGAGCAACTCGCTAAACGTACACGGTAAAACTCATCGCCGTCCGCACACGTCTGTCTCAAACAGCTGATGAGCCTCTCTAGCCCGCACGCATGCGTAGCTCTTCCCCCAACAAACGGAATTACTGCGTGCGCGCGTAAGCTACATGGCCTCCGGCAGAGAACGCATAGCCAGTAGTAAAAAAATACAAACACAGAGAAATTATAATTTTTGTATTTAATATTACAGAATATTCGTAGCGATCCAGCTGGCAAATTACAAAATAATAAAAATCCAAGTGACGCCTCTAAGCGTTACAGTACTTTTTCAGGAGCGAGATTAGGTTAGTTTAGTTATATATTTCCTCATTTCTTCCAACTGTCAATGTTGCAATGAGTCCGGAAAATGGTCGACCAGAGTTGACTCACTTCTCTTTGTCATAATTCCGGTAAGCCGTAGAATACATGGCAATGCTAAACAATTCGGAGTTGTATATCGATTTTGAGTTGACATCATTCCTGTACCGTTTTTATATCTGAGCTGAGGCGTTAAAAAAATTACAGAATTGTGTCAACGTCACGTTGACTTGACTCCGGTAGGATTTTTTTTGTTGTAAACGTTGTAGTTGAATATCCAGACTTTTACCAGTTCCCGGTTAATATAACTGCGGCTAAGATACAAAAAAAAATCTGGAGTTGAAACAATTCGGAGATGACTCAATTCTGCGTCCCCGGTTTATCACGTACGCCCCAATTTTTCGTCACCTATTAACTTATCGATAAAGACTGCGACCTTCATAAACCAACAAGTACATAGTCATCCATATGTTTCCCTCCAGAAATGGCATCCTAGAGGAGAAATGAGAATTCGAATTATCTCGTCAAACGTATGACTTTTATAGTAATTTTCATTAGCACATGCTACTTTTAGCACTTAACTGTGTTTTATTAATGCCTTATGTCTTTCGCAGATAGCTTAATTTGGACGAAGTTTCCATACTTAATTACTTAAGAATACGCATAAAATGGGACACCACATCTCTTTCTTAACTGGGTTCCGGACCTGGAACATCGTCGTTTTTCATAGGTAACAAACACTTAACAACCTGGCCCACCTACACAAAAAAATTGAACAATTTTCTTAATACGAGACGCACTAACCACGTTCTGATACACATTAATTTGCATGTCAATTTGTTGACTCTGTAATATTTTGGTGCACACTGTACTTGAGGCAAGAGTGTTTCTTGCAACGGGGGAACAACTTGTTGCACGGTCGGCTATATTTACATTAGTCATTCATAAACGAGAGGTGCTCTAACTATCGTCAATCATAATTAGCGTAGGGAAAACTCATAAACAACAATCTCAGAATACTTAATAATACAGAGGTGAAACAGCAACTCATTCCGCGAAATCCACCAGCACACGCCAGCAAAATGGCGTCACTGGTCAGGAACATCTCGGAACGCCTTTCACCAATCAGCGGCNCAAAATGGCGTCACTGGTCAGGAACATCTCGGAACGCCTTTCACCAATCAGCG
Source organism: Clitarchus hookeri (assembly GCA_002778355.1). Taxonomy (NCBI): domain Eukaryota; kingdom Metazoa; phylum Arthropoda; class Insecta; order Phasmatodea; family Phasmatidae; genus Clitarchus; species Clitarchus hookeri. The sequence goes on from NQII01001295.1 coordinate 496,973, forward strand.
GCTGGGAACTTCATGGCCAGACGGCAGCCCAGCCAATATACATCTGAGAATGCAATAGTCAATTAGACACTAGGGCCCGTTGACAGATCCTCGCGCAGGCAATCAAGAGACCCGGCTCGCTATTACGTATCTGTGCATCAATATACTATTTGGCATTCACAGACCACTGATTCCTCGTTGCGTAAAGAACTGGCCACAAGTATCCCTTATGTGTAATGTGTATANCAACAATCTCAGAATACTTAATAATACAGAGGTGAAACAGCAACTCATTCCGCGAAATCCACCAGCACACGCCAGAAAAATGGCGTCACTGGTCAGGAACATCTCGGAACGCCTTTCACCAATCAGCGGCTGGGAACTTCCTGGCCAGACGGCAGCCCAGCCAATATACATCTGAGAATGCAATAGCCAATTAGACACTAGGGCCCGTTGACAGATCCTCGCGCAGGCAATCAAGAGACCCGGCTCACTATTACGTATCTGTGCATCAATATACTCTTTGGCATTCACAGACCACTGATTCCTCGTTGCGTAAAGAACTGGCCACAAGTATCCCTTATGTGTAATGTGTATANTTTGGCATTCACAGACCACTGATTCCTCGTTGCGTAAAGAACTGGCCACAAGTATCCCTTATGTGTAATGTGTATACGATCGTGAACATGACGACTGAAAGAGTGGAGAGTGAAGAAATTTGGGCGGCTCTTAACATCGAGCTCTTGAGAGCCAACGAGGGTGAAGTAAGGTGAGTATGGAGTAACGGCGGAATGCAAGGGCTGGGGAAACGGGAGATCCCCATAGAAAACTCGCCGAACAACGGCGTCTTCCGCCGCGATTCCCAAGTGCGAAAATCCGGGAGCGACCCCACCGGGAATCGAAGCCGGTTCGCCTACGTAGGAGGCGAGTGGTCTGACCAATACACCACCGTGGCCCCCCCGACTGATTGAGTTAACGTTCCTCACACGAGGTGGTGACCTAGGTAGTTGTAATCGCCGAACGCGGACTACATAAAAAAAAAATGAAATTCCATCCCCCCCCCCCC